>ML792315.1:66377-130364 GCA_009831015.1 Picea engelmannii | reverse complement strand
TAGAGAAATTGGTGAGTATGGTGCAAAGCTAGCGTAACTACCAGGCGAGGGAGTCAATAGTTTTCTTAGGCAGTGACACCAAGCTTAGATGCTTAACCCTAACCTAGCCACCTCCCCTAAAGAGAGTAACGTCTGTTTACAGAGAAGTAAAAAAAGCTTACGCCTAACCCTGTTTTCTAGTTTAAGTTGCGCAAATGTGAAATGTCCTTGAACTCACCCTGACAACTTTGGTTGATTCATATTAAATTATACATGATGGTTAGGACTTGAGGAAATTGAGGTAGAGAGGCATCGTCGCAAGGAACTCCAGCGCCACCACCACCATCGCCTGAACTAGCTCTCATATTGTGTTCTTTGGAGGCCATAAATGAGACTTTAAAGGGGCATCAACCAACATGGATCGAAGTGGAGCCCACACCATCTGGAACAGGTAATCCAGAAGCATCGAGGGATTTAGGGGGAGGATCTCCACCTGAAGACATCACTAGAGAGCTGCATAAGATCAAACTTTCAGAGTTTGTCAGGGGTCATGCCATTGAACGTGTAGAATCATGGTTGGAAGGCATGATAAGGTGTTTTGCCTTAAGAGAATATGCGTCCATTTCAAAGGAAAAGATAATGATTTTTCAGGTGAGAGACAATGCCTTAAACTGGTGGGGCAACCTGGAAAGGCAACTGCATCTTACCCCGGACACCGTATCCTGGGAACTTTTCAAGGAGAGGTTCTGAAGGAAATATCTACCAGCTTACTATGAGGAACAATAGGTGGGAGCATTTCATGCTCTAGTACAGGGAAATAGAACCATAGAAGAATATGAGATCACGTTTATGGAATTGGTCAAATATGTTTCATACATGGATAATGACCAACGGAAAGCAGAACGCTTTATCTATGGGTTAAACCCTAAGATAAGGGCTATGGTGCAGATGTGGAAACCATCTTCAGTAGTAGAAGCAGTGGAAAATGCACGTTATGCAGAGGAACACATGAACTTAAATGGAGGTACGAGACCGACCTTTCCGCATCGTCCTGGATTCATGGGGGAGGCCCCTAGGACATTTCCCAGGGGAGGGGGCTCAAGGCCACCTCCATATGGTAATAGAGTCGCACCAAGGATAATAGTTGCAGGGATTTCAATGGCAACAAGTGCAGCATCTCGTTCATCACCAACGACGCAGGTAGGTCCACGACCATCTCAGGGAGCAACTAGTAGGGGCAGAGGTTCCAGGGGAAGGAACTCATTTTAGAGATAGTCACAGAACAATGCGTAGGTTCAATCTCGTGTTACCTATTGGGGATGTGGAGGACCCCATTACTAGCGTGACTGCCCAGAGTTACAATCAGGATTTGTGCATAGAGAAGGAAAGGCCCCAATGGGAAGAGCAAGTAGAAGCCACCACATTTACGCAATGGTTAAAAATCACCAGGAAAAACATCAATCCATGGTGGTGGAGTCATCGGGTATGCTAAATCATATCAATGTTAAGATTTTATTTGATTCTGGTGCTACAAATAGTTTCATTTCACCATCTACATTAGAAAAGAGTGGGTTGGGAGCCTACGAGCACGATGATTTTAAACAAGTCGAGATGGCTTCGGGGGAAAAACAAGCAGTAGGACCTAGCGTTGATAATTGTATAGTAGACCTGGGAGTGTGTACTACCAGGTTGAAGGTATACGTTATTGCTCTCAGGGTGTATGACCTAATCATTGGAATGGATTGGTTAGAAGCCCATTGAGCTATGGTAGATTGTTTCGCAAAAAGGGTGCTTTGTGTTGACGATGAAGGAAGGCTAGTAGAGATCCAGGGTGTACGGAGAAAGGTGTCATTACGCTTTATCTCAAATATGAAGGTTAAATGATGCTTGAGGAAAGGGTGTCGACTATATGTAGTGGAAGCAGTGAATGAAAGGAAGGGACCCTCCTTAGATCAGTACCCAGTATTGTCAGAGTTTAAAGATGTTTTTCCAAATGAGTTACTAAGGTTACCTCCTAAGAGGAAGCTTGATTTTACTATTGAGGTAAAACCTGGGGCATAACCAATTTCCAAGACTCCGTATCAGATGACAGTGCCAGAACTTTGTGAGTTGCAGATGCAGTTGAAAGAGCTACTCGACTTAGGGTTAATAAGGCCTAGTGTCTCACCTTGGGGTGCACCAGTAATCTTTGTGAAGAAGAAGGATGGTTCCTTACGACTGTGCATAGATTATAGGGACTTGAACCGTGCTATAGTTAAAAATAGGTACCCAGTGCCACGAATAGATGATCTCTTTGATCAGATGAAAGGAGAAGCGATATTCTCAAAAATTGATTTGCAATCAGGGTATCACCAGTTAAGGATTAAGGAAGGCGATATTCCTAAAACTGCCTTTCGAACTCGATTTGGACATTACGAGTTCGTCGTAGTACCTTTCGGATTGACCAATGCACCAACAATATTCATGAGTCTCATGAACGGAGTACTCTGGAAGTACTTAGACTTTTTTGTACAAGTCTTTCTAGATGACATCCTCATCTATTCCAAGAACGAAAGAGAACATGAGGAACACTTGCGAGTGGTGTTGTCCTACCTTAGAGAGAACAAATTGTATGGGAAGTTTTCTAAGTGTTCCTTCTTCCAGAAAGAAATTCACTATTTACGACATATCATTTCCGGTGAAGGAATCTATGTGGACCCAGAAAAGGTAAAGGCCATTATGGAATGGCCAGTGCTGAAAAATGCCCATGAGGTAAGAAGCTTCATGGGGCTAGAAGGTTATTATTATATATTTGTGGAAGGGTTCTCTAAGATAGTGAAACTCATCACCACCTTGCAGTGCAAGGGGGTCAGGTATGAATGGACAAAAGAATGTGATAGTGCATTCATCGAACTTAAGAGGTTACTAACTAGTGCACCAATTCTACGAGTGTCGGATATGGAAAAGGACTTCACAGTCTGCACGGATGCCTTGAAGAAAGGGTTGGGGCCATGCTAATGCAGGATGGAGGAGTGATAGCTTATGCATCAAGGAGGTTGAAGAAACATGAAGAGCTTTACACTACTCATGATTTAGAGTTGGCAGCTGTAATGCTAGCTCTGAAAATTTGGAGGCATTATCTTGTGGGGTGAAACTTTAAGCTCAAAACAGACCATAAAAGTTTAAAACATCTCTTCACTCAAAGGGATCTGAATGCTAGGAAAAGGTGATGGAGTGAGTTCATGAGTGAGTATGATTTTTGTATTTCATATATCAAGGGAAAAGAGAATGTGGTCATAGATGCCTTGAGTAGGAGGCCACATGTATTCTCCTTAGTACCCTTAAAAGTCAATCTGAGGGAATGTGTGTTGATGCAACTCCATGGAGACAGTTGGTATTTAAAGGTTACTTCAAACCTCCAGAGTGGGAGGCAATTAGATCCAAAGTATGAAGGATATAGACTAGAAGCAGATGGACTGTTAAGATATCAAGGAAGGATGTATGTCCCCAAAGGTGGGGATATTCGAAGCATCATACTGAAGGAATCCCATAGAGCACTTTATTGTGTGCATCAAGGTGTGAAGAAGATGTATGCAAACATGAGGAAGCTCTTTTTCTAGGTAGGCATGAAGCGTAATGTATTCCATTTCGTTTCCAAGTGCCTAGAGTGTCAACAAGTGAAAGCCGACCACCACCACCCCGCAAGCCTCCTAAAACCACATGATGTTCCTATGTCCAAGTGGGAAGTCATCTCTATGGATTTTGTTCTAGGGTTTCCGCTCACATCTCATAGACACAATGCCATTCTTGTGATAGTTGATAAGTTAACAAAGAGTGCTCATTTTATTCCAGTTAGAGACACTTACGATGTCACTTATGTGGCACGCATGTTTGTAAGTGAGGTCATCCGTTTGTAGGGGATACCTAAGAAGATCATTTCATATAGGGACTCAAGATTCACTTCTAGGTTTTAGACAAGTTTGCAGTCAGCGTTGGGGACTCAGTTGAACTTAAGCACAACTTATCATCCTGAAATAGATGGGAAAACTAAGAGAGTAAATCAAGTCATGGAAGACATGATTAGGATGTATGTCATGGATAATCAAACCCATTGGGAGAAGTACCTACCTTTGGTAGAGTTCGCCTACAATAATAGTTTTCATAGCTCCATTAGAATTCCACCCTACAAAGATCTGTATGGAAGGTCACGCATAAAATCGTTGAGTTGGGATAGATTAGAATATCGAGTAACAGTTGGACCAGAATCAATTCAAGAGATGGAGGAGCAGGTGATTCAGATTAGGAAGAGACTAAAGGAAGAACGGGATAGGCAGAAAAGTTATGCGGATGCACACAGGACCGACCGAAGTTATAAAGTGGGAGACCAGGTTTTCATTCGTATCAGGCCTAATAAGAGTACCATATGGTTTGGGAAGGGGACAAAGTTGTCACCTCGATTTATAGGATTGTTCAGAATCCAAGAGAAAAATGGACCTGTTGCCTATCGTCTCGTACTGCCACCCCACCTGCATAAAACTCATAATGTTTTTCATGTATCTGTTTTACGTCATTATGTTGCTGATGAATCACATAAACTAAATTGGAAGGAACTGCAGGTATCAAACATGAGAACCCTCACGGTAGAACCGTTACACATATTGGACCGTAGAGTCTGACATCTCAGGAACTGTCTGGTAGACCAAGTTAAGGTCCAGTGGGACAAGTATAGTCCAGGATCTGCTACTTGGGAAGACGCCGAGACACTACGATGAGATTATCCCTCACTTTTTTTGACCACCTCGAGAATATGTTTCTCGAAGGTTGGGTGTATGTAACACCACTTTTTGACTTAGACAACCAGGATTACCTGAGGTCTATACACCTTTATTTTCTATTCACAAGTAAAACTATTAAATAATACACTTGAACTTTTAAGACGTATGAACCTTTATAAATGTTTAAATGTTATTGATGATGATGGATATGATGCGATCTACCATGTGAATGTAAATTCTATGAATGTTTAAATGTTATTGATAATGATGGATATGATGTGATCTACTATGTGAATGTAAATTCTATGAAGGTTTACATGTTATTGATGATGATGGATATGATGCGATCTACTATGTGAATGTAAATTCTATGAATGCTTAAATGTTATTGATAATGATGGATATGATGCGATATATTGTGTGAATGAGAATCCTATGAGGGTTTAAATGCTATTTGAATGATGTTGGAAATGATGCAAACTATTATGTAAATGATAATTGTATGAATGAGTAATGTTAATTGAATTATGGGATATTATGAGATCTATTCTAACTTGAAAACTTTGATGTTAAATTTGTTGGTACAGGGATACCGAATTGAGATCATAGTTGTATGTAATTACATGATAATAATGCATAGATATGTATGAGTTTGTGTTACTGACTAATCTGCAGGTTATGGGCTATGAAATAGCCAAGGGATAATGATGATGAAAGTGGATGTCATGACCACTGGATGAGAAACAATATGGTATGAATATTTGTATGTGAAATTATATTGGTTTGGATGCATTTCTATGATATGTGGACCAATGCAGGATTTCAGGTGGTGAGACTGCCCAAAACTGAATAGACGATGACAAAACTCCCAACAACATGGTGCCACTATACATTCCATTGTAGGGTGTGGACCCTAGTCATGATTAGGAGGGGTGGAGGCATTTCCCACCATGTATCCTCTGAAACCTGAAGTCATGGGAGGACGGTGTTAGCTCATGCTCCCCTAGACATGTGATGATGACTGTTAGTTCCCTGCTAGGGAATCTTGGTCAAGATAGTGACTCTTCTGCTTACAAGTTCTATTTGGAGTTAGGTCAATATAGTTGACGCTCCAAGATAGTCCAGCAGAGGAAGGATAGGAATGGAAGATGGAAGTAATTTAGGGAGGAAGGATGAGTAGAAATAGTTGAGGGTGTATGGAGATTTGTCTTATGGTGGAATTTATTATTTTTCCTTCTGAAAATAAAATGGATATGTGTGAATATTCATAATTATGTAACTAAACTACAATTGTCTAAATAACATTGTTGAGCTAGATAATTGTAATTAAAGGATTTTGCAAACATTTGATTGGTTTACTGTCTTTTATAAAATGAATAGTCTTGTTGAATGGATTAGATGCATATGGAAATTACTATAGAGATGATAGTTATTGATATTAGTACATGAATGAGACTTGTATGTACTAGCTACACATGCATTTCTTGCACATGTACACTAGTATGTATGAGTTTTCTTGGCTTACTTACTAATAATGTCGGTTATTTGTTATGAATGTGTGAACCATGTTTCTTTTCCCTTGTATCATAAAATACTTTAACCTAGGACAAAGTTTCCTGAAGGCTGGGTGTATGTAACAACCCTAGTTAAATAATTGCTTAAGGTGTATCAAGTATAATTAATTAAATAATTAACTGTCCTAATGTATATTAGTTAAATAATGATTATTTATTAATAATATTAATTAATTAATTAATTAACTCATTTAATGTTTGGGTAATGAATTAAAAGTTTAATAATTTTTAATTTATTTAATAGAAAACTTAACGTATGGAGGGATAAGGCATTGAATGGAGGGATACGACATTAAATAGAGGGATAAGGTGGGTGGCATTGAATGAAGGGAGGAGGCGATGAATGGGAAGGAGGATATGAGGGGGCAGGGGCATTCGGGGAGAGACACTTTTGGATTTTGGGGAAAGGAAACATTATTTTGATATTAGGGACTGTATTTTTTTTTGGTTGGGAGTTTGGGGGATTGTCACAGAGGAGCATCGGTTGCTGGGAGTTTTGGGCTCGGGGGCCAAGAATCCTGGAGCTAAGGAGTTGGAGAGGCTTTGTTCCTAGATGACAGGGAGGAAAGATTCGGTTTTGGGCAGAGTTTGGGTAGAGCAACGATGACAGACAAAGATGGGAAAATAGCATCACTGAGAGGTATTTATGTCATTATAGTTATAAGGGTTCACTATTTTACTAAGATGTGTATTTTTTTCAATATATGATTTGTATTTCATGTGCTCAATTATAATTTGTTGAACCATGAATGGTTAGTTTGTTAACTTGTTGAATATAGAACCATAAAATAAGTAACAAAATATCAATGTTAAGTAAAAATTTATTTATTAAGTTTTAGCTTCTGTTAGCTAGGATCTTACAATGCAATGTGGGAGCACGAAGATTCCATGTGGGAGGTCTACCAACAATTTTTTAATATTTTGGATTGTACATGTGTATATAATGCACTGAGGATAGTGCATAAATAAGGGGGATGGGAATGTAATACCCCTAATAAGAACACAAAATGTAAATGTACATCTATTTATACGTTGGTGATCCATGACATTTTTGGCTAGAGTTCCTTCGTATATATGTTTTGAGGATAGAGTGTCTACATGATTATTAGCATGGAGAGGCTAGGTGTTAAAATGTTAGGGAGCCTATCATTGTAATATGTAATAAAAATCATATTATTAATAAAATACATCATTGTTGCAGACCAATAAGAAAAAAGAGTATGGGGGAATAGAAGGTTAAGCCAAGGGGGCTTAATCTAAGGGAATATTATAATAATATTTTCTAAAGTCTAAATTACAGGATACATATTTATCCTAAGTTCCTAAAAGGTGGGGAATGTATCACCAAGTGGGGGAAATGTATTTCCCAACATGACAAGTGTCAAGTTGGGAACATGCATACATAAAGTGGGAACTTAGCATATTTTCCCATCATTCTCATCCTTCTCACTATCATTCTTACAATTCATACACTCCTTCCAACCATCAATTGTGCATGTTCTTAGAGATATTTTGAAGATGGATGTACCCAGTAATTCCTTGGTGGTATGGGATGAAGAAGCGGGTTGTCAGAACCATGAAAATTCTCTTTGGGTAAGAGAATTGTTGGGAAGTGTTTTCCCTGTGTGCTTATAGGCTTGTGGTTGTTGAAATTCTTAGAGAAGCCTTGTGTTCCAAGTTCTACAGTGCTCTAAGATTTCTTGTTTGGACTGTTGTTGAAGACTTGGAAGGGAAGAGGGGAAATCAAAGGACTATTGAGCATAGAAAGGGTACACTTCCTTGGGTGGGAAAGGTTGTGCAGAATGAGAGGTTGTGAAATGGGAATGGTTGTTGGATTTGGCACCTTGGATCGAGTTTATTTCTGTTGAATTTTAAATCTTAGTTTGGATTAGGAATAATTTTACTCATGGGATTTTATCCCCAACTTGAGTGTGACCTACTGCTGATATTTTATGAGCAATAGATTCTATGGCTGGGAGGAACATTTGAGGTCTACAACTAGTCGATGGTTTGATTAAAAATATAATTGTCTTCTTATGTTTCTGGTGTTTAATGTGTTAATATTTAAGTTAAATATGTTATGGTATAATTATTATGTGTTTATGCATGTATATATTTCATTAGAAATGCATAATTATGTTCATATGCAAGGAATTTAATTAATT
Source organism: Picea engelmannii (assembly GCA_009831015.1). Taxonomy (NCBI): domain Eukaryota; kingdom Viridiplantae; phylum Streptophyta; class Pinopsida; order Pinales; family Pinaceae; genus Picea; species Picea engelmannii. Next base: position 121,892 of record ML792315.1, on the reverse strand, counting down.
TAATTGTATCATAGAGGAAACATTTTGTGTGGCATGACCTAGATTGGGGTTGGGGATGCTCCACATGAGAACCAAGATGTATCATAAGTGTTTCCATTGTGCTTGATATTATAATCTTAGAGGTTTGGATATGGACATTAAGAAGATCTCATCATGTATGAAGTACTATGTCAATTATCCTATGTAACTTGAGGAAATAAACAAGACACTCACTATTGTAGGCATATGACTAGAGATAGGAGCTCTAGATGATGGGATTATGGAAGGTTAACAATCAAGTAACAATTGGTGTCACATGACACTCATAGTACTAATGATCCTTTGCTGATTTAGCTTAGGTTGATAAGGTTAACCACATAGATCCATTTAGGATGGATCTTTTGATGATATTTCTTGCATTAGATATAAAAGCTAGTATTCTCTATTTATTTATAAAGGTGAATAAATTTGATTTTGTGATGAATCGTGATAAGAACAGTTATGATGATATTATTTCTCTACATGTAATATGTTTTGATATGGTTATTATGTTCGTGGAGAGCCTATGGTACTTACATATGATGTTATGTAATTACATTTAATTATGTTGATAGAAGGCCATGCCCTTGATAAATATGTGTTGAGATGATGATCATATTCATGATGTTGGGATAGAATGTGGTTCACTTTTGGGATGTTCTATCTTTAATAAAGATGATAATTCTATTATCTTATGATAATATGTCATGATAGGATGACATGATGTATTTAGATGGAATTATTTTATGATAAGATGTTTTATGATGACATGCAGGAGATAATGATGTCGATGACATGCAAGTGTTATCATCTGGATTATTTCTTTGAAATTTTTATAATGACTAATGCAATGATTGTATTTTGTGAGATGGTGATTTTCAAGTTATCCACCAGTGGGACGAGAGGGCTAGTTTATTTGATGATCTTGTTGGAGCCCACAACCATGAAGGAGAATATTACAAGTAGAATCTCATGGGATAGGGATAACTCAATATACTACTAATTCCCATAATTATTATTCCTTGTATTGGAGTTATGATTCTGAAGTCCCAAAGAGTGGATGGAGCATTGCTCACCGGTGTTGTGGGATTGGACTTCAGTGCCTGGGGCTATACCTATTTGTTGTGGAGGGAGTTTAGAACAAACTTTTGATATGCCTAGTGTATGTGAGTATCGATCCATATGCCTACCTGGGAATATGAGGTCTTGATCCTTGGGGATTTGGATAGATCGGTACGATTTAAGCCTAGTTTTGAAAGCTGGGAAGAGAAACTAGAAAGTACTCATGCTTCCTTGGTGTTGTGATGTGGACTTTTGATGCCTACTGTAGTCACTTGGGTGGATTTATAATAGTCCAACAAAGGGTGTTGTGGAAGGTACAAGAGCTAATAGAGGGTGTTGTGGAGGATGGTGAGCTAATTAAAATACTATAAGAAACATAATCAAGCTATCTTTGGGATGAATTTCCTTGAAGGAGGGGTGTATTTCATGCCCCATATTATTATTATTATTAAATTTAAATAATAATAATAATAATATCATGAATACAAAAATTATGCTAAAATGGTCATAATAAATACTTATTGGAATAAATAATAATAAATAAGTACATAATAATGATCATAAAGGTGGTAATAATAAGTATTTATAATGGATATTAGGGAAATTAAATAGAATGGTAAAATAAGTAACGCTAAGTAATTGAGAAACCCTCAAGTATAATAAATAATTAAATAATGGACCTTAGAGATTGGGGTTCTCTACCATGGATGAACTCTATATAAAGCCAGAAAAGGATGATAAAATGACATATCTCTTGGACACATCTCTGTTTGGATGAAGCTATAGAAAGGGTAACGATAAGGATTCATTGGAATGGTAATATATTGAGGGCTCAGGGGTGACCTACTACTAAATATGAGAGTATAAAGGTCAACAGTGGGGTGGAGAATCATCCCCCACTTTGTATTTTGGTTTCTAGGTCAATAATTAGAGTATGGTTGCATTTATGAAGTCACCAGTTTGTAGGTAAGTTGAGTTCTTCAACACAAGTACGTTCCTCACCCCTATGAATTGATTAAAACTTAATTAGGGTTTCCTTAATTACAAATTATTAGTTATTTAGTTGGATAATTTATGGATTTATATTTTCTATAACTTTGGGACACTATGCATTCACGCAAATTTTCTCACACAGATACATGATGTCGGCCTACATACTAACAAAAAATGACAAAACCGCTCCTATAAGCATGCCACCAAACCTGATCTCTCACATATACAAGATACATGAGGAATATAAGAAGTACAATAAAGTACAAGGAATTTAGGTTAAGTAGAGGATAAATTTAGGTTGAGTTAGTTATTATTGTACGATGGATAATAACTACTATGGATTTTCAGGTATCAAAGGAGTAATGGAATGAGAAGCCAAGAAAGAAGAGGCCAATTTACACACTCAAGATTTAAACAAATGACGACCATATCCATGCTCACATGAAGAACACATTCTAAAATTATTGAATGACCTCGAAAACATGACATGGCATATAGGAAATGCATATCACTGGGTCATGTGAGATCACATGAACCCTAGGTGATTAAATATGACAATGTTTGTTCTCAACATGAAGAGAAACATAGGACAACATTAAGGACACCCTTGCCTCATCATCATACCTCAATAGAGATTCCCCTAAATCATATAAAAGGAAGAAAAGAATAAGGAAAACATCATTGTTTTGAAAATAAATGGGTAGACCACAAGCTATCTTATTCAATATAGTAGAATTTATAAACTCCTTCATCAGGTTATTTCCTCCAAGAGGAATTGTTAGGTTTCAACAAAGCTGAACCAATGAGGAATTTCACTTGTTTTAACAAGAAGTAGAGTACATGTCACGAGATAAAGAAGGACACATATCGAGAGATGACAATAATACACAGTTTGAGATAACATCCTTCCAGATCAAAAGGAACAATCAAGTTAGAACCTTGATGTAGGAAAGAAAAAAATATTTAGGATTTCATAACTATTCATGTTTCCAAAAGGGTAAGGCTAGGGAGAAGGATTTCATCTTCCTCTCAGCAACTAGTTCCCTTGAACCCTAGTTGTAGGTCTGCAGTCAATGAATAAGTTCAAATGTATTTGGCCATCATCTGGACCAAATTTGCATGGGGAAATACCTTCCCCCAAATATATTTTGAGTTTCTCTCCTTCTTCAGGAGTGCCATAGAAGGAAACAATATTATGTAATGAATTATTTTGGCTCCAGAAATTCAATTGTAATGGGAATGGGAAGAGTAGGGAAGTTGTAAACAAAAAATCATGTAATTAGGAAGCCCAACAATCCACCCTTAGTTATATAGGAAATACAAAGTAATATAAAAAGAAGGGGGGGATGAAGAGCCAGAATTGGGTATTGTATAATTCTTTATCAGACTCAAAGTTAGATAGGAAAGATCTTTGATTACTGTTGTATTATTGAAAATGAATGATTTATTCAAAGGAAGATAATAGCAAGAACCTTAATGGTTCAATTATTCAATAGTGCATTGTTGTTGATTGTTTTATACAAATGTTTCATTTTGTCATTTTTTCAATTGTCATTTGTAGGAAATGATTATAAATCAACATATATTCAATTACAGGAACATGCTTATGAAGATATATATGCAAACAAGTGTGGAATATGATTTGATTCTGTAGAATTGGAACTAATTTTGTTTTTTCACATTAAATTAGAGGCTTGTAATTGATTCTAATATTGTTAAATAAGACTCCAACTACTCTATAAAAATAGGATTTCACTTACACATTAAAATAGATATTCATTTATGATTCATCCTAGCTCTGATGGAAAGTATCTCTATGGCGGTCAATTCATTTACTTAGTGACAACTAGGCCCATATACTGGTGGATGTTTCTATTTAAAAGAGAGTGGTTCTGATTTGGGTCTTTCCATTAGGAAATTCTCCCTCATGTCAATGCCACAAAAGTTTCCCCATCAACAAAATGGTGCTAGAAGGAGGGCCATAAGACATAGTCCTTAGAGTCTATTGTGTTAGTTTTTCCAACCATTATAAATGGATCCCATTCAAATCCCTTTATGGAGATTCATTTATGGTCCTATACCTCACAACACTCCTAGAGAGATGATAAATCTCTTTTTATGAGTCAAATTCTATGGTGAGGGGAAAACATTTGCCTCTGACATATTGTTTAGTTTTATCTGAACTGTTATTCTCACTATATTCGTCATGAAGGAACTATTTACATATTGTTTACCATTACTTTATAAGGATGGGTCAATGAATGGTGTGAGACCTTACCAACTGATTCCATCCATACATGGGAGAAATTTACACATGTGGATTCTTTTGATAATTTTAATTATGTTGAATTGTGTCAAGAATTACTCAAGATGAGGAAGAAACCAAAAAAATCCTTGTATTTCTTATATCTAAGGTTTAAATATATTATATTTAACTTTCATATTCAACATATCCCTCCCATCGATGATTTTCTCCCACAATTGTTGGCCCTTTATAATGAGAAAAATTGACCAATGGTGGTTGAACCTAATATCAACGTCAAGATTGGTAATGAGGATACTCGTACCCAAACCGAGAAACCCATGATTGGACCTTATTTTACCTTGTAACACCCTTATTTATAATAATGATTCATTGTGGTGGAATCCTATGCATCCTCTCACCCCTCCATACCACCTTTTCTCATAGATAACAAAGATGTAATTCATGCCAAATATATGACTTCTTCCATTCCCTTCAAGAAAAATATAGGTGAAATAGGTGCATCATATTTTGAGACACTTTGGGTCACTTTGATGGCTGTGTTAGGATCTCATTACTCTGATTCATCTAATAAATTACCATAGGAGGAAGATGAATGTGTAAAAAACTTCGAGGGGAGATATTCCGACTCTTTGGTTTCACAATCACCTTAAATAGCACAAAGTAGGGAGTTTTATTATGTTTTTCTCATAGATAACCTCAAACCACCCTCCCAATTTTTCATCTATAAAAAAGCTTATATTTCTAAGGACACCATGATTTGTTCTGATCCTTTCTTGTCGAATATCATTCTTGGCTCCTTTTATTACCCAAAACTAGGTGAGCACTCAATTATTTCTCCTATAAACAAGGATCACCAAGATGAAGGAAATTGTACTCTATATTTGGGTTTCTTGATATGGGATACGTGAGATGATTTCTAGTATGTTCATGCAACAAGCAGATAATCCAATTGTATCAACTTTCCTATGGACAAAGCCATAATGAAGTTAATATATCTCACATATATCTCCTTCGCTGCTTTGATTATGGTTACCATGAGTAATATTGATTTCAATTAGCCTCTTTTGAGAAAACATTCCCTCCATTATAAATATCTACATTATTTCTCACATAAATCCTTGAGGCACTCAGGTAAGTATTTGATCAATTTTTTTGTTATGCTTAAAATAATTTACAAGGAATTATTGATATTTGTTCGCAGTTCCTCATGGAATAAAATTGAATACTTCCAAGGGGACCAAATCACAATCTAATTTTGGGGAAAGGGTAAAACTACTAATCCTTTCTCTGACTTCAAAGGAGGTCATCTTTTCTCAACCAATACAAATCATTATTAGGGAGGGGAGAATATCTTTCATGTTATGATTCACTTGGCAGGGAAGAAAAACATTCAATCTCCATATTTCTTGTCACCTAGTATCCCATGGATCAAAAAGTAAACCAAGATCTTAACCTTGTGAATTATAAATGTTCTATGACCAGTATCCTATTCTAATATCATCTTGGGATCATTAACTAAGTTTTCAAATCCTGTGTGGGGAAAATATTTTACATCTAGAACTAATATTTTCTTTACCTAGAGGCATCACTATGGGAGAAATGTCACCTGGATTATTTCACCACTTCTTGTTGATGTCTGCAAACCGATTTCATACTTTGTATTGTACCAATGCACTTGTGATGTGCCCAAGAATCCTTCTCTCTGGACCACCCCTAAGTTGATCCATATGAATATTAAAACAAAATTTTAGCCTTTCCTTCCACCTCTTCCTCTTGAAAGTGCCTTCCGAAAATTGTGAGTCACAAAACTCTAGTGGAAAATGTGGGAGAACACTCATCCAAGTCATTGATATAAAGGGTGCTTAAGCTAAAGGACATCTTGCTCAGTTTTAAATTGTTAGAAATAAATTCACGGTTGTGGAGGAACACAGATGTTTGTGGTATCCATACATGATGATCCATGCAATGTAGAACTATCTATCTATATTGTTCTTCAAGCCACATCAACTTGATAAATTTAATATTGTACCATGTTATTTTCTAACCAAACACGTGGGATGAACTCAAGAAGAGAAACACATACTTAGCATATAAAAGAAACCCTTATATCACCCTGCTTCCCATACAACCTATACTGCATATAACATTATGTACAAATTCAAAGGGTAAAGCATACTTTAACATAAAGAGAAGTTGAAAGAATCATTAAAGGTGTGAGAAGTATAAGTAAAATTGTTAGGGCTATGGATTCTTGCTCGTAGTGGGGCTATTCTTATATGATACCAAGGAAACTTCATTAGGGTTATAGATGCTCACTGGTAGTGAAGAAATATAAGGAGTAGAGAGACAAAGAAAACACTTATGTATGTGTTTGATCCTAATTTTATCAGAACCCACTTTCGAGTGAGAGATAATCATGGTACTCCTTTAATACTCACCTCATATACTATCTAACTAAAGAAGATATGTTAGAAAAATATATGAGGTACATGATCAAATATTTTAAGGTTTTGACACCCATGTGGTACCCAAAATTATGATGCCTACTACAATGCTATGAGTTAATATTACAGTCAAATATAAATCCATACTCCTAAATGTTTAATCATAGAGATAACTGGTTCTTTTAGTGTGTCACCAATTTTTGTAGCCACAACAAGCCCACCATTTGTTTAATACCTCGCTAGATAAAGAAATGGGGCCCCTGTTAGTCCTTATATTCAAATTCCTAACTTGACCTACAATTGGATGTGACCTATTATTCCTTGGCTTACTTATATAAAAATGGGAATTATTCAGAAGCAGTTAGTTAAGGAGCCTATTACAAGTCATCTTGTAACACCCTATTTCCCCCAGTTTGTAAAAATAACTATATTGGCCGAGAACTATGACAAATTCAGAGATGTGAATGTTTGATTTGACGAACCTTTGTATAAAAGGTCGATGAATGTAAATTATTTTATGACTATGTGTTGCATGACTGCTGGGATGGGGGGATGTGAAAAACGAGACCATGATGACTAATGAGAGGTGGTGGAAGGGACCTGGAATTGTTGCGTTAACTTCCACCGAGCCAGTACCGTACTGGTTTTTACTTGCTCAAAGATCAAAGCAACTCTCTGACCCTGGAATGGATTTCTAGTCAGATTGGTAGGTGGGGAGGGTCCTCAATAGTTAATGAGGGGATGGGGGTGAATCGCCCATCTGTAACAACTCCCAGACCTGACCACAGATGGGGAAATTCACACCACATGCAATATTGTAAAGAAAATGAAAGAGATGAAGTGTGGTAAAGGGGAGAGAAGAGAGAACGCGCGTGACATGGATTGCGGAAGAAAACCAGAGGAGCTATAGAAATAAAGGGAGTTCTGAACAGAGGAGAAGGAGAGTAACCTTCATCCTTGACTTCTGTTGAGCTGGAAGTAGGAGACTGAATCTCAAGCATCGTGGTCTAGCTCAGGGGTGGCTAGTGGTAAATCCATTTGGAGTCACTGAGCCTACGGTTGGGTGGAAATGAGCACCCATCTCAGCAGTCGCGTCACACCTGTTTTTTTCTAATAAGTGTTTATATCTTGTATCTTGAATTGAATATCATGGACGCATGCTCATGTTTGTACACTCATAAATGGTTTCTGTGTACAAGTGTTTGTCTGGTGTTTTGATCAGAAATAATGGATGCATTCTTATACTTATATGACCATAATCGGTTTATGTATAGAATGAATAAGTTCAGATTACGAGTCCATTCCCTTGAGATTTGTTCCATCTACTTGACTCACGCTATGTCATGGTTTGATTTCCCAATGGCACCTCCTCCTGGGAAGTATCCTCGCATTCCAGAGCTGGAGTGAGTTCCTGGAAAAGACTACCATTATGGTAAACCCACGAGTTTACTTTACCCCTGTCACAGAGTCATATCTTGGTGAATTAGGAAGGATTTTCAGTCAGGTCACCAAGCCTAGGGATAATTACCCAAGAAACCGCTAAGGATCATGTGATCTGAGTTTGGAAACCTTGTACAAGAGAGAGTAGTTCTCTCAGGTTTTCAGCGTTTTGGCACTCGGGAAACCAAAGGGTAAGACCCCTCATTTTCGCAAGTCGCGAAATCCTGGTACCCAAAATCCCGACGCGCTCTGTGGATGAGCCGGTTTTGCATGAATAGGTTTCAACGTTTCGGCACCCGGGAAACCAAAGGATAAAACCCCTCATTTTTGCAATTCGCGAAATACCAGTAACCGAAATCTTGACGTGCTCTGTGGATGAGCCAGTTTTATGTGAATAGGTTTCGGCATTTTGGCACCCGGGAAACCCAAGGGCAAGACACCTCGTCTTCGCCAGTTGTGAAATCTCGGTACGCGAAACCCTGACGCGCTCTGTGGATGAACCCTAAGTCACTAGACAGGGTCTTGTGGTAGGAAGGAGGAGTCCCAAAATAATATGGACAACCCATTTGTAGGGACGTGTGGCAAAGATCTAAAGCCACCAGGGTTTTGGACATCAGAGGAATAGGAGTGAAGACCTCGCTAGAAATCCCAAAAGGTAGAATGTCAGGATTTAATCCAAACCGTTGATCAAGTCGATGATATGGACCATAGATCTGGATGATACCCGGCTTTCAGGTTCTGGGGATTTGAAACGTAAAGGAGGAACGCTTGCATCGTGATTCCCCGAATCACGAAACCCCAAAAGCATTTAGAGGAGTAGCACCAGGTCATAGGACCGGTCGTATGAAAAGCGACCCAAGGGAGGAGCTAAGGATTTGTTATACCCTTTTAGGTTTCGACATTTCAAAAGATAGAGAACAGGGGAACACTTGCATCGTGATTCCCCGAATTGCGAAAGCCGGAAGTGCCTTTTTGGTAAGGCCTGTGGTCATAGCCAATGATCACATGGAGGAGGATAAGGGAAGGGATGGTCTACGCTAGGCCCCATAGAAATTCATGGATTCTGTCCCTCGAAGAAAAGACAAAAGAAAAATAAAATCTTAGTTGTCGTAGTGGGTGTGTGACAAATTGGTATCAGAGCATGGTTACAAAACTTGGTCTACTTGGGCTCATGAATGAGTTTTTGTAATGAACCTCAATTTAACCATAAAAAAAAAAATTCCTACGACATAATTCAATTTCGTTTAAGCTTAGAAATTAAGAGAAGGTAAAATGCATTTATGTCCATAATGTCATTTTTACACCAGTCTAGATTACTTTGAATCAAAAATTTTATGTGGGTAAATTCTTTCCATAATTCTATCACTTCCCTTGACTCTCAAACTACTCCAACATACTTCTTTGTATATAGGCAATGTCTAAACTCAGGTTGAAGGAACCTTTGATGTTTAGAGAGATAAATCTCAGAAGGGATAACAACTTTGAAGTATTTGAAGGGAGGCAGAGATCAAAATCATCTCACAGAGGTCAAGTTCAGGTGGAGAATGAACGGTGAGATTTATTCATGGGGAAGTACCAAAATCCTGTAGACCGTTGGATCTCGTAGATATGTATCGTCTTTTAGCATTCAAAATCTCAGGAGGAGTAACGACCAATGGATGAGAAGCAACAGGAGCCGTCGATCTCGCGCTTCAAACTTCACTATTTCGGAGTTCATGGTTTGGATAATCAAGGGATTTTGGATTCATTGCGTCACAAACTCCCGATTTGTGAAATCTCGAAATAATCGGGACCATTGATCTCATGTGAAAGGGCCAAAAACCCGTTAAGCCCCTTTTTGGCATTTCGGGTCCCGGGAGTTCGAAGGCCTAGAACGTTGCATCTGGAGTTGCGAAATCCTGAATCACAAAACCCCGAAATTTGAAAAGGCCAAGACCCATTAAGCCCCTTTTTGGCATTTCGGGTCCCAAGAGTTCGAAGGGCCTAGAAAAGTTGTCACCGAAGTCGTGAAATCCCGAATCGCGAAACCCTGAAATCCTGAACTCCGAAACTCTGAAGTGTTGGGCCCACAGTCCTTTCGCATTTCGCAATTCAACACTTCTTTTTTCATTTTGTTTGTGCATCATGGGTTCGTAGACCTCAAAATCCGAAACCCTGAAATCCTAAAATCCCGAAATGTTGGGTCCTCAGTCTCTTCGTATTTCGCGATTTGGCAAACAACGTGGTCTTTTGTCTTTTGTGTTCAGCGTTTTCAATTGCATTTGTGAGGCCCTCTTTTTTCAAATGCTAGATGTTGGATCGACTTATTCTATATCTAAATACTAAATCATTTTATCTCATTTCGACATTCCTTATAATTATTACCAAGGTGGTTTAAATCTGCAATAGTGAATATTTAGATTGGATATAATGGTCCGAGTAAAGTTATGATTCTATGTTTTTCTTATAGAGTAATATATGTATATATATCTATACTTTCTTCATTGTTTAGGCCAAAGGGTTGGTAGGAGTTTTAAATTGCGTGTTTCATACACAAAACTATCAGGGAAACTGGTGTAATAGTCGATCTTCCTACCTCAACTACGGATCTGCCTCTACACAGTCTGTTTAATGGAAAATAAAATGTAGCATAGTTTACAAAACTCAGAATGTTGTTCCCGGGATTATCCATATAGTTAGATTAATGAAATTTCAACATAACTTCCACTCCCCATATGCCAATCTCAGCATTGGTTTCACTTAGAAAAAAAAAAAAAAAAAAAAATAGCAATGAAACTAATTTAGAGGAGATTTCTTCCGGAATTTAACCATGCATAAATCCGTTTAACTATCATAACTAATAAAAATCCAATTCTATCGTTCGTTCAGATTTAATAAATACATGACATCAAATATCAAATCATTCGAACAAAAAAATGGAAATCATTTCAGTTATGATTTAACAAATATATTGCATCAGATATAAAATCATTCAAACAGAAAAGGAGTAGAGAAACATATCTGAACCCGATCATGAGAAGACAAAGGGAACAACCATGTTCCTCCCAAACGTAGAACAGGGCAGCCAAATCACTTGCCCAATTCACCCCTAGCCTGACCATGAATCCATGAGGGCTAACTCGAAAACTCCTCCTCATCAATGTCCTTCAATTCCAACAGTTATCCTCTTGCCTCACACTTACTCAACAGTGCTCATAACAGCAAGGAAAATCCATTTCAGTAGACTCCTCTTTCCTCACACTCAATCTATAGTGTTCATAGCAGCAAGAGAGCTCAAAAAACTTTTTCCCCGGCATAATTGGCAGCGTCCTGCCTCCTTTCATATGCTATTTATCAATTTTTCCCAGGTCTTTTTCCCTCCCTTGGGGATTTTCGCAGCTTTCTAAATCCCAGATTTCTAGGGGTTTCCAATGGCCAAATCTCTGATTTGCCTCTTGTAATAACCAGCCCAAAGGTAGTTCCAACATGTTCCCCACTCATGGAGTCATGGTCAGCTGATTTTTAACAAGCTCGTTCCATTTGTCCTCCTACAATTAATATAAATATTCTATTTTTATACAAGTGTCATAGTCAAATAGTTAGTTGATTCCAATTAGAACTCTGCCCAACAGTCATAATAATTAATCGCAATTATCAAATTCGAAATTCGGAATTGCCATAAATGGAAAAAAATTTCCAAATTCGAATTTACTAAAAATGGAAATAAATTTCAAGCAAATTTAAATTCCAAAAATATTTTATTTTTGGGGGATATCACATTCTTTCCCCCTTCAGTAAAACACTATCCTCAGTGTTCATTCCTTTCTTGGAATAGGGTTGGATGAGATTTCCGCAAATCTCCTTCCAACTCCCAAGTGGCCTCCTCAGGGCTAAAGTGCTTCCATTGCACCTTTGCCTGAGTGACGACTCTGTTCTGAAGTGCTATTTCTCTCCGGTCTAGAATGCGCAGGGGTTCCACCTGGAACTTGCTCTCTGGTTCCACCTGCACCAAGTCCCAATCAATCCTATGAGTAGGGTCATGAATATACTTTTTCAACAAAGAAACATGAAATACATTATGAATTCTTGGATTAGCTAGAAGTGCAAGTTGATATGCTACGGGTCCAATTCGAGCTAGTATCTCAAAGGGCCCACAAAACCTGGGTGCCATCTTGGCATAGTTCCCTAACTTCAACGAGATTTTTCAGGCTTTGACCTTCAAATAAACATGGTCTCCTACTTGAAATTCTAGGTGTCTTCTTTTCTGATCTGCATAGCTCTTCTGTCTGTCCTATGCTTCTTTCAAGTTTTGTTGTACCTTCCTTACCATGTTCTCCATTTCTTGGAGCATCTCTGGTCCAACCATGATTCAGTCAGCCGGGTTATCCTAGCTAATTGGAGTTGTACACTTTCTGCCATACAATATTTCGAAAGGGCTCAACTTATCCGAAGTTTGGTACCCATTGTTATATGCAAATTCTACCAGGTGTAGGTAGTCTTCCCACTTGTTTGGTTTTGTTCTTACATACATGCAGAGCATATCCTCTATGATTTGGTTTGTCCTTTCATTCTGTCCATCCATTTGGGGATGATAACTCGTACTGAAATTCAAATTAGTATTTAGCCCTGCAAACAATTCCTTCCAAAAAGCGGATGTGAATTTTACATCTCTATCTGAAATCACCATTTTAGGAATACCATGCAGTTTAAAAATTTCTTTCATAAATATTTCAACAATTTTTATGGCTTTAAAAGTAGACTTTATAGGAATAAAGTGTGCAGACTTACTGAGTATATCAATTACAACCATGATAGAATCATTCTGTTTTTGAGTTTTAGGCAAACCTGTTATAAATTCTAGCGATATGGTCTCCCATTTCCATTCTGGTACTGGTAATGGCTATAATAGGCCGGCTGGATGCTGGTGCTCAGACTTAACCTGCTGACAATCTTGGCACCTAGCCAATTATTCTGCTATTTTGCCTTTCATATTAGGCCAGCAAAATAGTTTTCTAAGTGTTGTTATCATTTTTTGGTAACCTGGATGACTAGAATACGGTTTCTTATGCACTTCGTCCAAAACTGTTAATTTTAACTTTGTTGAATCTGGTATGTAAAGTTTGTTTTTAAATCACAATAATCCCTTCTTCTCGATACTTAGATCTGGTTTATCTGAGTCCGCGGTACTATTTTGTAATTCTTCCATCATCTTAGTGTAATTTTCGTCGCTAATACTGGTCGTCCTTACCTTCTTTTCCAGATCACTTTTTGCCCTGCTAATATTTACGTCAAATAACCCATGGACTCTTCTTCTTAAAGCGTCTGCTACTTTATTTTATTTTCCCTTGATATGTCTGACTTCGAAGTCGAATTCTCTCAAGAAGTCTAACCATATGGCTTGCCGTGCATTGAGCTCTGGTGTATTACCGCTACCAATTCTAATTCATGAGTGACATAATTTTGCTCATGTTCCTTTAATTTCCAAGACTCATAACAAATAACGTGTCCTTCCTGAGTTATGACACCACCTAGTCCCTCTTTACTTGCATCAACACATACTATGAAGTCTTTATCTAGGTCTGCTACCTTCAAAATGGGCACCGATGTCAATAATTCTTTCAGCTTGTTAAAACTATCTTGACACTTTTGTGACCAGTTAAACTTGGTCCCTTTCTTTTGTAATGATGTGATAGGGTAGGCTATCTTGGAAAATCCTTCTATAAACCTATGGTAATATCCAGTGATTCCCATGAATGACCGTATATCTGCTACATCCTTAGGTATTGGCCATTCCATAATGGTTTTTGTCTTCTCTGGGTCTATGGCAATGCCTTCTGCTGAAATTACATGTCCTAGATATTGTATTTCTTTTTGATAAAAGTCACACTTGTCAAATTTGGCATACAGTTTGTGTTTTCTCAATGTTTGTAACACTATCCTTAAGTGTTCATCATGTTCTTCCTCCATTTTTGAATAGACCAAAATATCGTCGATATATACTACCACGAGCTTGTCTAAGTATTGACTAAAAATACTATTCATCAGGCACATAAACGTGGTTGGCACATTAGTGAGTCCAAAAGGTATGACTACAAATTCGTAGTGTCCATATCTTGTCCAAAAAGCTGTTTTGTTTATGTCCTCGTCTTTTATCCTAATTTGATGATAACTGGATCATAAATCCAACTTTGAAAAGATCTTGGCCCCACCCACTTGATTGAACAGATCATTTATCCTTGGTAAGGGGTATTTGTTCTTAATAGTCATTTTGTTCAGTTGTCTATAATGGATACATAGTCTTAGAGTATCGTCTTTCTTTTTCACAAAGAGGACTGGTGCTCCCCATGGCGAGACACTCGGTCTGATGTACTCTTTGTCCAACAATTCCTGTAATTGTATTTTTAATTCTGTCAGTTCTGGTAGACTCATTCGGTAGGGTGCTTTTGAGATAGGGGTTGATCTGGGTGGTAAGTCTATGGAAAAATCTATTTCCTTTCTAGGAGGTAATTCTGGTATCTCATCCACAAACATGTCTCTGAATTCACATAGGACAGCAAAGTCTTCTAACTTGGTCTTATCTTCTTTTTCTAATAGATTCGTCACTTGGATGGCATAAACTTGACATCCCTTTCTAATACATTTCTTGATTTGCATCACTGAAACTTGTCTGACTGATATAGGTTTTGGTATGCCTTGGGTTGTTCTAACAGTGCCAAAATTATCTTTATAGCTAAGTATCTTTGTATAACAGTCTAGTACTTCTTTGTGTTGTTCCAACCAATCCATCCCGATAATCATATCATAATATCCTAGTGGTAGGATGTTCATATTGATCCTTATCCTTTGACCATCAAATTTGAACTCAAGATCAGAAATAAAGTCAACTACTTTTCTTTTTGTACATGTTGCTAGTTGTACACACCATTATTTTGCATGCTTCAATTTCTTAAGTTTATTCGACTCTACTACATCGGGAGTAATATAACTTAACATAGCTCCAGGTTCAATTAAAACAAAAATTCAAGTGTCATTGATTTTACCTTCGATTTCTACCACCGAGGATTGGTGGTCATCTTGTCGACCATCTATGGCTACATTTATCCGATGCAAACTTCTGCCCACATCTCCCACTGTCGAGGCTTCTTGCAAATTGTGAACATCAGTTTTGTTGGCTTCAATTAAATGTGGACATTTCCTCCTTAGATGAGGTTCTCCACACTCCCAACACTTTAGTGGCTCGCGGGAGTTGTCCCCAAACTTCTTCATTCCCAGGTTTACCGGTTTACCACTACCTTGCGTATTCAAATGATTGGAGTGAAAATCCTTCCTTGGGAAACTCTTTGCTGCATTATGATAAGGAGCTAGCTAGTATCCCTTCTTTCGTTGGTTCATTCGATCTTGCTTCTTATCCTTCCAAGTCTCGGGAAACTCTACCCACTGTTTATACTGGTCATAACACATTCGTGCTTTCCTGAATACCTCACTCAAGGATTTGGGGTTGTCAAACTCAATTTTGTCCCGATAGGCCTGTGGTAAACAACTTAAGAATCGCTAGATTTTTACCTTATCCTCCCGGATGTACGGTACAAACCTTAGTAGTTCTAGAAATTTATTTATAAGGTCCTCCATTGTCATATGTTTGAGTCGTAACTCGTAAAATTCTTTCATTGTCCTTTCATAATAGCTTTCATAAAGGTATTATTTATTGAAATACTTCTTAAAGTTAGACCATTCCAACTATTTCTCCTTTAGGCCCTTGGCCAACTTCAGGTCCTGCCACCAAATCCTGGCCTTCCCCTTCAAATTGTAGATGGCCATTCTGACCTTCATGTTGTTGGTATAGTTGTAGATCTGGAAGTATTTTTTGATTTCCAACAACCATGCCTTAGCTTCTTCTCCTGTCCTGGATTCTCCATCAAAGGTAGCTAGTTTAATCTTTTTAAATTCTCCTTCAAGGTGGTCTACTTGTTTTTTTTTTCTATCTGGTATAGTTTTGTCCTCAGCTGAAGGTGTCCCTTCAGACGAACTGTCTCCTTTTTCTATTTCCACACCATAATTCTTGGAGGCCCTTTTGTTGACCTCCTCATCATGATTATCATCTTTTGGGATTTTCTTGGTTGCTATTCTACGCAACATGACTTCATTTATCTCCTGTTGTTCCTACTATGCTTTCTTCAATTTTTCATTGTCGGCCTTGAAAACCTGCAGTTCAACAATAAGATTCCTCATTGTTTCCAACACCTCCATGGGTGAGCTTCCATCACTGTTCTGTCTTGGATCTCCAGGAGGTCCTTGCTGTGGATTCCCTTTCATCCTAATTTATGCACCTTCTTGAGCTACCATAATCAAAACAAAACAGAAAGGATTTATGTTTGTAACCACAAGATTTATTAGTTTTTTCATAAATCAGAATATATACTAAGCAATTAATGTGGCCCTGTTTAGGCCCAGTGTTGTAACTATGGCTCTGATCCATATGTAATGAACCTCAAATTCACCATAATTTTTTTTTTCCTATGACATAATTCAATTTCATTTAAGCTTAGAAATTAAGAGAAGGTAAAATTCATTTTTGTCCATAATGTCATTTTTACACCAGTCTAGATTGCTTTGAACCGAAAAGCTTATGTGGGTAAATTCTTTCCATAATTCTATCACTTCGCTTGACTCTCAAACTACTCCAACATACTTCTTTGTATATAGGCAATGTCTAAACTCAGGTCGAAGGAACTTTTGATGTTCAGAGAGATAAATCTCAGAAGGGATAACACCTTTGAAGTATTCGAAGGGAGGCAGAGATCGAAATCGTCTCGTAGAGGTCAAGTTCAGGTGGAGAATGAACGGTGAGATTTATTTGTGGGGAAGTACCGAAATCACATGGACCGTTGGATCTTGTAGATCTGTGGGAAGGTTAAGATTGATCGTCTTTTAGCGTTTAGAAGCTCAAGAGGAGTAACAACTGTTAGATGAGAAGCAATAGGAGCTGTTGATCTCGCACTTCGAACTTCGCTATTTCAGAGTTCGGTGTTTGGAGCAGCAAGGGATTTTGGAGTCATTGCATCGCAAACTCTCGATTTGCGAAACCCCAAAATGTGAAAAGTTCAAGACCTGTTAAGCCCCTTTTCGGCATTTCGGCTCCTGGGAGTTCGAAGGGCCTAGAAAAGTTGCCACCAGAGTCGCGAAATCCCGAATTGAGAAACCCAAAAATCCCGAACTCCGAAACCTTGAAGTGTTGGGCCCACGGTCCTTTCAGATTTTGAAATTCGACACTTCTTGTTTCATTTTGTTTGTGCATCAGGGGTTCGTAAACCTTGAAATCCTGAACCCTGAAATCCTGAAATCCTGAAATGTTGGGTGCTCAATCTCTTCACATTTCGCGATTCGACAAACAACGTGGTCTTTTGTCTTTTGTGTTCAACATTTTTGATCGCCGAAACCCGATTGACTTCAACCTTTCACACCATTTTGTTCTCTAAGGTTTAAACCATTAAACAAAAGTCTAAGTTAATTTTTCAGTACAGGTCCTGATTAAGCGTCTTCGAACTCTTGTGCTTACGTAGCATTACAGTTGCCAAATTTAAAAGGGGTCATTCAAATTTGATTCCCTCATACTCTTATCAGGTTTGTAAAAGGGGAAATTTTTTCCCAAGGGTAACTGAGGATTTGGTCCCGGTGGTTACAGTATAACTTTTGCAGAAATTTCTTCTACAGGATTGTCCTATTCGTTAGAGTAAAATGAAATATTTGATAACCGATCACCGTTCGGTCTCGTTATGCCCTAAATTTTAAATACCAAGGTTATTTCCTTCAGGACAAGCCCTATTTTTTCAAATGCTAGATGTTGGATCGACTTATGCTAGATCTAAATACTAAATCATTTTATCTCATTTTGGCATTCCTTATAATTATTACCAAGGTGGTTTAAATCTGCAATAGCGATTATTTAGATTGGATATAATGGTCCGAGTAAAGTTCTGATTCTATTTTTTTCTTCCAGAATAATATATGTATATATATATATATATATATATATATATATATATATATATGTACTTTCTTCATTGTTTAGGCCAAAGGGCTGGTAGGAGTTTTAAATTGCATGTTGCATACACATAACTGTAAGGGAAACTTGTGTAATAGTCGGTCTTCCTACCTCAGCTATAGATCTACCTCTACATAGTCTGTTTAATGGAAAAGAAAATGTAGCATAGTTTAAAAAACTCAGAATGTTGTTCCCGACATTATTCATATAGTTAGATTAATGAAATTTCAACATAAGTTCCACTCCTCATATGTCAATCTCAACATTGGTTTCACTCAGAAAACAAATAAAAAAGAAAATAGCAGTGAAACTAATTTAGAGGAGATTTTTTCTAGAATTTAACCATGCATAAATCCATTTAACTATCATAACTAATAAAAAGCCAATTCTATCGTTCATTCAGATTTAATAAATAAATGACATTAGATATCAAATCATTCGAAAAAAAAATTGGAAATCATTTCAGTTCCAATTTAACAAATATATTGCATCAGATATAAAATCATTCAAACAGAAAAGGAGTAGAGAAACATATCTGAACCTGATCATGAGAAGACAAAGGGAACAACCACATTCCTCCCAACCATAGAATAGGGTAGCCAAATCACTTGCCCATTTCACCCTCTAGCCTAACCATGAATCCATGAGGGCTAACTCAGAAACTCCTCCTCAACAATGTGCTTCAATTCCAGCAGTTATCCTCTTGCCTCACACTTACTCAACAATGCTCATAACAACAAGAAAAATCTGTTTCAGTAGACTCCTCTTGCCTCACACTCAATCCGTAGTGTTCATAACAACAAGAGAGCTCAAAAAACGTTTTCCCCAGCACACTTGGCAGCGTCCTACCTCCTTTCATATGTTATTTATCAATTTTGCCCAGGTCTTTTTCCCTCCCTTGGGGATTTTCACATCTTTCTAAATCCTTAATTTTCAGGGGCTTCCAATGGCCAAATCTATGATTTTCCACTTGTAATAACTAGGCCAAAGGTAGTTCCAACATGGTCCCCACTCATGGAGTCATGGTCAGTTGATTTTTAACATGGTTGTTCCATTTGTCCTCCTGTAATTAATATAAATATTTTGTTTTTATACAAGTTTCATAGTCAAATAGTTAGTTGAATCCAATCAACAATCATAATAATTAATGACAATTATCAAATTCGAAATTCAGAATTGCCATAAATGGAAAAAAAATTCCAAATTCGAATTTACTAAAAATGGAAATAAATTTCCAGCAAACTTAAATTCCAAAAATATTTTATTTTTGGGGGATATCACAGTTGTGTAGAAATTCCATTTGAAGTACTCTTAAAAAGGAGTAACCCTCTACCTTAACCCCCTTTATCAAAAGCCGAAGTTAAGAATGAAAATTTCCTATTGTGTGTATGCATTTGAAAAACACGAATTATGCGTTGATTGTGAATGAAAATAATGTTGACTAACAACAAGTTTTTTTCTTGCACAACAAATAGACGATCAACTACGGGAAACTGCAAACGCATAGAATGGTGACGTACCATGAAGTGCGGGATGGCTCCCACAATAGAGATGAAGAGTCTGATGAAAGCAGAGTGGTAGAGACCCCTCTAGATCTAGCTGAGACTGTGAGAAGCCTCATGGTTGAACTACAGAGCTGCAAGGCCGACAACGAGAGGTTGATAAAAGAGAAAGAGAATCAAACGGAAATTAATGCAATCTTGCTGCAAAGTTTATCCGACATACAAAGACAATTGCAGCATGGACCTGACACCAGTCACGCGGACCAACGACAGACAAAGAGAAGTCGAATCCTACCTGGGATGCGGAAACGTGGTCTTTTAAGTGGCCACATTGGGAGGATCACCTTGAGAAAGGTTCACCCCAGAGATAAGGGACAAGCGTCAGATGATTCCTCTGGAAAGGAAACTCGCGACTCGAAGGGATCTTCTAGTAGCAGAACTAGTTCTTATTCCCGAAGAAAATGAAAGAAGTGAAATCATTCCAAAAATCATAATCTCGAAGAATTCAAGAAGGAAAAACCACCCTCTTTCGACGGTGAAATAAAGAAGGGAGAGGAAGCAAAGGCCTGACTACTTGGACTAAAGAAGTATTTCAGAGTCCACGACTTCTCAGAAAACTTGAATGCCCGAGTAACCACTTTCAACTTGAATGGAAAGGCTTCCATTTGGTGGGAAGACCTTAAGAAGGTAAAATGGATTCACGAAGAAGACCTATCTTGGGAACGGTTTGAGAAATAATTCAGGAAGAAGTATCTATCAAAATAGTATTTCGACAAAAAGACTAAATAATTCTATGAACTCAAGTTGGGGCAACACACCATAGAGGAATATGTCAGCAGATTCCTCGAGTTGCTGAGGTACGTACCCTATATAAAAGAAGAAAAGGCAAAGGTGCAACGATTCATTAGTGGACTACCTAAGGACTATCAGAACATGATTGAGTTTAACGAGCAAAAGACCCTATAAGACACTATCTGAAAGGCAAGATATTGTTATGAATAGCTTGGGCATCGGACAAAACCTCGTGAAGGCTGGAAGCAGAAGAATAGTTCAGGATTCCAGAAAAAGGGGTTTAAATCCACAAAATTTAAAAAATATAAAAAGGACTCAAGGATGAGATTCCCAACCCAAAGTGTACACCAGTAGAATTTCCCCTCCCAGAGTGGAAATAAACCTTTTGGATCTACCCAAGGAAAGATTGATAACTCGAAGAAAGAACCCTTGAAATGTTGGGGTTGTGGAGAAGGACATCTACTGAGGGACTGCCGGCATCGACAACATAACAGTCGGAGAATTTACAACGTTCAAGAAGATACCACTGTAAATGACGTGGCCAGGAGTATGCTGCAAATTTATGCAGCCGTGGCTAATAAACAAGATGACCACCAAGCTTCAATGGTGGATATGGAAGGTATGATCACCAACCATCTAGTGTCTATTCTAATTGACCCTGGTTCAAATTTGAGTTATATAGCTCCTAAGGTTGTTGATAAGTATAAATTACAACCGCATAAACATGCCAAGCCATGGTTGGTACAATTATCCATTGGAACCAAAAGAAAGGTAGCAGAGGTCATACCAGCTTGCCAATTCACTATGGGTGAATTCCCCACCCAAGCAACCCTTAACATACTACCCCTAGGATCGTATGACTTGTTGATTGGTATGGAATGGATAGCCACATATAAATCCAGACTGGACTATTACCATAAAACCTTAGAATGTGTAAGTGAATAAGGAAGAAGGATAACCCTTCAAGGGATCCAAAAACCTGTCTCAGTGAGGCGAATATCAACCCTTAAAATGAGAAAGTATTGCAAGAAAGGATGTCCACTGTATGCGATATGGGTGTTGGAATCAGTTGAAGATGACAAACCAAGCCTTGAAGACCACCCCACACTAAGAGAATATAGAGATGTGTTTCTAGAAGAGGTACCGGGTCTACCTCCGAGAAGGGACATTTACTTCTCGATAGAACTTGCACCAGGAGCGGTGCTAGTGTCTAGGACACCCTACAGGATGAGCACACCCGAGGCAATTGAGATTAAATTACAACTAAAATAAATGATGGACAAAGGCTATATCCAACCCAGTGTGTCTCCATGGGGAGCACTAGTCCTGTTTGTGAAAAAGAAAGACAGTACCCTCTGACTGTGCATATAATATAGACAACTCAATAAGGTAACCATAAAGAACAAGTACCCCTTACCCAGGATCGATGAGCTGTTCAATCAATTGGGAGATGCTTCCATCTTATCAAAGATTGACTTGAGATCTAGATACCATCAAGTCCGAATCAATAGTGAAGACATCCACAAGACTGCCTTCAGGACGAGATATGGTCACTATGAGTTTGTGGTAGTACCATTTGGATTAACCAATGCCCCTGCCACTTTTATGTGCTTAATGAATAATGCTCTCAACAAATTCCTAGACAAATTTGTACTGGTTTTTATTGACGATATATTAATTTACTCTAATAATAAAGAGGAAAATGAGGAACATCTTAGACTTGTGCTTCAAGTTCTAAGAGAACATCAACTCTATGCCAAATTTAGCAAGTGCAACTTTTTCCAGAAGTAAATACATTACTTGGGCCATGTCATATTTGAAGAGGGAGTAGTAGTAGAACCTAACAAGATCAGGTCTATTGATGCAGGAGCATCTCTCCATGTCAATCAACTAGCCAGCCAGCCCACGTCAGCGCATGCATTCAATGGGAAGAGGCGCAGCCTCATTTCAAATTTGAAATTGAATGTAATTAATGTTGTAGGTTGTTGAGCCATGGAGTCGTGCCTTTGCACATGCATTAGAGTAGATAGCCTTGAATGTTTGTAAGGCTGAAATCTAGATCCGATTCTGAACTAGACAACCCATTCAATGTAATTGAATAGGGTAGGTAGATTGGAGGGAAGATCTCAAAGAGCCCCCTCATGTAAAAGATCGGGAGACCTTCTTTGTATTATCAGATAGGAAGAGTAGTAGCAAGTAGAAGAGTAGTGATAGTAGCGTATGAAGAGAGAGTAGAGAAGAGTCGAGACCTTATTACAGTCCGTTCTCAGAACACCTTTGTAAAGAGGCATTTTTATTAATACAAACAGAAGCATTTTTTCCTGCAAGTATTTCTGTGTTGAATGAATGTTTATGTGTGTTATTTATATGATGTAAATGTATGTTAGGTATGCATTTGTAGGGGTTGTTTGATTTCAAGGTTAGAGGTCTTTGAGGCTTCACACCAGGAGGGTGTGACAGAACACTGCGGGTTCTGATAGCCGGTGCTTAGAGAGCACTTCCAATTCTGCGGAATTTGGACAAAGACGTGCCAGGAGGGCACAGTAGCTGAAATCATTAGCTCAGAGGAAGACCTCAAGGTTACTGAACACCTTGGAGGCAGGGTTGTGTATGAGAGACATAGTTGCAGACAAAAACTCTGCTGTGAGTTCTGTAGAGCTCTACCAAGTGGGCATTGAGCATATGCACAGGTTGCATTGAAGACGAACTTTGTTGTGAGTTCAAGGAGAACCAGAATCACTAAGGATTCTAAGAGCTCTGCCAAGAGGGCATTGAGCAGGTGCATAGGGTGCACATGAGAGAACAAAATCTTAGGAGGAGTAGCATTTTTATGCGTGCAGGCGAGGGACTCAAAATCAGAGAGTTCGCAGAGGAAAGAGAGCAAAGGTTGAGGCCTTTGGCTTTTGGAAATTCTTCCAAGTCTGGGAAGAAAGTGCAGAAGCCCAGGAGGGGCACAACAACCGTCAGATCAGGCTGAGGAAGAGATCTAGACTGCAGAATATTTCCCACGTCCAGGAAGTAGTGGGAGGAGCGCATAGGAAGACAAGGTCTAAATCGTCAGATCTTTGTCAGAAAACTTGACAGTCATTGGATCTGTCAGGAGTTGCATGAGGTTTAAGCCTTCTTGAACAAAGGCGAAAGTCCGTAAGGAGGAGTTGGTATCAGGATTTCAACATTTGGGATTTCTAAAGTCCTAATGACGAGAGGTCGGGAGAAAGTCCCAAAATAGATCTGAGCCATTCATCCGGGAGGAGGACACATGTCGTGAGATCACCCACATCGAGATTTCAGACTTTTGGATTTTAGAGGCCTCAAGGACAAGAGGTCGGGACACTCCACAAAAAAAGTCCCAAAATAGCGAAAGGATTCACATCCATCTATCTGAAGGAGGATGTGTGTCGCGAGATCACCCACATCGGGGATTTGGACACCGGGACTCACAGAGGTGAGCATTTCGACTTCGCACCTGGGGAAGTCCCAAAATGATCTAGGTCATCCATCCATTTGGGACATGTGGTGAATATCGAGAGTCCATCAGTATTTCGACTACCGGGGATTCAAGTTGACAGGGGATTTGTGTCACTAGAAGTCGCAAGTCGCGAAATCACGAAATGCAGGAGGACCGTCCATCTTGAGGGGACATGTGGCAACAATCCAGGATTTCAGGATATTTTCCAAAAGGAGGCCATTTCGACAAATCAGAAATCGAGAATTTGAGAGTCCCGTTGACAAGAGGTCAAGCTCTTGTATTGACAAGTCTCGAAAGGAAATAGGACTGTGGTCTTATGAGGAGTGGTCATACAGGCCAAGGCATAGCCTAGGGGGCTAATTGCTGATTGAAGCCTTTTTGGCATTTCGATATTTCTGTGTTTGGGAGTTCGAGAAGACAAAGGTTCTCGACATCAGAACTCTGTGAGTCCCAAAACCCGAAATTCATGGTCTTGTACAGAAGACCGTGAGCAGGGAAGAAGGACCTGTGGATCAGAAATTTGAGATTCTAGAGGAGGAATCGAAAGAGTTTCTTCGGCTCAAGGGGAAAATTTGAAGAGAATGATCCTTAGATCGGGAGGTCAGGCGCAGGACCTATCGAGGCAGGGTCTTTGGTGGTGCATCATCAGATTTGGTATCAGAGCGGGATTTCATCTGTATATTTCAGGTGAAGTGAGAAGGCAAAGGAAGACAGATCACTGGAGACTCTGTGATGGTTTTTTGTGAGTAGGCAACAATCAAGCAGACAGTCAAAAAGACTATGGAAGAGGCTAGAAACACTCAGGGGTGCAGAGTGACAACAACAGGTTTGCCAGGAGGGAAGATAGGAAGAACAAGATGGCTACTAAATGCTATACGAGTGCTGGAAGGAAAGAACCAGAGATGATGAGAAAAGATGAATGGGATAAAGAACTTGCCGATATGAGGGAAAGGATGGATGAACTTGCATTTGAGATGTAGAAAAATGCCAAGTCGAGATGGGTATATGAATGGCCCGTGAAGATGAAAGAAAAATGGCCAGTCAAGGAGTTGATGGCTAGAAGACAACGTAGGCTATTAAGAGGATGGTTGAGGCATGTTGAAAACCTCAACGGACCTGAAGAGATGGTTCATGTATGTGAACCAGAGACTGGGAGAACCCTCAGTAGTGAGGATGAATTGGGATCAGCTGAAGATCTCAAGGACTGCCAGGAGGGCAGCCCAGAAATTCCCAATTGCCAGGAGGGAAAAGAGTTGATATTACTGCGGTATCTCATAGACTTTCATGAGGACATCCAGGGAATTTCATGTTGCCAGGAGGGCAATGAATCGAGATCACTGCGGGATCTCATGGACTACCAGGAGGGCAGCAAAAAGTTTCCAATTTGCCAGGAGGGCACGGGAACAAAGATGAGGCTATCTGAAAGTCTCATGGACTCGAAGGAGAGTTCATATGAGAAAGGGATGCTGATAGATTCAGATTCATATGGTTTATCTAACCATGTGAATGAAGATGATGACAAGTTCAAAACTTGCACCATCCGAGATGAAGATTGGAGGGATCTTCTAATGATTGGAGGACTTCAGATATTCTTGCCACATAGCCCAGTTGAGGTGAGGATTTGTGTTGTTGATGGAAGAGAGACAATAGTAGAAAGATAACCAGCTATGACTATCAAAAAATAATTGGAGCAGGTGTTAGAAGTTGCCCAAGCAGAAGAAGAAGATGAGCCTTTTGAGGAATGGCTCAATATTTTCAGCTAGGAGGCTGAAAAGACTGCAACGTTGGAGCTTGCAGAAGCAGAAGAAGAAGAGGCAGACAACATGAGCTTTGTTGATCTGTGTGAACAGTTTGAAGCCCTAGAGAGAAGGGTGATAGTGCAGAGCATGCACATCCAATAAGTTAAGTTGGAAGCAGATGAAGGAGATGACATGGGAGATCATGATGATCTGCCCATCTGCAGAAAGAAAATGCAGCTAAGAAGACTGCATGAACAGAGCCATCCATTGCAGTAGTTAGATGAGGTGATAGAAGACATTAGTTGAGATCAGCAGAGACTTCCAGCAAGTAGAAGCTGGGTAGAAAAGCAACAACAACTCAACAGAAGAAGCAACAACAAGGAGATGGAGCAGATGAACAGCTCCAGAAATTTGTTTGGGATCCAGGAGGATTTCCACAGCTGAGATGGGAAGCTCATGAGTAGGAGCTCATGAATTTTGAATCTGAGGATTATGATGCAGGAGCATCTCTCCACGTCAATCAACCATCCATCTAGCCCACGTCAGCGCACACATTCAATGGGAAGAGGTGCAGCCTCATTTCAAATTTGAAATTGAATGTAATTAATGTTGTAGGTTGTTGAGCCATGGAGCCGTGCCTTTGCGCAAGCATTAGAGTAGATAGCCTTGAATGTTTTTAAGGTTGAAATCTAGATCTGGTTCTGGACTAGACAACCCATTCAATGTAATTGAATAGGGTAGGCAGATTGGAGGGAAGAGCTCAAAGAGCCCCCTCATGTAAAAGATCGGGAGACCTTCTTTGTATTATCAGATAGGAAGAGTAGTAGCAAGTAGAAGAGTAGTGATAGTAGAGTACGCAGAGAGAGTAGATAAGAGCTGAGACCTTGTTACAGTCCATGCTCAGAACACCTTTGTAAAGAGGCATTTTTATTAATACAAAAAGAAGCAGTTTTTCCCGCAAGTATTTCTGTGTTGAATGAATGTCTATGTGTGTTCTTTGTATGCTGTAGATGTATGTTAGGTATGCATTTGCAGGGGTTGTTTGATTTCAGGGTTAGAGGTCTTTGAGGCTTCACACCAGGAGGGTGTGACAAAACACTATGGGTTTTGATATCCAGTGCTTAGAGAGGACTTCCAGTTCTATGGAATTTGGACAAAGACGTGCCAGGAGGGCACAGTAGATGAAATAATTAGCTCAGAGGAAGACCTCAAGGTTACTGAACACCTTGGAGGCATGGCTATGTATGAGAGACACAGTTGCAGACAGAAACTCTGTTGTGATTTTTGTAGAGATCTGCCAAGTGGGCATTGAGCATATGCATAGGTTGCATTGAAGAAGAACTCTACTGTGAGTTCAAGGAGAACCAGAATCACTAAGGATTCTGAGAGCTCTGCCAAGAGGGCATTCAGAAAGTGCATAGGGTGCACAGGAGAGAACAAAAGCTTAGGAGGAGTATCGTTTTTATGCGCGCAGGCGAGGGACTCAAAATTAGAGAGTTCACTGAGGAAAGAGAGCAAAGGTTGAGGCCTTTGGCTTTTGGAAATTCTTCAAAGTCTGGAAAGAAAGAACATAATCTCAAGAGGGGCACAACAGTCGTCAGATCAGGCTGAGGAAGAGATATGGATTGTAGAATATTTCCCATGTGTAGGAAGCAGTGGGAGGAGCGCACAGGAAGACAAAGTCTGAATCGTCAGATCTTAGTTAGAAAACCCGACAGCCGTTGGATCTTTCAGGAGTTGCATGAGGGTTAAGCCTTCGTGAACAGAGGCGAAAGTCCCGAAGGAGGAGTTGGTATTGGGATTTCGGCATTTGGGATTTTGGAAGTCCTGATGATGAGAGGTCAAGACACTTCACAGTGAAAGTCACAAAATAGATCTGAGCCATCCATCCGGGAGGAGGACACATGTCGCGAGATCACCCACATCGGGATTTCAGACATCAATATTTCAGAATTCGAGATTTTGGAGGTCTTGAGGACAAGAGGCCGGGACACTCCAAAAGGATTCACAGTCATCTATCTGAAGGAGGACGTATGTCGCGAGATCACCGACATCGAGGATTCATACACTGGGACTCACAGAGGTGAGCATTTCAACTTCGCCCCTGGCGAAGTCCTGAAATGATCTAGGCCATCCATCCATTTGGGACACGTGGAGAAGATCAAGAGTCCATCGATATTTCAGCTACCAGGGATTCAAGTTGACAGGGGATTTGTGTCACTAGGGGTCACAAGTCGCTAAATCGCAAAATGCAGGAGGACCATCCATCTTGAGGGGACGTGTGGCAGCAATCTAGGATTTCAGGAGATTTTTTGAAAGGAGGCCATTTCGACAAATCAGAAATCGGGAATTCGAGAGTCCCGTTGACAAGAGGTCGGGCTCTCGTATTGACAAGTCCCGAAAGGAAATAGGACTATGGTCTTATGAGGATTGGTCATATGTGCCAAGGCATAGCCTAGGGGAATAATTGATGATCGAAGCCTTTTCGACATTTCAACATTTTGGTTATCGGGAGTTCGAGAAGACATAGGTTCTCGACATCAGAACTCTGTGAGTCCCGAAACCCGAAATTCATTGTCATGTACAGAAGACCGTGAGCAGGGAAGAAGGACCTGTGGATAGGAAATTTGAGATTCCAGAGGAGGAATTGAAAGAGTCACTTCGGATCAAGGGGAAAATTTGAAGAGAACGATCCTTAGACCAGGATGTTAGGCACAGGACCTGTCGAGGCAGGGTCTTTGGTGGTGCATCATCATCTATCATGGAATGGCCTACCCCAAAGGACATTTTAGATATCAGATCCTTTATGGGCTTAGCAGGATACTATAGGAGATTTATAAAAGGATTCTCCAAGATTGGTTGTCCAATCACTGCCCTCCAGAAGAAGGGAGCTAAATTCACGTGGACACAAGAATGTGAAGAAAGATTTCAATCCCTGAAACACCTTCTGACCCATGCACCCGTGTTGAAGATCGGTGATCCCGAAAATGACTTCCTCATGTGCATAGATGTCTGTAAGGAAGGGATCAAAGGACTCATTATGCAAGGAGGAAGTGTAATCTACTATGAATCTAGAAAATTGAATGAGCACGAAGTCAACTATGTGACCCATGATCTAGAGCTGGCCGCCATAGTGCACGGTTTAAAAATGTGGAGACATTACCTCCTGTGAAGGAAATTTGTACTTATGATAGACCACTATGGATTGTGATATCTGTTTGACCAACCAAAGATCAATGCCAGACAAGCTAGGTGGATGGCCCTCCTTAGTGAGTTTGATTTTGAAATCAAACATGTTAAAGGAAAGGAAAATAAGGTGGCCAATGCCCTTAGCAAAAGTATGAAAACAATTCATCTGGCAGCGATGAGCACCTACAAGATGAATGTCAAAGAAAGAGTCAGGAATGCACAAGAAACAAACACATTCTTCTAGACCGTAACCTTGTACCTAGAGTAAGAACCCATAGGGATAAAGTATGAAGGCTACCAGATGATAGATGGAGGTTTGATAACTTACATAAACAGATTGTATATTCTAGATTGTGATGACTTGAAGAGGTTCATAATGGATGAACTACATAAAAGACCATATACTGGTCATACAGGATACCAGAAGATGATCACGGCCACCATGAAACAATTCTATTAGCTTGGGTTAAAGAAAGACATAGCTAACTATTTAGCTAAGTGCATAGAATGCCAACAGGTTAAAGCAGAACACTGGCACCCAACAGGATTATTACAACCTCTACCAATCTCGGAATGGAAATGGGAAGCCATTTCCATGGAATTCATCACCAGATTACCAACATCAACCAAACAGAATGATTCCATCATGGTAGTGGTGGATAAATTGAGCAAGTCCGCCCATTTTATCCCCATCAAATTGACTTGCAAGGCAATAGATATCACTAGCATATTCATGAAGGAAATATTCAAACTACATGGTATGCCTAAAAATATCGTGTCTGATAGAGACACGAAATTTACTTCCAACTTTTGGAAATCCTTGATGGCTAGTCTAGAGACCAAATTATTGTTTAGCACAGCCTATCATCCTCAAACCGATGGACAGATGGAAAGAGTGAACCAAATATTAGAAGACATGCTAAGAATGCATGTAATGAATCAACCTAAAAAGTGGGAAGATTACCTTCCACTGGTGGAATTCGCCTACAATAACGGCTACCAAGAATCCCTGAAGATGAGTCCTTTCAAAGTCCTCTATGGTAGATTGTACAACACTATAGTCAGTTGGAGTAACCCAGTAAAAAAAATTACTATTGGAACCAACATGTTGAAATAAATGGAACAACAAGTGATTCAGATTAAACAAAACCTAAAGGTCGCTCAAAACAAACAGAAAAGTTACACCGACCGAAAGAGAACTCCAAGAGAATTCAAGATGGGAGACCACATATATCTCAGAGTTAGGCCCAGGAAGAGTTCCCTGAGGATGGGGGCTTGTGCGAAGTTGGCACCTTAGTATTGTGGACCCTTTGAAGTTCTAGATAGAGTGGGACCTGTAGCCTATAGGCTAGCACTTCCTCCCATAGTAAAAGCACATAATGTTTTCCATGTTTCATTATTGAAGAAATATGTACATGATTCTAATCATATAATTGACTAGTCTGTGATCCAGGTGGAACTGGAGGGAGAATTCCTGCCAGAACCTCAATGCATACTGGATAGAAAGGAAACCCCGCTCAGGAACTGAACCATTGTACAAGTCAAGGTGCAGTGGAAACATTTTGGCCTAGATGAAGCTACATGGGAAATGGAAGATGCCATGAAACATGCATATCCAATTTTGTTTACTTCTATACATACACATCATATTGATAGATAGAACATCAAGGACGATGTTTCTTTAAGAGGGAAGAAATTGTAACACCCTGTTTCCCCTAGTCTGTAAAAATAACTATGTTGGCCAAGAACTATGGAAAACTCAAACATGTGAATGTTTTATTTCATGGACCTTTGTATAAAAGGTCGATGAATGTAAATTATGTTATGATTATGTGTTGCATGACTGCTGGGAGGGGGGGATGTGCAAAAGGAGACCATGATAGATAATGAGAGGTGGTGGAAGGGACCTGGAATGGTTGCGTTTACTTCCGTCGAGCCAATACTGTACTAGTTTTTACTTTCTCAAAGACCAAAGAAACTCTCTGACCCTGGAATGGATTTCCTGTCAGATTGGTAGGTGGGGAGGATCCTCAAGATTTAATGAGGGGATGGGGGTGAACAACCCATTCGTAACAACTCCCAGACCTGACCACGGATGGGGAAATTCGTGCCACATGCAATCTTGCAGAGAAAAGGCAAGAGAGGAAGCGTGGTAAAGGGGAGAGAAGAGAGAACACAGGCGACAGGGATCGCGGAAGAAAACCAGAGGAGCTCTAGAAATACAAGGATTTCTGAACAGAAGAGAAGGAGAGTAACCTTCATCCTTGACTTCCGTTGAGATGGAAGTAGGAGACTGAATCTCAAGCATCGTGTTCTAGATCGGGGGTGGCTAGTGGAAAATCCATTTGGAGTCACTGAGCCTACGGTTGGGTGGAAACGAGCACCCCTCTCAGCAGTCGTGTCACACCTGGTGTTTTCTGATAAGGATTTATATCTTGTATCTTGAATTGAATATCCTGGATGCATGCTTATGTTTGTACACTCATAAATGGTTTCTGTGTAGAAGTGTTTGTCTGGTGTTTTGATCGGAAATAATGGATGCATGATTATACTTATATGACCATAATCGGTTTATGTATAGAATGAATAAGTTCAGATTATGAGTCTGTTCCCTTGAGATTTGTTCCATCTACTTGACTCACGTTATGTCCTAGTTTGATTTCCTGAGGGCACCTCCTCCTAGGAAGTCTCTGCGCATTCTAGAGCCGGAGTGAGTTCTTGGAAAAGACTACCATTATGGTAAACCCACGAGTTTACTTTATCCCTATCATAGATTCATATCTCAGTGAATTAGGAAGGCTTTTTAGTCAGGTCACCAAGCCTAGGGATAATTACCCCAGAAACCGTTGAAGGATCATCTTATCTGAGTCTGGAAACCTTGTACAAGAGAGAGTATTTCTCTCAGGTTTTCGATGTTTTGTCACCTGGGAAACCAAAGGGTAAGACCCCTCGTTTTTGCAAGTCATGAAATCCCAATACCCGAAATCCCGACATGCTCCGTGGATGAGCCGATTTTGCGTGAATAGGTTTCAGCGTTTCGGCACACGGGAAACCAAAGGGTAAGACCCCTCGTTTTCGCAAGTCATGAAATCCCGGTACCCAAAATCCCGATGCGCTCTATGGATGAGCCAGTTTTGTGTGAATAGGTTTCGACATTTCGGCGCTCGGGAAACCCAAGCGAAAGACCCCTCGTCTTCACCAGTCACGAAATCCTAGTACGTGAGACCCCGATGTGCTCTATGGATGAGCCCTAGGTCATCGAACAGGGTCTTGTGGTAGGAAGGAGGAGTCCCAAAAGAATCTGGACCACCCATTTGTAGGGACGCGTGGGGAAGATCTAAAGCCACCAGGGTTTTGGACATCAGAGGAATAGGAGTGAAGACCTCTCTAGAAATCACGAAAGGTAGAATGTCGGGATTTAATCCGGGCTGTTGATCAAGTCGATGATCTAGACCATAGATCTGGATGATACTGGGCTTTTGGGTTCCAGGGATTCGAAAGGGAAAGGAGGAATGATTTCATCGAGATTCCCTTAATTGTGAAAAGCGACCCAAAGGAGGAGCTAAGGATCTGTTAGACCCATTCAGGTTTCGGCATTTCAAAATATAGAGAACATGGGAACACTTGCATCGTGATTCCCCGAATCGTGAAAGCCAGAAGTGCCTTTTTGGTAAGGCCTGTGGTCATAGCCAACGATCACATGGAGGGGGATAAGGGAAGGGATGGTCTGCACTAGGCCTTA
Organism: Picea engelmannii; assembly: GCA_009831015.1. Lineage (NCBI taxonomy): Eukaryota > Viridiplantae > Streptophyta > Pinopsida > Pinales > Pinaceae > Picea > Picea engelmannii. Next base: position 89,215 of record ML792315.1, on the reverse strand, counting down.
TAAAAATTCAGGGATTCTGTCCCTCGAAGAAAAGACAAAAGAAAAATAAAATCTTAGTTGCCGTAGTGGGTGTGTGACACATCTTGTTTGTGAAATCCCCAAAAATAAAATATTTTTGAAATTTAAAGTTGTTGGAAATTTATTCCATTTTTAGTAAATTCGAATTTGGAATTTTTTTTCCATTTATGGCGATTTCGAATTTCGAATTTGATAATTGTAATTAATTATTATGATTGTTGGGTAGAGACCTAATTTGACCCAACTAACTATTTGACTATGACACTTGTATGAAAACATAATATTTTATATTGATTGCAGGAGGACAAATGGAACAACCATGTTAAATTTAGTTGACCATGACTCCATGAGTGGGGAACATGTTGGAACTACCTCTGGGATGATTATTACAAGTGGAAAATCAGTGATTTGGCCATTGGCAGCCCCTAAAAATCAGGAATTTAGAAAGATGTGAAAATCCCCAAGGGAGGGAAAAGACCTAGGCAATTGATAAATAGCATATGTGAGGAGGCAGGATGTTGCCAAGTATGCTGGGGAAAGAGACTATTGATTTTTTTTCCTTACTGTTATGAACACTACTGAATGAGTATGAGGCAAGAGGAACCTATTGGAATTGAAGGACATTGTTGAGGAGGAGTTTCCAAGTTCTCCCTCATGGATTCATGGTCAGGCTAGGGGATGAATCAGACAAGTGAATGTGGCTGCCCTATTCTATGGTTGGGAGGAACATGGTTGTTCCTCTTGTCTTCTCGCGAATTGGTTCATATATGTAAATCTTCTCCTTCTTTGTTTGAATGATTCGTGTATCTAATATTATGCATCTAATTGTGCTAAGTTGAAATAATTTCCATGGATGACATCTGTTTGTTGTAAGAAGTTTATGATCAAAGACTAAATTCTGGGAATGGTTCCTCCTGAAACAAAAATGCTAGACAAAACTATCTACAAATGAACTTGAAAGAATAGATCCACCTACAGGAGCATATCTAACTCTGAAATCGTAATTCTAGGTAGGATTGTCTATGTATAGATGAACTTGAAAGGTACAAATCTATTTATAGGTATATGTTTACTTCTGTAATTGAATTTCTAGCAGATCTATCTTTGAATAATTGAATTGGAACAAGCCTATACATATAGTACATATAGAAATATATATACAGAAGGTATACGGATACCAGTGCAGTTAGTACTGCGTACCGACTACATTAAAAGAAAATTTAATAAATGAAATAGAAAAACCCACGTAGAGACCTGTTGTCATAATATTCAATAAAATTTCAGAAGTTTTTTACCCGAGTATCAAGTATTACAGAAGTGTAATGCTCCATAAGAATAAGGGTTCAAAGACTTTTATTCAGGACCTTTACTGATAAAATAACTTAGGCCTTGTTTTTTATTCATACCGAATACAAGATTTCCAACTAAGAAATACATATGGCATGAGGAAATTTACAATTATTAAATGATGAATATATATGCGAAACCGTTTACTCGGGGTTCGTGACAGGGGCGATATAGATTTGGTAAATATATTCGTACAATTTTGTATTTTATTCTAAGCAATTGAAAAATCCTACTAGTCTTTTGAAACCCCCCTTATACAGTCTAAAAGACGATAGTCATACAGGAATATCGATGTAAATATAACACTTCTCTTATGGTTAAGCATTCTAGAATTTTAAACTATTGAATCGTAAACTTGCTCTATCCTTATATTTGACAACATAGATCATCGTTAACTACTCCTGTTGGGTCCATTTTAACTTTTATCAATTCAAAGAAAAACATATCGGTAGTACCATAAGGGATGTCGAAATTAAATAAAATGATACATTGTGAGCCAACATCAGAGTTTAAAGCAGGGTGTGTATCCAAAAGCAATAATCTCAGTAATTAAATTCAGAATAGGGTGAATCCTGAATGATGAGGAGAACTGACTTAATTCAATAATCTTTTACATACTTCAATTCTATAGGATAACCCTATAGTGGATTCATTGAAAGAATCATACTGTCATAACCCAATCCCAAAATTTAAAGTTACATCGAGAAATTTTTCCCTTTCCCAAGTCGATAGGAAACTGAGGAAAACTGTTTACAATGACTACTTTTCAACTTGCAACCAGGACTGTTCGAACCCTAGAAGAGCACAGAAGGGAACTTGAATACCTGTTGAATTTGGACGCGTATAAACCCCAGATCCTTGGCGAATAAAACAACCTGGAGTCATACGAAGATTAGAAAATTATATAAAAAAAAAGAATTAAGAAGTACACCAATAGAGTAAGACGGGTTGCCCCGGATGGGGTGACACGTAGTTCCAGGGCTACAGGTGGACTTGCACTCAGCCCAGGCATAAATGCCGATAACCACCACCCACGAGCCTGTATTAACCATGGGGGACGACCATAGATGCAGTTGGAGGACGGAGGGACCTTTCCCTCACGCGAGCATTTACAACCTCAGTATTCCCGGGATGGCAAGGGTTAAAGGTAGGAGGATGACCTCGGCTCTTGATTGTTTGGTTTTAAATTTTCCAGGGCAGAGCGGGACTGCACCCACCTCGGCCTCGCATATTTCTTGGATGCTCTGGTGCGGTCCAGTATTCATCGTGTCCAATTTTCATCGTGATTCTCTGGTGCGGCTTTGCATTTTGGGTGATTCCAGACCTACTCTTTTGTATACTCTGTAAAAGTTTTGTCTATCTAATATAGCAGGTTCCACTTTTTTACTTAAAAAAAAAAATAGAGTAAGACGGGTTATTAACACAATTTTTTTTTTTTGTAAATAAGGTGTAATTATATTAAGCTTCCAAAAAACCCTTCAACATACCAAGTTAGCCGGGCCGTAATTACTGGACTGCCCCATCGCTGAGGAAACCAGTCCAGCCGGGCCGCTAAGCGTGGGGTTATCAAGTTGTGTAAAAGAGAGAGCATATCCTGTCTTTGCCATACATAATGAAAAACTAGATAGAGTAAATCTAGACACCTGGAAAACTAGACAGAGTAAATCTAGACACCTGGCTGGCCACTTGGCCAAGTGGCTGGGGGGTCCCCTAATCCAGGCTCTTCCACGTCGTCCACAATCCAGTCGCCTTCGTGCTCGTCGTGCTCCTGGTTGCGCTCAACTACCTTGGCAGTGTCCTCGTACATCTCCTTGGCCCTGCTTTTGTCCGGTGGGCTCGTCCCAGGATGCCGGTCGTAATCTCCCTCAACTTCGGGGTCTCCCTCTGCGGCGTCTTCCTCAGAATTCGGGCACAGGGCCTCGTGCATGGACGCCAGAATTTGGAGGAAGTTGGCCACCTTAATTTCCATTGCTTCCACCCGGTGATGCAAGTCTGCAACCTCCTGTTGGAGCTCAAAAAATAGGGTGTACAGTGTGGCTACACTGTCCCTGAACTGCGCTTTGTCGAAGGAGGCGGGGCCATCGAGAGCTGGTGCACTGGGTAATTGCTGAGAGGCCTGGCCGAGGCTTGAAGTGCTAGCGAGAGGTTGGGATGGGCCAGGGTCGTGGAGGAGCCGACGGAGTATAATTGAAGTACTTGGAATGATGGCCATGGACCCAGGTTGCGGGGGATGCAGGTTTACCTGTGAGGAAGCAGACTGAAGGTGGGGAGGGGAATCGTCGGAGGAACTGTCTGGGGAGGAAAGCGGAGGTCGTCGAGGCTTCCATGGCGCACCTCGCCGTGGTCTGCCTCGAGGCCTCATCATGAGGCAGTCTGTGCTAAGAGCAGGTGGAGTGAGGGTCGAAGAGTAGCGAGGGAGGATGAGCGCTCGCGCATACCAGAGGAGAAGAGCAAGGTGACAATTCGGCTCCGGGAGAATGAGCCCGACTAGCAACAGAGATGAGTTAACCATTGCCATTATAACACAGCGCATTCGGAACTGCAGGGAAAGGAATCCGACGTAAATGCGCTTCATATCAATATTAACGCAGTTAAATACCAGGTGGGGTGGCAGGCTATGGCACATGCCCAGCATGTGTCTCCATACCACGACTTCCTGTACCCTCAACCGTCTCCTGCCACGATGGCCCGTGTGACACCCCATCTGGGGGTTATTAACACAATATTACTTAACTTTCGATTTGTGATTCACATGCCTTCCTTGTCCTTATATTTTCCAGTCTAGACAAACATCTAGGGCCGAGGTGAAAGGTGCAACAAAACACTAATGGGTACCCTCGCATCAAATGGGGCCCATCATTAGTGATACGTTTCTACTCTTGGAATGATTTAAGTAACGTAAGGAAATATATTACACAAAATTGTAGATAATGAAAATACAACATACGTATATGCCAAGCCCCTTGTATACATGATTGATATATAACATTTTAAGTGTAAACATAGTCTAAATATTCCTTTTAACCTGGAGTACGCTTAACTGGTTGCATCTAGTTTACCTGCACACCAGTTTGCACAGAAAGGTATAAGTCTACTTTCAACGCAATTAGGTTCCGACCCTTTTTCCTTTCAGTGAAGGATGTTTCTTTAATAAAAAGGGGAAAGAAAAAAATGTGGGTGAATACCCGGTTAAGCCAGTTGGGCACCTTGGAAGTAAGGTCTCCCTATACTAGTCAAGCAAACAAACCCACGGTAGGTTTTACCACCCAGACCCACAACTATTTCGGCTAAGAATTCCCAGTTTCGGGTAAACGAGGCTCGCCTTCCCTCTCCCTGATAGAATAGAAACATCAATGAACCTTAAGAAAAAGAAAAGAATCATTCCTCCAGGATGGATGTAGGATGACTCTGAAAAATACAGGGAGTTTACACGCAAATAGGAACTCAATAGAAATGAAACAGACATGACAGGATTACCGAATGACAGTTTTTTTTTACTCATCGTTGTTCCGAAAAACGCACTATCTTATTTAAGCAATCTGGGTTATATGTTTTAGGAAAACTTACCCAAGAGGAATACCATGCCATCTGTTGCAACTATGAATCGACCACCATGGCATTGAGCTGCATCTCAAACAAACCTTGTGATACAGATCCGCTCTGCAGAAAAACAACTTTGACAAATGGCTAACCTACTCTAACCCTAAGCGATGCATTGATGACTAGGAGTAAATGTCAAGGATGTAGAGGACGGATAGTCATGTGACGATGGTAGAGTCGAATTGACATTTTAGGTGTAAAGCCTGGTAAATACATTGGAACTCGCAGGACTGTCATTAATGGAGTTATGGAGACTTAACTGTTATGACATAGAACCATATCTTCCACTTAAATATGGTGCGAGTCGACACCTTATTAACTCGACGAAAGGTAAATTCCATTCATAGCATGTATATTAGTAAAGACAGTACCTCGTTTCCAGTTGTCAAAATTCCAATGGATGTCGAATTTAATTCTTCATTATAATCAGCCACTGACTCGAATAACCACTAAATAACCATGACTTAGAAGTTATCTTAAGTTGTCTGGTGTACAACTCGACCCCACGGATATTATGGTTAAATATTTAGAGAAAGTGTTCCTAGGGTTAAAAATATCCACAAGTGGATTGGTCGACGGATATGGAACCTTTGTTAAACAAAGATATAAACGAGTTTTTGTATGAACACTTACATACGTAGCCCTATTAGCATATGGGTAAATAATAAAGGTTAAAAAGGAATTTCTAAAGCCTGGGAAGTACTCCCTTATAATCCTTCTATTTGTGACTTAGTAAGATGAGATAAATCATATACTTTGTGGTAAGTAGAAACTTAGAAATTTGTGACCAGATATTAATAATAAAGTTTTGTCTTTGTTTAACAAGGTATTATTACAGAGTTTCATAACTGAATTGACGATAGAGTTATAAAACTAGGACCCCTCCCTCTATCAAGAAATTAAATAGAGGGTAGACAAACATAAATATTTTTTTTTTTACTTGGTAAATATGAGGTCCATTACATATGGTATCAGAGAAAAAGTTACAACACTGGGCCTGAACAGGGCCACATTAGTTTCTTAGTATATATTTCGATTTATGTAAAACTAATAAATATTATGGTTACAAACATAAAGCCCTTTCTGTTTTTGTGTTAATTATGGCAGCTCAGGACAATGCATAAATCAGGATGGAAGGAAATCCATAGAAAATACCTCCTGGAGATCCAAGACAGAACAGTGATGGAATCTCACCTACTGAGGTGTTGGAAACAATGAGGAATCTTATTGTTGAACTACAGGTCTTCAAATACGACAATGAAAAACTGAGGAAAGCTTAGCAGGAACAACAAGAAATAAACAAAGTCCTGTTGCATAGTATATTGATCAAGAAAATCCCAAAGGACGATAATAACAACGAAGAAGTCAACAAGAGAGATTCCAAGAACTCTGGACTGGAAACAGAAAAAGGAGACAATTTTTCTGAAGGAACACCTTCAGCTGAAGATAGAACTAAAATGGACAAAACAATAAAACAAGTAGACCACCTTGAAGGAGAATTTTAAAAGATTAAGCCAGCTACCTTTGATGGAGAATCTAGGACAGGAGAAGAAGCAGAGGCATGGTTGTTGGACATCAAAAAATATTTCTAGATATACAACTATTCTAGCAACATTAAGGTCAGAATGACCATCTACAATTTGAAAGGGAAGGCCAGTATTTGGTGGCAAGACCTGAAATTGGCCAAAGGCCTAAAAGAGAAACATTTGGAATGGTCTGACTTTAAAAAGTATTTCAAGAAACAATACCTTTCTGAAATCTATTATGAAAGGAAAACGACATAATTTTACGAGTTACGACTTGGACAGATGACAATGGAGGACCTTATAAATAAATTTTTAGAACTACTAAGGTTTGTACCGTACATCCGGGAGGATAAGGTAAAAATCCAATGATTCTTAAGTTGTCTACCACAATCCTACAGGGAAAGAATTAAGTTTGACGACCCCAAATCCTTGAGTGAAGTATTCAGGAAAGAACGAATGTGCTATGACTAGTATAAACAGTAGGTAGAGTTTCCCAAAGCCTGGAAGGATAAGAAGCAAGATCGAATGAAACAACGGAAGAAGGGATACGAGCCAGCTCCTTATCGGAATGCAACAATTTTTTTTTCGAGAAAGGATTTTCTCTCCAATCATCCGAATACGCAAAGCATCGGTAAAACGGTAAACATGGGAATGAAGAAGTTTGGGGACAACTCCCATGAGCCATTAAAGTGTTGGGAATGCGGAGAGCCTCATCTAAGGAGGAACTGTCCAAGTTTGATTTCAGTACACAAAACTGTTGTTCATAATTTGCAGGAAGCCTCGACGGTGGGAGACGTGGGCAGAATCCTACATCGAATAATTGCAGCCATAGATGGTTGACAAGATGACCACCAATCCTTGGTGGTAGAAATCGAAGGTAAAATCAATAACACTCGAATTTTTGTTCTAATTGACCCCGGAGCTACGTTAAGTTATATTAACCCTGACGTAGTAGAGTCAAATAAACTTAAGAAATTGAAGCACACAAAATCATGTCTTGTACAACTAGCAGCATGTACTAAAAGGAAAGTAGTTGACTTTATCTCTGATTTTGAGTTCAACTTATATGGTCAAAATATAAGAACAATTTTGAACATCCTACCACTAGGATCTTACGATATGATTATCGGGATGGATTGGTTAGAACAACACAAAGTAGTACTAGATTGTTATACAAAGATACTTATCTATAAAGACGATTTTGGCACTGCTAGAACATCCCAAGGTATACCAAAACCAGTATCAGTCAGACAAGTTTCAACGATGCAACTCAAGAAATGTATGAGGAAGGGATGTCAAGTTTATGCCATCCAAGTGACGAATCTATTAGAAAAAGAAGATAAGCCGAAGTTAGAAGTCTTTGCTGTCCTACGTGAATTCAGAGACATGTTTGTGGATGAGATAACAAAATTACCTCCTAGAAGGGAAATAGACTTCTCCATAGACCTACTACTCGGTTCAACCCCTATCTCAAAAGCACCTTATCGAATGAGTCTACCAGAACTGACAGAATTAAAATTACAATTATAGGAATTGTTGGACAAAGAGTATATCAGACCGAGTGTCTCACCATGGGGGGTACCAGTCCTTTTTGTGAAAAAGAAAGATAGTACTCTAAGACTATGTATTGATTATAGACAACTGAACAAAATGACTATTAAGAACAAATACCCCTTACCAAGGATAAAGTATTTGTTCGATCAAATAGGCGGGGCCAAGATCTTTTCAAAGTTGGATCTATGATCCGATTATCATCAAGTTAGGATAAAAGAAGAGGACATAAGAAAAACAGTCTTTCAGACAAGATATGTACACTACAAATTCGTAGTCATACCTTTCAGAATCACTAACGCACCAACCACGTTTATGTGCCTGATGAACAGTATTTTTAGTCAATACTTGGACAAGTTCGTGGTAGTATTTATCGACGACATTTTGGTCTATTCAAGAATGGAAGAAGAACATAATGAGCACTTAAGGATAGTTCTACCAACGTTGAGGAAACACAAACTGTACGCCAAATTTGACAAGTGTGACTTTTATAAAAAATAAATACAATATCTAGGACATGTAATTTTGGCAGAAGGCATTGTCGTAGATCCGAAAATGATAAAATCCATTATGGAATGGCCGGTACCTAAGGATGTAGTGGATATCCGGTCATTCATGGGAATCACTGCATATTACTGCAGATTTATAGAAGGGTTTTCCAGGATAGCCTACCCTATCACATCATTACAAAAGAAAGGGACCAAGTTTAACTGGTCAGAGAATTGTCAAGACAGTTTTAACAAGCTGAAGGGATTATTGACAACTGCACCCATATTGAAGGTAGAAGACCCATATAAAGACTTCATCGTATGTGTTGATGCAAGTAAAGAAGGACTAGGTGGTATCCTGACTCAGGAAGGACACGCTATTTTTTATGAGTCCCGAAAATTAAAAGAACACGAGCAAAATTATGTCGCTCATGACTTAAAATTGGCAGTAGTAATACATGCCTTACAAATGTGGCGACACTACAAAATGGGTAGGGAATTTCTACTATTGACGGATAATAGCGGGGTGAAATATCTATTTAGTCAACCAGATCTTAATGCAAGACAAGCAAGATGGCTAGCCTTCTTGAGAGAATTCGACTTCGAGGTTAGACACATTAAGGGTAAGGAAAATAAAGTAGCAGACGCTTTAAGAAGAAGAGTCCATGGGTTATTTGAGATAAATATCAGCAGGGAAGAAAGTGATATGGAACAAAGGATAAGGACGACAAGTATTAACAACGGAGATTACACTAAGATAATGACAGAATTACAAAATGGTACCACAAACTCAGACAAACCATATCTAAGCATCGACAAGAAGGGACTATTATGATTGAAAAACAAGATTTACATACTAGATTCAACCGAGTTAAAATTAACAGTTTTGGACGAAGTGCATAAGAAAGCATATTCTGGCCATCCAGGTTACCAGAAAACAATAACAACACTTAGAAAAATATTTTACTGGCCTAAAATGAAGGGTGAAACCACAGAGTACTTGGCTAGGTGCCAAGATTGTCAGTAGGTTAAGGCCGAACACCAGCATCCAACCGGCCTATTACAACCATTACCAGTACCAAAATGGAAATGGGAGACCATATCACTGGACTTTATAACATATTTTCCTAAAACTCAGAAACAAAATGATTCTATCATGGTTGTAATCGATAAAATCAGTCAGTCTACACACTTTATCCCTATAAAGTCTACTTTTAAAGCTATAAACATTGTTAAAATATTCATGAAAGAAATTTTTAGACTGCATGGTATTCCTAAAATGGTGATTTCAGATAGAAACGTAAAATTTACATCTACTTTTTGGAAGGAATTGTTTGCAGGACTGAATACTAACTTGAATTTTAGTATCATTTATCATCCAAAAATAGATGGACAGACCGAAAGGACAAACCAAATCATAGAGGATATTCTCTGCATGTACGTAAGAACAAAACCGAGCAAGTGGGAAGACTACCTTCACTTGGTAGAATTTGCATATAACAATGGGTACCAAACTTCGGCTAAGTTGAGCCCTTTCAAAGTACTGTACGACAGAAAGTGTACGACTCCGATTAGCTGGGATAACCCGACAGACAGACTTATGGTTGGACCAGAGATGCTCCAAGAAATGGAGAACATGGTAAGAAAGGTACAATAGAACTTGAAAGAGTCACAGGACAGACAAAAGAGCTATGCATATTAGAAAATAAGACACTTGGAATTTCAAGTGGGAGACCATGTTTATTTGAAGGTCAAAGCCCAAAAAAGATCATTGAAGTTAGGGAACTGTGCCAAGCTGGCACCCAGGTTTTGTGGGCCCTTCGAGATACTAGCTCGAATTGGACCAGTAGCATATCAACTTGCACTTCCAGCTAATCTAAGAATTCATAATGTATTTCATGTTTCTTTGTTGAAAAAGTATATCCATGACCCTACTCATATGATTGATTGGAAATTGGTGCAGGTGGAACCCGAAGGCGAGCTCTAGGTGGAACCCCTATGCATTCTAGACCAGAGAGAAATAACACTTCGAAATAGAGTCGTCACTCATGTAAAGGTGCAATGGAAGCACTTTAGTCCTGAGGAGGCCACTTGGGAGTTGGAGGGAGATTTACGGAAATCTCATCCAATCCTGTTACAATAAAGGAATGAACACTGAGTACAATGTTTTACTGAAGGGGGAAAGGATGTGACATCCCCAAAAATAAAATATTTTTGAAATTTAAGGTTGCTGGAAATTTATTCCGTTTTTAGTAAATTCAAATTTGGAATTTTTTTGCCATTTATGGCAATTCCGAATTTCGAATTTGATAATTGTAATTAATTATTATGCCTGTTGGGCAGAGACCTGATTTAACCCAACTAACTATTTGACTATGACACTTGTATGAAAACAAAATATTTTATATTGATTGCAGGAGGAAAAATGGAACAACCATGTTAAATTTAGCTGACCATGACTCCATGAGTGGGGAACATGTTGGAACTACCTCTGGGCTGATTATTACAAGTGACAAATCAATGATTTGGCCATTGGCAGCCCCTGAAAATCAGGGATTTAGAAAGCTGCAAAAATTCCCAAGGGAGGGAAAAGACCTAGGCAATTGATAAATAGCATATGTGAGGAGGCATGACGCTGCCAAGTATGTTGGGGATAGAGACTATTGATTTTTTTTCCTTGCTGTTATGAACAATACTGAATGAGTGTGAGGCAAGAGGAACCTACTAAAATTGAAGGACATTGTTGAGGAGGAGTTTCCAAGTTCGCCCTCATGGATTGATGGTCAGGCTAGGGGTGGAATCACGCAAGTGGATGTGGATGCCCTATTCTACGGTTGGGAGGAACATGGATGTTCCTTTTGTCTTCTCGTGAATTCATTCAGATATGTAAATCTTCTCCTTCTTTGTTTGAATGATTCGTCTGTATGATATTATGAATCTAATTGTGCTAACTTGAAATAATTTCCATGGATGACATATGTTCGTTGTAAGAAGTTTATGATCAAAGACTAAATTCTGGGAATGGTTCCTCTTGAAACTAAAATGCTAGACAAAACTATCTACAAATGAACTTGAAAGAAAAAATCCGCCTACAGGAGCATATCTAACTCTGAAATTGTAATTCTAGGTAGGATTGTCTATGTATAGATGAACTTGAAAGGTACAAATCTATTTATAGGTATATGTTTACTTTTGTAATTGAAGTTCTAGTAGATCTATCTTTGAATAATTGAATTGGAACAAGCATGTACACACACACACATATATATATAGAAGGTATACGGATACCAGTGCAGTTAGTACTGCGTACCAACTACATTAAAAGAAACTTTAATGAATGAAATAGAAAAACCCACGCAGAGACCTGTTGTCATAATATTCAATAAAATTTCAGAAGTTCGTTGCACTAGTATAAGGTATTATAGAAGTGTAATGCTCCGTAAGCATAAGGGTTCAAAGACTTTTATTTAGGACCTTTACCGATAAAATAACTTAGGCTTTGTTTTTTATTCACACCGAATAAAAGATTTCCAACTAAGAAATACTTATGGCATGAGGAAATCTACAATTATTAAATGATGAATATACATGCGAAACCATTCACTAGGGGTTCGTGACAGGGGCGATATAGATTTGGCAAATATATTCATATAGTTTTGTATTTTATTCTAAGAAATTGAAAAATCCTACTAGTCTTTTGAAAACCCCCTTGTACAGTCTAAAAGACGATAGTCATACAGGAATGTAGATGTAAATATAACACTTCTCTTATGGTTAAGCATCCTGGAATTTTAAACTACTGAATCGTAAACTTGCTCTATCCTTATATTTGACAACACAGATCATCGTTAACTACTCCTGTTGGGTCCATTTTAACTTTTATCAATTCAAAGAAAAACATACCAGCAGTACCATAAGAGATGTCGAAATTAAATAAAACGATACATTGTGAGACAACATCAGAGTTTAAAGTAGGGCGTGTATCCAAAAACAATAATATCAGTAATTAAATTCAGAATAGGGTGAATCCCAAATGATGAGGAGAACCGACTTAATTAAATAATCTTTTACATACTTCAATTCTGTAGGATAACCCTATAGTGGATTCGTTGAAAGAATCATACTGTCATAACCCAATCCCAAACTTTAAAGTTACATGGGGAAATTTTTCCCTTTTCCGAGTCAATAGGAAACTGAGGAAAACTGTTTACAATGACTACTTTTCAACTTGCAACCAGGACTGTTCGAATCCTGGAAGAGCATAGAAGGGAACTCAAATACCTGTTGCATTTTGCATGCGTATAAACCCTAGATCCTTGGCGAATACAACAACCTGGAGAAATCATCATACGAAGATTAGAAAATTATAAAAAAAAAAAGAATTAAGAAGTACACCAATAGAGTAAGATGGGTTATTAACAGAATATTACTTAACTTCCGATTTGTGATTTGCATGCATTCCTTGTCCTTATCTTTTCCAGTCTAGACAAACATCCAGGGACGAGGTGAAAGGTGCAACAAAACACTGATGGGTACCCTCACATCAAAGGGGGCCCATCGTTAGTGATACATTTCTACTCTTGGAACGATTTAAGTAACGTAAGGAAATATATTACACAATATTGTAGATAATGAAAATACAACAGACGTATATACCAAGCCCCTTGCATACATGATTGATATATAACATTTTAAGTGTAAACAGATTTTAAATCTTCCTTTTAACCCAGAGTACACTTAACTGGTTGTGTCTAGTTTACTCGCACACCAATCTGCTCAGAAAGGTATGAGTCTACTTTCAACGCAGTTAGGTTCCGTCCCTTTTTCCTTTCAGTGGAGGAGGTTTCTTTAATAAAAAGGGGAAAGAACAAAATGTGGGTGAATACCCGGTTAAGCCGGTTGGACACCTTGGAAGTAAGGTCTCCCTGTACTAGTCAAGGAAACAAACCCATGGTAGGTTTTACCACCCAGACCCACAACTATTTCGGCTAAGAATTCTCGGTTTCGGGTAAACGAGGCTTGCCTTCCCTCTCCCTAACAGAAGAGAAACATCGATGAAACTTAAGAAAAAGAAAATAATCATTCCTCCAGGATGGATGTAGGATGACTCTAAAAAATACAGGGAGGTTACACGCAAATAAGAACTCAATAGAAAGGAAACAGACATGACGAGATTATCGAATGATAGTTTGTTTTTACTCATCGTTGTTCCGAAAAACACATTATCTTATTTAACCAATCTGGGTTATATGTTTTAGGAAAACTTACCCGAGAGGAAGACCATGCCGTCTGTTGCAACTATGAAGTGACCACCATGGCATTGGGTTGCACCTCAAACAAACCTTGTGATAAAGAGCCGCTCCAAAGAAAAACAACTTTGACAAATGGCGAACCTACTCTAACCCTAATTGATGCATTGTTGACTAGGATTGAATGTCAAGAACGCAGAGGACAGATAGTCATGTGACGATGACATAATTGAATTGACATTTTAGGTGTAAAGCCTAGTAAATACATTAGAACTTGCAGGACTGTCATTGATGGAGTTATGGAGCCTTAATTGTTATGACAAGGAATCATCTCTTCCACTTAAAGATGGCGCGAATCGACACCTTATTAACTCGACGAAAGGTAAATTCCATTCACACCCTGTATATTAGTAAAGACAGTACCTCGATCCCAGATGCCAAAATTCCAATGGTCGTCGAATTTAATTCTTCATTACAATCAACCACCGGCTCGAAGAACCACTAAATAACGATGAATTAGCAGTTATGTTAAGTTGTCTGCTATACAACTTGACCCCACGACTATTATGGTTAAAGATCTAGAGAAAGTGTTCCTAGGGTTAAAAATATCCACAAGTGGACTGGTCCGCGGATATGGAACCTTTGTTAAACAAGGATATAAACGAGTTGTAGTATGAACACTTACATATATGTAGCCCTATTCTCATATGGGCAAAGAATAAAGGTTAAAAAGGAATTGTTAAATCCTTGGAAGTACTCCCTTATAATCCTTCTATTTGTGACTTAGTAAGATGAGATAAATCAGATACTTTGTGGTAAGTAGAAACTTAGAAATTTGTGACTAGAAATTTGTAAAGCCTGGTAAATACATTGGAACTCGCAGGACTGTCATTAATGGAGTTACAAAGACTTAACTGTTATGACAGAGAACTATCTCTTCCACTTAAATATGGTGTGAGTCGACACCTTATTAACTTGACGAAAGGTAAATTCCATTCACAGCCTTTATATTAGTAAAGACAGTACCTCGATCCCAGTTGTTAAAATTCCAATGGATGTCGAATTTAATTCTTCATTACAATCAGCCACCGGCTCATAGAACCACTAAATAACCATGACTTATAAGTTTTGTTATGTTGTCTGGTGTACAACTCGACCCCACAGATATTATGGTTAAATATCTAGAGAAAGTGTTCCTAGGGTTAAAAATATCCACAAGTGGATTGGTCCGCGGATATGGAACCTTTCTTAAACAAATATATAAACGAGTTGTTGTATGAACACTTACATACATAGCCCTATTTGCATATGGGTAAAGAATAAAGGTTAAAAAGGAATTGCTAAAGCCTGGGAAGTACTCCCTTATAATCCTTCTATTTGTGACTTAGTAAGATGAGATAAATCAAATACTTTGTGGTAAGTAGAAACTTAGAAATTTGTGACCAGATATTAATAATAAAGTTTTGTCTTTTTTTAACAAGGTATTATTACAGAGTTTCATAACTGAATTGATGACAGAGTTGTAAAACTAGGACCCCTCCCTCTATCAAGAAATTAAATAGAGTGTAGATAAACATAAATATTTTTTTATTTTTATTTGGTAAATATGAGGTCCATTACATATGGTATCAGAGAAAAAGTTACAACACTGGGCCTGAACAGGGCCACATTAGTTGCTTAGTATATATTTCAATTTATGTAAAAATAATAAATCTTATGGTTACAAACATAAATCCCTTTCTGTTTTTGTGTTAATTATGGCAGCTCAGGACAATACAGAAATCAGGATGGAAGGAAATCCACAACAAAGACCTCCTGGAGATCCAAGACAGAATAGTGATGAAAGCTCACCCACTGAGGTGTTGGAAACAATGAGGAATATTATTGTTGAACTAGAGGTCTTCAAAGCTGACAATGTAAAACTGAAGAAAGCTCAGCAGGAACAACAATAAATAAATGAAGTCCTGCTGCGCAGTATAGTGACCAAGAAAATCCCAAAGGACGATAATAACGACAAATAAGTCAGCAAGAGAGCTTCCAAGAACTCTGGACCGGAAATAGAAAAAGGAGACAGTTTGTTTGAAGGAACACCTTCAGCTGAAGATAGAACTAAAACGGACAAAAAAATAAAAAAAGTAGACCACCTTGAAGGAGAATTTTAAAAGATTAAGCCATCTAACTTTGATGGAGAATCTAGGACAGGAGAAGAAGCAGAGGCATGGTTGTTGGACATCAAAAAATATTTCTAGATATACAACTATTCCAGCAACATGAAGGTCAGAATGACCATCTACAATTTGAAAGGGAAGGCCAGTATTTGGTGGCAAGACCTGAAATTGGCCAAAGGCCTAAAAGAGAAACAATTGGAATGGTCTGACTTTAAAAAGTATTTCAAGAAACAATACCTTTCTGAAATCTATTATGAAAGGAAGACGAAATAATTTTACGAGTTACGACTTGGATAGATGACAATGGAGGACCTTATAAATAAATTTCTAGAACTACTAAGGTTCATACCATACATCCAGGAGGATAAGGTAAAAATCCAACAATTCTTAAGCTGTCTACCACAGTCCTATAGGGACAGAATTAAGTTTGACAACCCCAAATCATTGAGTGAAGTATTCAGGAAAGAACGAATGTGCTATGACCAGTATAAACAACGGGTAGAGTTTCCCAAAGCCTGAAAGGATAAGAAGCAAGATCGAATGAACCAACAGAAGAAGGGATATGAGCCAACTCCTTATTGTAATGTAGAATTTTTTTTTTCGAGAAAGGATTTTCTCTCCAATCATCCGAATACGCAAAGCATCGGTAAAACGGTAAACCTGGGAACGAAGAAGTTTGGGGACATCTCCCACAAGCCATTAAAGTGTTGGGAATGCGGAGAGCCTCATCTAAGGAGGATTTGTCCACGTTTAATTTTAGCAAACAAAACTGTTGTTCATAATTTGCAGGAAGCCTCGACGGTGGGAGACGTGGGAAGAATCCTACATCGAATAAATGCAGCCATAGATGGTCGACAAGCTGACCACCAGTCCTCGGTCGTATAAATCAAAGGTAAAATCAATAACAATCGAATTTTTGTTCTAATTGACCCTGGAGCTATGTTAAGTTATATTAACCCTACGTAGTAGAGTCAAATAAACTTAAGAAACTGAAGCACACAAAATCATGGCTTGTACAACTAGCAGCAGGTACTAAAAGGAAAGAAGTTGACTTTATCTCTGATTTTGAGTTCAACTTATTGTCAAAATATAAGAACAAATATGAACATCCTACCACTAGGATCTTACGATATGATTATCAGGATGGATTGGTTAGAACAACACAAAGCAATACTATATTGTTATACAAAGATACTTAGCTATAAAGACAATTTTGGCACTGCTAGAACAACCCAAGGTATACCAAAATCAGTATCAGTCAGACAAGTTTCAGCGATGCAATTCAAGAAATGTATGAGGAAGGGATGTCAAGTTTATGCCATTCAAGTGATGAATCTATTAGAAAAAGAAGATAAGTCGAAGTTAGAAGTCTTTTCTGTCCTACGTGAATTCAGAGACATGTTTGTGGATGAGATACCATAATTACCTCCTAGAAGGGAAATAGACTTCTCCATAGACCTACTACTTGGTTCAACCCCTATCTCAAAAGCACCTTACTGAATGAGTCTACCAGAACTGACATAATTAAAATTAAAATTACAGGAATTGTTGGACAAAGAGTATATCAGACCAAGTGTCTCACCATGGGGGGTACCATTCCTTTTTGTTGAAAAGAAAGACGGTACTCTAAGACTATGTATCGATTATAGACAACTGAACAAAATGACTATTAAGAACAAATACCCCTTACCAAGGATAAATTATTTGTTCGATCAAGTAGGCGGGGCCAAGATCTTTTCAAAGTTGGATCTACGATCCGGTTATCATCAAGTTAGGATAAAATATGAGGACATAAGAAAAATATCCTTTCAGACAAGATATGTACACTACGAATTCGTAGTCATACCTTTCGAACTCACTAACGCACCAACCACGTTTATGTGCCTGATGAACAATATTTTCAGTCATAACTTGGACAAGTTCGTGGTAGTATTTATCGATGACATTTTGGTCTATTCAAGAACGAAAGAAGAACATAATGAACACTTAAGGATAGTTCTACAAACATTGAGGAAACAAAAACTGTACGCCAAATTTGACAAGTGTGACTTTTATCAAAAGGAAATACAATATCTAGGACATGTAATTTTAGGAGAAGGCATTGTCGTAGACCCAAAAATGATAAAATCCATTATGGAATGGCTGGTACCTAAGGATGTAGTGGATATCCAGTCATTCATGGGAATCACTGCATATTACCGCAGATTTATAGAAGGTTTTTCCAAGATAGCCTACCCTATCACATCATTACAAAAGAAAGGGACCAAGTTTAACTGGTCAGAGAAGTGTCAAGACAGTTTTAACAAGCTGAAGGGATTATTGACAACTGCACCCATATTGAAGGTAGAAGACCCAGATAAATACTTCACCGTATGTGTTGATGCAAGTAAAGAAGGACTAGGTGGTATCCTAACTCAGGAAGGACACGTTATTTGTTATGAGTCCTGAAAATTAAAAGAACACGAGAAAAATTATGTCACTCATGACTTAGAATTGGCAGCAGTAATACACGCCTTAAAAATGTGGTGACACTACATAATGGGCAGGAAATTTCTACTATTAACAGATAATAGCGGGGTGAAATATCTGTTTAGTCAACCAGATCTTAATGCAAGACAAGCAAGATGACTAGCCTTCTTGAGCGAATTGGACTTCGAGGTTAGACACATCAAGGGTAAGGAAAATAAAGTAGCAGATGCTTTAAGGAGAAGAGTCCATGGGTTATTTGAGATAAATATCAACAGGGCAGGAAGTGATATGGAACAAAGGATAAGGACGACAGGTATTAACGACGGAGATTACACTAAGATAATGACAGAATTACAAAACGGTACCAAAAACTCAGACAAACCATATCTAAGCATCGACAAGAAGGGACTATTATGATTGAAAAACAAGCTTTACATACTAGATTCAGCAGAGTTAAAATTAACAGTTTTGGACGAAGTGCATAACAAAGTATATTCTGGCCATCCAGGTTACCAGAAAACAATAACAACACTTAGAAAACTATTTTACTGGCCTAATATGAAGGGCGGAATCGCAGAGTACTTGGCTAGGTACCAATATTGTCAGTAGTTTAAGGCCGAACACTGGCATCTAGCCGGCCTATTACAACCATTACTAGTACGAGAATGGAAATGGGAGACCATATTGCTGGACTTTATAACAGGTTTGCTTAAAAATCAGAAACAAAATGATTCTATCATGGTTGTAATTGATAAACTCAGTAAGTCTGCACACTTTATCCCTGTAAAGACTACTTTTAAAGCTATAAACGTTGTTGAAATATTCATGAAAGAAATTTTTAGACTGCATGGTATTCCTAAAATGGTGATTTCAGATAGAAACACAAAATTTACATCCGCTTTTTTGAAGGAATTGTTTGCAGGACTGAATACTAACTTGAATTTTAGTACGAGTTATCATCCAAAAATAGATGGAAAGACCGAAAGGACAAACCAAATCATAGATGATATGCTCTGCATGTACGTAAGAACAAAACTGATCAAGTGGGAAGACTAGCTGCACTTGGTAGAATTTGCATATAACAATGGGTACCAAACTTCGGCTAAGTTGAGCCCTTTCAAAGTACTGTATGAAAGAAAGTGTACGACTCCAATTAGCTGGGATAACCCGGCTGACAGACTCATGGTTGGACCAAAGATGCTCCAAGAAATAGAGAACATGGTAAGAAAGGTACAACAAAACTTGAAAGAGGCACAGGACAGACAAAAGAGCTATGCATATCAGAAAATAAGACACTTGGAATTTCAAGTGGGAGACCATGTTTATTTGAAGGTCAAGGCCCAAAAAAGATCGTTGAAGTTAGGGAACTGTGCCATGCTGGCACCCAGGTTTTGTGGGCCCTTCGAGATACTAGCTCGAATTGGACCAGTAGCATATCAACTTGCACTTCCAGCTAATCTAAGAATTCATAATGTATTTCATGTTTCTTTGTTGAAAAAGTATATCCATGACCCTACTCATATGATTGATTGGAAATTGGTGTAGGTGGAACCCGAAGGCGAGTTCTAGGTGGAACCCCTGTGCATTCTGGACTGGAGAGAAATATCACTTCGGAACAGAGTCGTCGCTCAGGTAAAGGTGCAATGGAAGCACTTTAGTCCCGAGGAGGCCACTTGGGAGTTGGAGGGAGATTTACAGAAATATCACCCAATCTTGTTCCAAGAAAGGAATGAACACTGAGGACAATGTTTTACTAAAGGGGGAAAGGATGTGACATCCCCAAAAATAAAATATTTTTGAAATTTAAGGTGGCTGGAAATTTATTCTGTTTTTAGTAAATTCGAATTTGGAATTTTTTTGCCATTTATGGAAATTCCAAATTTCAAATTTGATAATTGTAATTAATTATTATGACTGTTGGGCAGAGACCTAATTTAACCCAACTAACTATTTGACTATGACACTTGTATGAAAACAAAATATTTTATATTGATTGAAGGAGGAAAAATGGAACAACCATGTTAAATTTAGCTCACCATGACTCCATGAGTGGGGAGCATGTTGGAACTACCTTTGGGATGATTATTACAAGTGGAAAATCAGTGATTTAGGCATTGGCAGCCCCTGAAAATCAGGGATTTAGAAAGCTGCGAAAATTCCCAAGGGAGGGAAAAGACCTAGGCAATTGATAAATAACATATGTGAGGAGGCAGGACGCTGCCAAGTATGCTAGGGAAAGAGACTATTGATTTTTTTTCCTTGCTGTTATGAACACTATTGAATGAGTGTGAGGCAAGAGGAACCTACTAAAATTGAAGGACATTGCTGAGGAGGAGTTTCCAAGTTCGCCCTCATGGATTCATGGTCAGGCTAGGGGGTGAATCACGCAAGTGGATGTGGCTGCCCTATTCTACGATTGGGAGGAACATGGATGTTCATTTTGTCTTCTCGCGAATTCGTTCAGGTATGTAAATCTTCTCCTTCTTTGTTTGAATGATTCATGTGTATGATATTATGAATCTAATTGTGCTAACTTGAAATAATATCCATGGATGACATATGTTCGTTTTAAGAAGTTTATGATCAAAGACTAAAGTCTGGGAATGGTTCCTCCTGAAACTAAAATGCTAGACAAAACTATCTACAAATGAACTTGAAAGAACAAATCCACCTACAGGAGCATATCTAACTCTGAAATTGTAATTCTAGGTAGGATTGTCTATGTATAGATGAACTTGAAAGGTACAGATCTATTTATAGGTATATGTTTACTTTTGTAATTGAAGTTCTAGTAGATCTATCTTTGAATAATTGAATTGGAACAAGCCTGTACATATAGTACACACACACACACACACACACACACACACACATATATATATATACATAAGGTATACAGATACCAGTGCAGTTAGTACTACGTACTGACTACATTAAAAGAAAATTTAATAAATGAAATAGAAAAACCCACGCAGAGACCCGTTGTCATAATATTCAATAAAATTTCAGAAGTTTGTTGCACTAGTATAAGGTATTACAAAAGTGTAATGCTTCGTAAGAATAAGGGTTCAAAGACTTTTATTTAGGACCTTTACCGATAAAATAACTTAGGATTTGTTTTTTATTCACACCGAATAAAAGATTTCCAACTAAGAAATACTTACGGCATGAGGAAATCTACAATTATTAAATGATGAATATACATGCGAAACCATTCACTAGGGGTTCGTGATAGGGGCGATATAGATTTGGAAAATATATTCGTATAGTTCTGTATTTTATTCTAAGCAATTGAAAAATCCTACTAGTCTTTTGAAAACCCCCTTATACAGTCTAAAAGATGATAGTCATACAGGAATATAGATGTAAATATAACACTTCTCTTATGGTTAAGTGTTTTGGAATTTTAAACTACTGAATCATAAACTTGCTCTATCCTTATATTTGACAACACAAATCATCGTTAACTACTCCTGTTGGGTCCATTTTAACTTTTATCAATTCAGAGAAAAACATACCAGCAATACCATAAGAGATGTCGAAATTAAATAAAACAATTCATTGTGAGCCAACATCAGAGTTTAAAGCAGGGCGTGTATCCAAAAAAAATAATCTCAGTAATTAAATTCAGAATAGGGTGAATCCCAAATGATGAAGAGAACCGACTTAATTCAATAATCTTTTACATACTTCAATTCTGTAGGATAACCCTGTAGTGGATTCATTGAAAGAATCATACTGTCATAACCCAATCCCAAACTTTAAAGTTACATGGGGAAATTTTTCCCTTTTCCGAGTCGATAGGAAACTAAGGAAAACTGTTTACAATGACTACTTTTCAACTTGCAACCAGGACTGTTCGAACCCTGGAAGAGCACAGAAGGGAACTCAAATACCTGTTGCATTTTACACGCGTATAAACCCTATATCATTGGCAAATACAACAACCTGGAGAAATCATCATACAAAGATTAGAAAATTATAAAAAAAAAAAGAATTAAGAAGTACACCAATAGAGTAAGATGGGTTATTAACACAATATTACTTAACTTCCGATTTACGATTCACATGCCTTCCTTGTCCTTATCTTTTCCAGTGTAGACAAAAATCCAGGGTCGAGGTGAAAGGTGCTGCAAAACATTGATGGGTACCCTCACATCAAAGGGGGCCTGTTAAGAACCAAAGACCTGAATACAAAAACACTGCAATAGATATACAAGAACAATATGAAAAATATGCTTTATTACTATCAAACCCTTAGGGTAGGGCAACACCATACAATGGATCATATTATGGAAGGGATCATCTCCTGTTCACTTGCCTCTTCGAGGGGGCATCCTCCTATTGAGCTACTGCTCCAAATACAATATTTCTCTTCATGTCTCATTACATTGCTTAAACCCCTTTATATAGTGCTACCAT
>ML792315.1:7817-57439 GCA_009831015.1 Picea engelmannii | reverse complement strand
AGAAGACTGGCAATCGGCGATTGCTTGGTTAACGACGGCCAACCGTTGGACGCAGGAAATGTTGTCTCCTTCCGCTATGCCAATTCCTTCATTTACCCACTCTCAGTCACTTCCGTCACCTGCCTTGTGTAATAATTATATCTGTCTTTCCATATTCCATATCGACAAATATTAATAATATACTTATTCCGTTATTCTTTATATAGTTGTTTTTTCAGACACCAATTGGATTTAGTAATTTAGTAATTTTATTGCTTGTTTCATAATCATCCTAGCTCTAGACATTTCTTCAACATTTATTTCTCATTTGTAATCTTTTTTAAGTTGGATTTTATCTTTAAATTATTGTATTATGAAGGAGAAACTAATACAGTTTTTAGAAAAGCATTTTTACATAAAACTTTTATGAAATATTTATTATTAAAAAATCTAAACTTAAAATTTTAATTTCTTTAATAAAAAATTAATTTAAAAATAAAAATTTATCTATTTAAATTACTTCTATGTATTTTATTAATAATATAATTAAACTGATTCAGTGCATTAATTACCTAATTCTAAATGAAGAGGGTATTTGCTTTTTATGCACTATTAAGGATGAGTACGCGATAGCTTGTGCATGTGGCAATTGATTGAAGTGTGTGTAGAACAATACTTAAGACAAAGAGATACTGCAAGTGTAAATGGAAAATAAGGGGTTGAAAATGTTAAATATAATGTAACCTCAACAGTGACTGTACACTGCCAGTTGTACTGGACAACTGTACTTTCTATTTTTGTCTTGCTTGAGCCTATTTAGCTCAACTATTTCCCTTTACATTGTAACTTTTTCAGTACTTCTTCATACATTTCAATATACTGTTCTATTCTTTTCTTTCTGCATTTCTCTTTGCTTCACAATTTATCATGGTATCAGAGCTTCAGTAGTAAGCCTCTTCACACAGTCCGGAGAGCAACATGATCCTCACAACGTAGAGCTTCATGGATCTTGAGAGCACACGACACAGTCTCTTTCACAAGGTTTGGAGAGCCGTCCATCATACTCTCGAAAGATCCTCGTAGGAAACTTCCATGAGGAAGCAGTCTGTCTTACATTCAAAAGATCAATGTAGGAAGCTTGCAAAGGTTGCAGAGCATACTACGCTCGAAAGAACGAGGAAGCAGAGACCGAGAAAGAAGAAACTTTAAAGATTCTTGCACATCTTTCAAGAATCGTCAAAGATTGACGAAGAAAAGCTACAGAATGAAAGAACGTTTAAAGAACTCGAATAATTCGTTCAAATCGTTAAAGATTGCTGCAGAAGGCAACATTGTTTAAAGTTTTTTGAAATTCGCTCAAATTTGTCAAAGATTGAAGCAGTGAACAAAGAATCCCTAAATTTCTTTCAAATCTTTGAAAGATTCACAGATCTTTCTTCCACAGGAGCAAAGAACGCATCTCAGGTTCAAAGAACAACCGTCGCGGCCGTAAGATTCGTCTTGAGAATGGATCTGAAGCGAGAAGCCAGTTCAGAAGGGACGAGGAGAGCATGGAAAAGGCGAAAGAGTTTCAGGCATTAGATCTTGCGCAGAGGCCCAACCGCCGTTGGATCCACAAGAAAGTGCACGAGGTTTAATCCTCTACAGTGCCAAGGAATTTTTGACCTATGAAGTCCCGACATCATCTGGACCATCCATCAAGAGACACATGGCGAGATCGCGGCACTTCACTGACTCGCAAGGTGTAAAGGTCAGAAGACTGTTGTGAGAATTCACGAATCCCGAAATCACGAGTCATTCTGGACCGTTGAATCAAGAAAGATCGTGAGCCGTTGATCTTATCCCATCGCAAAATCGGGGATCGGGAGTTGGACGAGCAAAGATTGCACTCCAAAAACTCCGATACGCGATATCGCGAAATCCCGAGAGGACTTATGAGCCATCCATCTCAGAGAACAGGTGGCAACAGATCCAAGTGTCGTCAAATCGACATTTTGGAGTTCGCGGTTTTGAAAGACCGTTGCAACAAGAGTTCTAAACTCGCGAAATCGCGATTCACGAAATAGCGATAATATCACACTTGTTCGTTTGACGGGACACGTGGAGGACATCGAGGAAACCATCAACGTTTCAGCATCTGGGGTTTCAAGTTGACAGAGAAGTTGTGTCAACGGAGCATCGCAAGTTGCGATATCCCGAGGCTGAATCAGAACTGTCCATCTTGTGGGGACGCGTGGCGTAAATCCGAGGACTCGGGAAAAGTCCCGCAAGAAAAGGGCCATCGACATATCAAGATTCGACAAATCGCGAATCATGAAGACAAGAAGAACAAGCATTTTGGAACTGCGAAGTCCAAAATCCCGACAGGAGGAAAGTTTCGTTTTGGGGCCCAACTGACGTCATCTCATCAAAACGAGGGATCAGGAATCTCCACGGTGAAACCCCCAAAGAAAACTTGAGCCGTCCATCTGTTGAGGACGCATGGCAGAGATTGAGGCTTTTGGAAAATTTCCCGAAAGCAGAGTCCATCGCCATTACGGGATTCGGCAAATCGCAGATCCTGGAGACGACAAGTCCGAAACAGAACAAATCGCGAAATCACGAGGAGAAATCAGGACCGTCCAATATAGGAGGACGCGTGGTGGAGATCAAAGGAATCGGGAAATTTCTTGAAAGGAAAGCACCATCGGTAAATCAGAGATCGAGGAATCGAGGAGTTAGAAGAGCTTGTCATCAGGGTTCACGAAGTCCCAATTCATGATATCTCGATACGATCTGGACCGTCAGATGACAGAAAGATATGGACCATTAAATCATCCAAAAACAAATTTCGCATTTCGGCAATTTGAAAGGCAAAAAACCCGAAAAACCCGTAGCGCTTTAACATTAAGGAGCATGGTCACATTTCACAGTGACTAAGGCCAAACTCAAGGCCGATAAGCTTTTTTCAGCCATTAGCAAATCGACGTTTCGGCGATCGGAGGTAAATACGAAATTTCCCTATATTTTTTCTGCAATTTTTTTTATGGCGTCATCTAGCAATTTAGGACCAACTCAGGGTCCGATTCTTCTGGGAAAGAATTACGAGTTTTGGTCTCTTTGAATGAGGTCATTCTTGCAAGAACAAGAGTGCTGGGAACCAGTGGATCTTGGATATGTGGATCCAGTGGATCTTGGATATGTGGAACCAGATCCCGCAGCCCTGTCTACCATGACAAATCCACAACGAATTGCTCAGGCAACATTGAGGAACAAAGAAAATAAAGCAAAATTCTGGATTCAAAATTCTGTGGATGACTCGATTTTTTCGAAAATCACAGGCGCTGGTACTTCAAAACAGGCCTGGGACATCCTTAAATCTTCCTACCAAGGAAATGATAGGGTCAAAACAGTTAAATTGCAGACCTTGAGGATGCAATTCAAGACTCTAAGGATGACAGAGTCCGAAAATGTGGACCAATTCATGACTAGAGTCATGGGAATCCTGAACCAGATCAGATTGACTGGTGAAGCCATCACTAATCAACGAATTGTTGAGAAAATCTTCAGAATTTTACCCAAGAAATTTGAAATGGTTGTAACAGCAATCCTTGAATCCAAGGATCTGTCAAGATTTTCAACAGATGAACTAATTGGTTCTCTGGTGACACATGAGACCATATTGCATCTCACAGATGAGTCAATCTCCAATGCCTTCAAAAATCAATTATCCTTCAGCAGAGGGAGAGGCAGAGGAAGAAGCAGAGGTCACCAAGGAAGAGGGAGCAATCAAAGTTACCCTCACTCCAGTGGAGGTAACAGACAACAGTATCCAAATCAAAATTTCCAAGGTCAAAGACAACAACAACAAAATCAACATCAGAATTTTCAGCCTCAAAGAGGCAGAGGGAGAAGATCAAATGAGAAATCAAGCATACAATGCTATTACTGCAAAAAGTATGGGCACTATGAATCTAAATGTAGGAAGAAGCAAGCAGATCAACTCTCAGGCAGAGCACATGTGTCAAATCACATGGGAGAAAACTCAGGAGGTATGTTTCTTTCGTGTCACAACACTGAACATCAACCTAAAGATCTCTAGTAGTTGGACAGTGGATGCAACAATCACATGATAGGTAACAAAGAATTACTTTCATGCACTGATTCTTCAATCTCATCTGATATTACACTTGGAAATGATTATTTAGTCAAAGTTCAAGGAAAAGGAACTGTTCCTATTCTTACTAATCAAAATGTCAAGAAAGACATATACAATGTCTATCATGTTCCAGATCTGAAACATAATTTGTTAAGTGTAGGACAACTCATTGAACATGGCTATAAGGTACTTTTTGAGGGAGCATCTTGCAAGATATATGAAAAATTCCCAAGAAGAAAATTGTTTTCTGAAATCCACTTGACTCCAAATATGATGTTTCCCCTTACCCTCAGAACTGCAAATCTGAGTCAACCATATGCATAAAGTGCATATACCCTGAATGAAACAATGGTTTGGCATACAAGATTTAGACATCTACCATTTCAGAGTCTAAGTCTTCTTTAGAAGAACTCCATGGTCAAAGGTCTTTCTATATTTAAAGAGCAAATTCCCCCATGTGAGTCTTGCATATTTGGAAAACATAAGAGAACTAGTTTTCCACAGTCATCAAATCAAACCAAACAACATCTTGAACTTGTTCACACTGACCTATGTGGACCAATGCAAACGGAGTCAATAGGTGGTAGCTTTTACTTTCTAACATTTATTAATGATTTCAGCAGAAAAATATGGATCTATTTTCTCAGACACAAGTCTGAAACATTTACAAAATTCAAAGAATTCAAGGCAGAAGCTGAAAAATAGAGTGGCAAATATATCAAAGCACTCAGGTCAGATGGAGGAGGAGAATACAACTCCGGAGAATTTGTAAATTTCTGCAAATCACAAGGCATTATCATGCAAACAACAACCAGATATACTCCACAGCAGAATGGAGTGGCTGAAAGGAAAAATCAGACAATAATGAATATGGCAAGAACATCTCTTAAAGAGAAAAGATTGTCAAATAGGTTTTGGGCTAAAGCAATAGCATGCTCAGTTTATCTCTTGAATAGATCACCAACCACAAGTCTAAAGATGAAAGTTTCCCAAGAAGCATGGAGTGGGACAAAGCTCAATGTAGCACATCTAAGGACATTTGGATGCATAGCATACGCTCACATACCTTCTGAATTAAGGAAGAAACTCGATGATAAAAGCGAGAAATGTATTTTCACTGGATATAGTGAAACATATAAATCTTACAGGCTTTACAATCCAATCACCCAGAAACTAATTCTCAGCAGAGATGTAAGATTTCTGGAAAATCAATTCTGGAATGATTCAGAAAATCAGCAAATGGACAGTCAAAATCCATTGTTGCCAAGTTCTGAAAACACAAAAAATTCAGAACAACAAGTACCTCAAACTATTCTCCCAAGATTTCAAGTACAAAGACAGCCTGAAAACTCTCAGGATAACTCAACTTCTAGCAGAGAATCATTCTCTGAACCACAGAATCAGAGAACTCAAAGTTTGAGAGAAATCCATCAGCAGTTGGATGACTTTGAGAAACACAACCTTTTTGCTTTAATGTCATGTCAACCTACATACTTTAAGGAAGCAACTAAGGAGCCACATTGGGTTCAAGCCATGAACCAAGAAATTGACTCCATTGAGAAGAACAAGACATGGGATCTTGTTGATTTTCCAACTCACAAGAAGAGTATTGGTGTCAAGTGGGTTTACAAAACTAAACTCAATGAAAAAGGGCAGATCGAAAAACACAAGGCAAGACTTGTCGCCAAAGGCTTCTCACAACAACCAGGTACTGATTATGGTGAAACTTTTGCTCCAGTAGCAAGATTAGACACTGTAAGGACTCTATTGGCCATAACAGCACAACACAAATGGAAAGTATACCAAATGGATGTCAACTCAGCATTCCTGAATGGTTTCTTAGAAGAAGAAGTTTATGTCGATCAACCACCTAGATTTGAAGTCCAAGAGCACCCAACCAAAGTATATCGGTTGAAGAAAGCCCTGTATGGCTTAAAGCAAGCTCCAAGAGCTTGGTACAATAGAATTGACACTTATATGATCAAAAGTGGTTTCAGCAGAAGTCAAAATGAGCCAACTCTTTACACCAAAACAAATCATCACGGTAAAATTTTAATTGTATGTTTATATGTTGATGACATGATCTATACAGGAAATCTTGAGTTAACAGATTTTAAACATGCCATGCAATCTGAATTTGAGATGATAGATCATGGCATAATGAAATAGTTTTTAGGGATCGAGGTTCATCAATCAGCCAAAGGCATTTTTGTCTATCAGCAAAAGTATGCAGCAGATATTCTCAAAAGATTTCGCATGGAAGGATCCAATCCAACAGAAACCCCCATACCACTAGGCACAAAATTGAGAAAGAATGATGAAGGTCCTACAGTGGACTCTACTTTATACTAAAGTTTAGTAGGCAGTTTGTTGTATCTTACAGCAACTAGGCCTGACATTATGTACGCAACCAACCTTGTTTCTAGATTCATGGAATCACCCAAAGATTCTCATTGGAAAATGGAGAAACGAATTTTGAGATATTTTTCAGGAACTCTCAATTTTGGCTTATGGTACACTAAATCTGATAGTAATCAACTTTCTGGTTAAACAGACAGTGATTTTGCAGGTAGCCTAGATGACAGGAAAAGCACATCTGGACATGTTTTTTAACTAGGCACGAACCTGATCTCATGGGCATAAAAGAAGCAACCAATTGCATCAATATCTTCTGCAGAGGCAGAGTATGTAGCTGCTACCTCAGCTTCCTGTCAAGCTGTGTGGCTGAGAAGAATATTGAAAGATATGTCACATACAAAAAAGGATCCAACTCCTATTTTCTGTGACAATACATCAACAATTTCTTTATCCAAAAATCATGTGTTTCACAAGAAAAACAAACACATTGACACTCGTTTTCATTTCATATGCGAGCTAGTCAATAATGGTGATATTGCACTACAATTTTGTGGTTCTCGAGATCAGCTTGCTGATATCTTAACAAAGCCACTAGGAAAGTCAGTGTTTGATTTTCAGAGACAACACGTAGGCATAATTAGTGCTGATGTTTGTAACTGTTGAGTTTAAGAGGGAGTGTTAAATATAATGTAACCTCAACATTCTGACTGTACACTGCTAGCTGTACTGGACAACTGTACTTTCTATTTTTGTCTTGCTTGAGCCTATTTAGCTCAGCTATTTCCCTTTACATTATAACTTCTTCAGTACTTCTTAATACATTTCAATATACTGTTCTATTCTTTTCTCTCTGCATTTCTCTTTGCTTCACAATTTATCAGAAAACCCAGTAATGGTATTCTAAAATAAATATCATAAAGACTATAAAGTAAGTTGTAATACAATGTCTTCAAATAAATTCCTCTACTTTGTAATGAGTCAATAAAGGTTATGTTCAGTAGTTTAATTTCTTTTTTTTTTGGATTTACCAAATCACAAGAGAGTTTATAGAGATGCAAACTATAACTTAAGAAGGGTTTGCACTTTGTGTTCGTTGATAAATTGGGAATAATATTATGATGAGCAAATATTAAGAGAAAAATCACGTTCAAACAAACAAAGCATTAGATATTAGCAATGGATTGGATCAATTTTTTTGGTATTAATGCATTGAATCATTCTTAATAGTATTGAATCAATTTTAGTTGTATCATTAATGAAATCAATTCATCTTATGGTTATGCATTCTATCATGGCTAAAATGAATGCAACTACTTGATTCATCTAAATCGTTTTTCATTGTAGCATCATTGAAGTCAATGGACCCCAATGTTTTGCTTTATATCATAGATGAAATCAATGCAACTAATTGATGACTTTGTTATATCATTGTTGAAGTCAATGCAATTAAGTAATTGCTCTAAATAATTTTTCATTGTATGATCATTAAAATCAATGAAACCACTTGATACATATCCATTATATCAATGTTTAAATCAATCTAACTACTAGTTTTATGGTATTCCATTATATTATCATTGAAATCAGTATAGTAGAGGAAATCTATCCATCTTATAAAAATTATACGCTATCAAAATTATTTATGTTGTATGATGTCAAGCATTCAACTAGTTAAATTGCATAAATTTGGTAATTAATGTCAATATCCATGGAATATTGAGTTTAGCTAATTATGACATTAGGGGGTGAAATATGATGAATCTATAGATTCCTCTCACCACTCTTAGGCATTATAGCTTACATAGTTTGAAGACATCAATTTATGTAGGCATCAATACATCATATTTTTCATCCATTGAATTTTTTGTTGCTTACATTTCATGTGATTAGTATTGTTTATTTATTTCCATTGATTATTTTTTGTTGTTTATAAGTTTTCATTTATAGAGAGATTAATTTTGCATGCTTATCACCTACTTGTTATCCCTTTTCTTTATTTGAGCAAAATGGGATTGGAGAAACCTAAAATGCTTTGGGAAGAAATAATAATTTGCAACCACCAACACTACCTCCACCTCCCCCACACTCTTTGAAACCTATTTTTATATTAAAAAAATAATAGTCACTACTATCCAAACTTACCTCTATTTCCTATTCCTTGCAGAGCATAATGAAGATCCCTTGTACTATTGTTATTCAAATTTTCAGCATCATATTGTATATTACCCACATACCTATCACTACTATGGCCTCTACTTTGAGGAACAAGACGTTTACCACCCATTCCAAAATCATTTGTCTTTATCTTTCTCTATAACACAAAAAAAGATTCCACCATAGAGAAACCACAACCCATACCATCTCCATCGACATGATTGTGATTCCATCCATAATTTTAAGAATTGCAAATATTCATCTTCTAGAAACTATCGAGTAAAGTCAAAAAGAGTAGTTAGGAAATTAAATGCTAAAACTTTCCCACTTGATCCAAAATGTATATTTTGAGACCTAGAAATTTTTCTTGGCATTTCTAAGTGGTATGTATTCTTGATATTTTGATTCCGAAGGCTCTAGAGGATAAACTTATGAATCAACCCTATAAATATGTAAATCATTCCATCGACATGTGTAACACACAAACGATTTGAATACAATTCAAATTTATTCTTTGTTTTCTTTTTCCTCCCATGGTCCTTTGTGGGAGTCACAATTAGTGGTTTCTATTAGCTAGTTGTATGGAGGGAGCTCTTTATCATGTATGTGGAAATCGTTCATTGCATTTAATTTATGAATTTATAGCATGAAGTTTTGTCGATAAGACAACATTCACTATCATCCACCTACAAAAAGAGTGAAATATCTTAATTTTCTCTATTAGAATCTAATCTGATGAAGAATGTGAAATCAAGGAGAATGTGCTTGGCACAAAAGGGAGGATACCAAGAGGAAATATATGCTCACATTTCGTTTGTTTAGGTCAAAATTTTTTCTGGGTGATTTCATATTTGAGTAGGTGATATCCATGTTTACCTTAACAACTAGTAACAAAGTTGGTCGACGAGATTGGATCTGTTGGAAGTGTCATCAAATGGTGATTCAACCAAAAGAGAGGCTTCCATTATTTTCTCAACACATTTGGCTATAGGTAAAAGTTCTAATTTTAGTCACTTGCATGAAGAGGCAGGCTTGTGGATGAGGGGATTTTAGCAATGAGGTGTTGGTTGTTTGTGGCGTGAGTTGGGTTTAAATGAGTAGCACTAGGTTATCATGGAGACAACAACATTAAGTGACATGGATAAATTGAACAAGACTAATTTGTAATTTCTCCTTCTAATTGACTATGATGGAATAGGACTCAATAGACTATAAGACTCTCATAGGCTATAGTCAACAAGGAAAAAGGGAGAAGGTGGTTTATTTGGTGTCACTAGGTAAAAAGAATGAAAAATCCTAAAAGTGACATTAAATAAAATAAATAATTATATTTGAATGGAATTGGAGGGAACATAAAGTTAAGGGAACATTAATAAGCAGAACCAATAAATAAAATTCTAATTTGATTTATGATTTATTCAATTTGTTAGAAATTATAATAATTTGAAATATTTTAAAATAAAGGAATTTTTTTTAAATAAAACTTATTATTAAATTTACAATTATATCATGAACTAAAAAATTAATAATAATCTATTTTTATTGTTTGTGGGAACCACTCCTCCCAACTATTTGACTGGTAAAGTCTATTGAGGTATACATACCCTACCCCCTTTGGATTTGACTCTTAAGAGGAAACACATGTTCTTAATCATTAGGCCCACTCAAGCTATATACAAGTTTTACAAAATATTTTTAAAAAAATTGTTAGAAATTATAATAATTTGGAATATTTTAAAATAAAGGAATTTTGTTTAAATAAAATTTATTATTAAATTTACAATTTTATCATGAACTAAAAAATTAATACAAGTTTTACAAAATAATTTTGACATTAATTATTAATTATGGTAAAAAATTGATGAAATGCTTATTATTCTAAAAATTAACAAGAAAAACTAGTAAATAAAATTCTAATTTGATTTATCATTATTCAATTTATTAGAAATTATAATAATTTAGAATGTTTTAAAATAAAGAAATTTTGTTTAAACAAAATTTTATTATTAAAATTACAAATATATCATGAAAGAGAAATTAATTTAGGTTTTTCCAAAACATTTTAACATTAATTATGGTAAAATCTTTATGAAATGTTTATTATTGAATAAATTTATAAGGTAAACCAATAAATGAAATTGTAATTTGATTTATCATTTATTCAATTTGTTAAAATTTATAATAAATTGGAATATTTGGAAATATTTTTTTTTAAATAAAAATTTATTATTAAAATTATTATTATTTAAGAAAATTTTAATTTTAATTTTTTAATAAAATAATAATTTAAAAATAAAAATTTATCATTTAAATTACTTCTATGCATTTTATCAATAATATAATTAAACTGGTCCACTACATTAATTACCTAATTCTGAATGAAGAGGTCATTAACCGTTTAGTACTTTTCATGCATTATTAAGGATGTGTACACCGTTTAGTACTTTTCATGCATTATTAAGGATGTGTACACGATAGTCCGTGCATGTGGCAATTGATTTGTAGAGACCTAATTAACTCAATTCTATTAAATCCATAAATTTAGAACAATAAATTTCTACTTCTACGAAGAAAATTTAGTAATTCATTTCAATTCAACAGATAAGCATGTTAAATTAATTAATGAACAACAATTTCATAATAGACTAAGAATTACTTAACAGAATAATAAAAATTTACCTTTTCCTGATGTTAACTTCTCCATTGACCCGGTTGTCCAACCTACTGCTTTGCTGCTGCCTGATGAGCTGACCAAATCTGCCCAAACCGACTATCCTCCCAGCCAGCTAGGAGCAGCCTGTCCAACTCCCTAGCTCCAGAAAACCGAACCCCTAGCAACCCGGTGCCCCCTGCTTCTGATTCACCGAAATCCCCCAAAGCCCAAACTCCTCACACTAGCCATATCCACCCCCAATTCCCTCACCAAAAATCCTCCTCCCCCCAAAAGAATGCTTTCCTCGTCATATTCCCCCTTTACCGACTCTCCCCCTTTCATTAATTTCCTTATTCATTTATTTATTATCTTATCCCCTTATATTTAATATCTTATCCCTTTATATTTAATATCTCATGCCTTTATTAATATCTTATCCCTTTATTCATATCTTATCCCTTCCCGTGTACATAAGTCTTTAACAAATTAAACTTATTAACCCCTTTAATTCTTTACTCAATTAAATAATAAGTCAATTAATAATTAATTCATCATTGATAGATATGAACAAGTAATTAATAATAATTAATTAGTTAATATTATTTAAGAAATAATTATCATTTAGCTAACATTTTAGGACAGTCAGATTATCAAATTAATTATAATTTAATAATCCTATACATCTATTTAAGCAGGGTTGTTACATGATTGAAGTGTGTAGAACAATACTTAAGGCAAAGAGATACTACACGTGCAAATGAAAAATAAGGGATTGAAAACCCTGCAATGGTATTCTAAAATGAAGATCATAAAGACTGTAAAGTAAGTTGTAATACAACGTCTTCTTCAAATAATTTTTTCTATTTTGTAATGAATTAATAGAGGTTATGTTAATGGAAAACAAGGGAAATAGCTCCAAAGCAGCTAGTGAGTGTCTTATTGAAAAATCTAAACCTTTGTATTTTAAAAATGAAGCATTTGAATCATTGTATCCCAAAGAAGAATCTGAATCATTATATCTCAAAGGTAAGTAGTCATTGTATTCCAAAAATAAGTATCCTTAAAGAACCTCTCGAATTTGAAAATAGTGATATCTCACTAAAAATGGAAATATAATTTAACTATATCAATATGTTTTAACTATATCAATATGTTTATTAGAACATGTTATTTCCATTTAATTACAAAAAATATACGCTAAATTCAAAATTTGTCCAAATCTCAAAAAACAATAATATAAAATTTAAATTTAATAATATTAACATTAACATAAAATCTAAATTTAACAATATTAACATTAACATAATAATAAAATAACCAACTAGCTCCTTACTAAAGACATTCCTTTTAGACATAGGCTTGGTACTCATTTTTTCTCAATAGAAATCCACCCTCAAGATGAAGTTATGAGTCCACAAGGAGTTATGGCCCTCTTTGTTGTCCACTCTTCACACTCAGCAGCCCAAAATCGAGGTTCTACTCCAACAATAGTTCCAATTCACCAGATCTCTTCCCCTCACCCTGCAGAACCCAAGGAATGGGATCCATCTTCTTTACCATGTAGTCCCTCGGGCCTTTTCACTTCCGTATATGGATATAATGCACTCTATTGTCTAGGAATATCATGGATAGAGACTCCAATTACACTCAGATTCTACAGGAGTGTTCATAACATCCTTCACAGGGCACTTGAACCATTTCCTCGACAGGAAAATACTCCACGGGTACACAACTAGTTTTTACAGGAATATTGAGCACAATTCCATCATAAACACATCCCAATAATGGTTTCCATCAAGCACAACATGGATGGTTTTCTTTCCCAACACCTAGATTCTCTCTTGCTACCCAAAACCAACATGTAAAAATTGTCCTCCTTTTCCATTCAAATTTCTTTTTTTCCCATGCAAGTTGACTCTCACACTCCCCAATGTTGATTTTACTTTTGTCCCATTCTCCCAATAACTATGGGATGTGACTTTTAACACCGACCCTATTACATGTATTCAATGATTGGGCTCTCATACACTCAAGGGGAACATTAGAAGGTTCACTCAAAAGCATAATTTTAGGAAAGGTTGGGATTTAAGACACATAAATAAAACCCCCTTTGATCCCTCCTATCTTGTGTAATCATATCCTCCCATCATTTCTGTCCCTTTTATATCTCATCCAACATTATTATTTTATTAATTATTTCAATGTAGAAAATATACAGTTCGTCCCTCAACCATATTAATCAATATTGGATCTTCACCCCAAACATATCGCCTCACCAGACTACATCAAATTTATACAATTATATTATAATTTGCGGGGAAAAAAACTAGGGATGTTACAATATTATTGTTGTATTATTGTATTTATAAGACATGATAAGAATTGGGGTTCTTCCTAGTCGAATTTTAATCTCTCCTCTATCCATTTAGAATTTATATGAAGTGTCTCTCTTAAATCGTAATCCAGGCTTCTTGTCCTAAAGATGGATCCTGATATGGATCCAAAACGTCGACAATCCATCAACGAAACTGTGGCTTTGTTGAACTTGACTAAAAACCCTCACCACATAAATCTTATTGAAAAGAATATTATTAACAAGTTGAAGAAGGATTTGGGCATCCATTTTGCAATGAAATATTTGGGTCCAACACAACAAATAATGGGCATGAAGATCATATGTGACATAAAGGAGAGAAAATTGTGGTTGTCACAAGAAAAATGTATTGAGAAGGTTCTTGATAAGTTCAATATGAAGGACACTAAACCAATTGGTACACCTCTTGCATCCTATTTCAAAATGAGTGTTGATTTATGCCCTTGTGATGACAAGGAGGAGGAAATGAGTAAAATTCCCTATGCTTTGTCAATTGGAAGTTTTATGTATGCCATTGTATATGCTCGACCAGATATTGCACATTCAATGGGAGTAGTGATCAATTCCCTTGCAAATCCATGAAAATAAGATTGACAAGTGATAAAGTGGATTTTGAGGTATCTCAAAGGTACTAGTAATTATTATTTAAGTTTTTTTAATGTTGTGCTTGAAGGTTATACAGCTGCAAATATGGCTAGAGATGTGGACACTAGAAATTCCACCACTGGTTATTTATGTACTTATGTAGGTGTAGTAGTGTCTTAGGTGTATATACTACATAAAGTAGTATCCCTCTCACAATAGAGGTAGAATACATAGCTGTAACCAAAAATTACAAAGACATGTTGTGAATGCAATTATTCCTACAAGAGATGGGAATTAAACAAGACAAATATGTGCTGAATTGCGACAATCAAAGCACCATTCATTTAGAAAAAAACCTAGCATATCATTCAAAGACCAATAAAATAGATCTTTAGTACCATTAGATTTTCCATCTATTGGAGGAAGGTCATTTTAAATTGGAAAACATCCATACATATGAGAATCATGTTGATATTCTTACTCAAATTCAACCAAAAGACAAACAAGCATTGTGCAAATCTTGGAAAGCCTGGGGTGACTTGATGAGGAATCATGGGTAAGGATCAATGGGAAAGAGTTTATATACAATTGTAGTTTATTATCTAGAGTCCTTCATTTAACTTCAAGTGGGAGAATGTTAATTGTGAAGAAAAATTCAACTTCTAGAACCTACTAACTAAAGTAAAAAAAAATTAGTTAGGAAACATAACTTTCTCACTTGATCCATATTGTATATTTTGACGCTCATAAATTTCGCTTGACATTCTTAGATTGTATGTATTCTGGATATTTCAGTTATGAAGGCTCTATGTGCTCAACTTATGGATCAAACCTATAAATATGTAAATCCTTTCCATCAACATGATATTTAAGGAGAAAACGAGTTGAGTGTCATTTAAATTTGTTATGGCTATTCCCTATTGTGTTTCTCTTCTCCCATATTTTCTTTTGCCTCCCTTGTTCCTTTGTGTGAGTCCCATTTAGTGGTTTCTATTAGTTGTTTGTTTTCATGGTACTCATTATCATGTATGTGGACATTATTGATTGCATTTAAGTTATGAATTTATAGCATGAATTATTTTCAATTAAGACATTATGCATTATCATCCACCTATAAAAAAGAGTGAAAACTATGAATTTTCTCTTTCAGAATCCAATCTGATGAAGTATGTGAAATCAGGGAGAATGGTCTTGGAATAAAAGGGTGGATATTGATACGTAATCTATGCTTCCATTTCCTCTATCTGAGTCAAAAAAGTTTCTGGGCCATTTCAAATTTGAGTAGACAATATCCAAATTTACCCTAACAATTTCCTTATCTTCAATTAGTTGTTGAAATTTCTACTAAGAAAATTATTTGTTAAAATTTCCTGTGTGCAAATTATGTGGATTATCTTGATGGTAGATTTCCATTCGAAAAATAAAACTATATGCAATTCTTGTTATTTTCATCAACTAGCTAAAATATACATTATATTTGTTATATTGAAAGTTTATAGCATATAAACATTCAACCATTGAGAAATCACACTAATTTCTAAGACATTGATATACTTTTTTAAAGTGCTACTAAATTTGGTCTACAACATACAAATGTTGGCATGTTGGAAATGTTAGAAATTACAGTACTTGTAAGAGGATAATAAAGAGTTTGAAAATGTTACCAAAACCAGTGTTTGAGAATGTGTATTTGCAAGATGAATAAACAAAAGATAGACTTGATATTTACATTATCCTCTTCTAGTAATTGTTGAAAATAACCGATAAGAGAATCTCATCATTATAATAAATGGATTTCTATTCCCAACAATAATAAACATTATTCCAAAGGTTTGTACCTAATTTTCTAGTTCATATAGTGGGGGTGGTTGAAGTTTTTATGAAAAACATACATATTAACTCTCCCAACCCCCACCTTCACATATGGGTGTGTGGGGATTTAATATGTATGTTTTGCATAAAAACTCCCATAGTAACCCCCCCTCCTTCCCAACCATCATATCTCAAGGTGGAGGGAGTTAATATTTATGTTTTGGATTGCAAATCCCATATTAACTCCCTCCAAACCTACCATCATATAGGGGTTGGGGAGTGTTATCGCTCAGTTTGTAGGATAGGTTAAGTAGCTTGAAGGCAAGAGTCAAACTGGCATAACAGGAGCTTCCCCACCCACTGTAACCTTGATGGGGGGCTCTTTCTATTCAGGGTGGCTAATCCCAAGGGAGACATCCCTAGTAATCTCGGGTATTGAAAGGAAAATGATCAATAGGTTAAGGCTCAAAAGGTTAAAGTAGGTTTTCCCCTTCACGGATTACTACCAAGAAAGATAGTCAAAATGAAGGTATTCCACTGATCGGGCACCTATTTGCGAGATAAGGAAAATAAAACTAAAATGTGCAATAGTGGTTAGTACTTCATAAACTACTAACTATCTTTATTATATATGAGCACATATAGCAGTAATTATTGACGAAGTCAATGATTGCAAAAAATGATTATGTCTTATAATATCACTTGTCAATAAACATTGGTAATGATACAACATTCAATGTATAAGATTAATCCTTGAATTACCACAACACATTAAACATCATAAATATGCTCACATATAATGTTGTTGTGTCACTATGCTTGCTAGAGGGTGACGTCAGGCTTATTCTAGGTTAGTTTAGGTAGGCAAAGCGGTGGACGTTTTGAAAAATAAGCCAATGAAAATACTCAACACTTCAATGTCTATCAATGGATGACCTAGCCACAACTTTTATACCAGCCAAGAGTTCAAAATAGGCATGACGTCATCATAGAGTTAGAGTTAGTAAGTCGCTAGGGTTAGTTAGGGTTTCAAGTTTTAGAAGTTTGGAAGATTTTTTTGACACAATTGACTCAACGTTGGAGTTCTAGACTAGTGCCTTAGGGTAAATGTAGTCAAGGAGTAAGGCTAAAGGCTTGGAAGGATCTAAATCTAAGGACGGGAGAGTTAGGCATAATGGTGTTGCAATGGCAGGGCCATGAAGTCAAAACCCTAAGGGGAGGAGGCTCATTCTGGTGTTGCTTAAGCAAGGCCTCATGCTCCTCCCTCTTTCCTTAAAACTCTTTGGCGAAAACATATAGCTTCAAAACACAAATCTAGGGATGAAAAGTGTTGTAGGGCCAAGGCTTTTCAAACCTAAAGGTCAAAACCCTAGGTGTAAACTTAATTAGGCCTAGGATGTCTTCCTTATTCAACTTATGTTAAGAAACTAACTCAGAAAAAGGAGAACTAGTGTAGCAACAACTAGGCTAGGTTCTCCTTAATCAATGGCTAAACAAGTCTTCTATCATGGGGACATGAAACAAGGAACTACTTGTGTGCTTGCTCCCTAGGGTTTCAATGATTAAGCAAAATAGCAACAATGTAACCATAAAAGTAAGATATTTAACCTACAACCATTCAATCAAGAAGTTTTGCATGAAAAATATACTTACAAATCAATGAAGAGCTAATCAAACCCTAGTTGTAAACCTTCCAATGATAAAAAAAACCAGGAACATGCCAAAGATGATCCTCCACAAGTGTAGCACCTCAACTCCAAGAGCCAAATAAAAAGACAAAAGACTAAAAGTAATACTCTCACAAGAGAGTGAGTTGTGTTATTGTTCAAAATGAGGCTCGACGTCCTCTATTTATACCAATCTTATGACCTTTAATTACAAAAATAGGTCATTAAAACAACCGACAAGGCTGACTAACAATATTACACTATTTTACACATTAAATGCTAAAAATGTCATAATTATGAGCTAAAAGGGAGACGTCGGGCCCCTCTGAGGGAGACGTTGGCCCTTTTTGGGCAAGATCAACATCCAAGAAGCAAAACGTTGGCCCCTATGGGGATCCTACAAGATGCAACACGTGCCAAATGACCCAACACACTACCACACACTCCAAAAAATGTCTAGCTGCCTCAGGTGACGTCATGTCCATTGAAAGCAATCATCCCATCTGGAGTGGGTGATCCCCCCTAGGTCGGGCTCTGCCATGTTGTCCTGGTGGAACGTCCTTCTGTCTTCTTCATGCAATGGCTCATCATGACGTTGTCCTGCCTGTGCCATCCCAACAACCATCTGATGGGCTCTTCTGCCCCATGGAGGTCCGAACTAATCATATCCCCATGTGTATCGGTCCACTGGTACCTGTCCGCCGGGTATGGTCCTGGACATCAAAGACTATGCCCTCCATGGTCTCATCAGTCCTAGAGATCATAGCAATTTCAATCATATTTCATCATTAAATTTATCAAATACATGCATGAAATTCCGAGCATATCATCTAAGAGCTCAAAGACATTACAAAGATCTACTATACAAAGCTGAAGAAACTGACAGAAAAACCTATTGGGCTAATACCCACAAGAGATGGAAAGTTTCCTCAAAAGATTATTCAAACCATGTTTTATGAAGTGATGTGGTCTATGGATGTCCAGTCACAGTAAGACCAAGGGTAGGTGTTGTCTGTGGGTGCCTTTGTAGGAGGCGAGTTGTACCCGTCATGGATGCATTTTTTCCAACCCCTTTATTGCCTTTATCTTTTTATTTATTGCTTTTCTTTCTTTTTTACTTCAAGGTCTGACCAGAGGACACTGCCTTGGCTTGGTGACCAGATATGATAGTGTTACCCACTCGTATCTTCGAAGAGATGATAAGGTTGGCTCGTGATGAGACCCCCTTTTCCTTGGCCATGCAACCAAAGGTCACTTCCCTGGTGTGGTGACCAGATAGTGGCAATGTCATACTGCTGGATACCTATGAACATAATGGGATGGCTCATGATGAGACCTCCCATCCTCTTGGTTAGGTCTTGTTTTTATTATTTTTCTTAGGGTCCCTTCAGTTTCTTATCGAGAGGCTTTTTATTTCCTTCTCGGGGATCCCCTGGGCGAAGCATCTCTAGATTTTATTTCCTATGGATTTTATCTTTTACCAGCTACTTTTAACCCCTGGGCCTTTAGCCCCTTGTTCCCATAAGACAAAGTGTAACCCTCAAAGGTCATCCTAATGGTCGGACTAGGGGAATGGGATAGATGTGCGGGGTATAAGATGTAAAATGAAAAAAATGGTGGGAGCGGACGATGGCTCTGCAAATCCCCCTTGGTGACTAACCAAAACCCATGAATATCAACTTTCTAAGTCACCCCATCAATCACCCCAACAATGGTCAAGTGGATTAGTGTAAGATCCAAGCAGTCATCAGAAATGAAAGGAACCTAATGCATATATAAGAAGGTTATAATGATCAAACATGACACATACCATGATACCTCGGCCCAATGACCTCATAGAGAAAGATTCCTTTATGATGTAGGTCCAAGCCGGTGGTGATGGAAGCTGCTGCTACTGACAAGACAAATATAGCGAAGAAGAAGAAAGATGGGCCCTCCAGGGCCATGCTCAGGTCAATCCTGCTCTCGGTACTCCATGTCTAGGATCTGTGGGCCTCGAGACATGATCTCCTAGTTATCCCTAGATATCGGGGATAACATTTGGCTCCAACTCGGGGACATGTGCTAACTGTAGAGTGCATGAGAACCTCAACAATCTTTGGCATAAACCTGTAGACCTTCTCACACTTGACAAGAAAGCATCAGCGACAAAAGGTGGGGTGGTATTTCCACCCCGCAAAATAATATAAGCATATATGAGATAAAATAATCAATATGCATATATAAAGGAAACAAACAATAAATGCATACGATATAATACACGGAAGTGCCTACCTACTCATACTTACCTGTATAATCATGTCCCACCACCCTGGTGGGGTTTGAGGAGGCGTCCGCTGATGGGTAATGGGCGCCTTCTTCCTTCTAAGGTGGACAAATAATAAGAGTTATCTGCTGATTCCATTTCGACCTTGAAGGGTCAGAGCCATGATTGTATACTTCCCTTTACATTAGTAGGATCTCCTTTCTGAATATCCCACATCCATACTAACTCTCCCTCCTTGTATTTTTGTTTATTCCGTTTTTCATTTCCTTGAAGAACCCTATTGTATTACACTGAGGGAGGTGGGTGGTCTTCTGGAGTAAAGGTTTCTTGTTGGGACGGATGTATTTGCACATCATCTTCATTCTTTGGCCTTTTCAGTATTTTGACCGTCCCTACTTCTTTACTTTGAAATTGGTTTAGAAGTTGTTGATATTCTTCTTTCTTGGGCCACTCAATCTGGTCAAAGTATTCTTCCGTAGTAAAGGGCATATCTTCTGGAGAGTATTCTTGAAGAGTTTGTATCACATATTTTTGCGGTTCATTCTCAGCAGGGGCAGCATCATGTACATGAGTTCCAGTTAGTGGCACATTGAGTAATCGTCCAATTGTCCCATCCTTCAAAGGTAATCGCAGAAAAGTGAGATCCATCTCAAGGGACCCTCCTATCATTGCACCAAAATTTCTAAACAAAAGCATTCCCCACACATCCGGGACATCAACGACTATAATATCTATTCAGACTGTTTTCTTGGGGAACTCCTTCAATCGTACTTCGATGTTTTCAATTACACCATGTGTGGGTATAGATTTGGATTCAAATCCACACACGTTTCTGTAAGGCCTAGTTACCTTTAGGCCCATCTACTGCATGACTTTAAGAGACATCATATTTTCACCAGCACCTGTATCTAGCATGCAGTTGTTGAGATATTTATCGTTCATTGCAAGAGTCATGAAGAAAGGAGGATTTTCACCGTAGTGGATTTTGAAATGATTTGCTTGCAACATAATTGGGGG
Organism: Picea engelmannii; assembly: GCA_009831015.1. Lineage (NCBI taxonomy): Eukaryota > Viridiplantae > Streptophyta > Pinopsida > Pinales > Pinaceae > Picea > Picea engelmannii. The sequence goes on along the minus strand of ML792315.1, from coordinate 36,436 downwards.
GTCCACAAGCTCATCCATTCCTAAAAATAAGTTGTTGAAGCGTTCTTTAACAGAAGGGATCTTAATGGCTTCTTTCAGAGGAACATTCACATGCATTTTTGCCAAAGATCCTTCAAGGTCAAAATCAAGGGTAATTTTTTTGGCTTTGCGATTCTTAGGGGGAAGAACTTCAGAAGATTTTGGTTGATCACTTGTAGATTGGCTTCGGTTCCTTCTCCGATACACTTGGACTTCCTTCTTCTTTAGCTTCTCCTATGATTCTTGATCCAAGTTGTTGATTATCGATAACCTTTCTTCTCGGGCTACCTCCTTTAGCGATTGTTTATGTTCTTCATCAGTGATGTTTATCTGAGGGACATCTGAGAAGCAGTCAAAGTTATTTACTTGTTGTTGGCTGTCATTGTAAGGACACTCGTTCTCCCAATGTGATTCACTGCATTCTAGACACTAGGGATTTTCATCTACAGCATTTGCAGAGGCCAAAGTATTTGGAACTTCATTTTCATTCTTCAGTTTGTAATTTTGATTCCCCTTTTGGAATGGCCCTTTGAATGGAAGTCTAGGTGCATGGGTCTGGGACTTTTCAAGTCTCACGATCCGTTTCATCATTTCCTCTTGATTCTTCATGATGCTATCCACTGAAGCTTGCAGCTTACTAATACTCGTGCACAGATCTGAAGCAGGCTCAGCATTGTGTACTATTTTTTTCTTGACATCTATCTTCCCCCTAGGGTTGGAAAAAGGCTCAATCTTGGATGACAAAATATTTCCTTCAATCTTTGTTGCAAGCTCTTGGGATTCTTAAATGGATTGAGGGCCTTTGTCTCTGAGGAGATAACCTAACTGACCATTGAAAGATCTAGTATAAATGTGAACGAGATAATCATCTTTCGGATGATGTCTTGGGGGAATTCACTGGAGAAAATCTTCAAATATGGTATGAAACTCCTGAATGGATTCATTTTCACGTCTGGCGATTCCATATAGTCGGGTGAGCAGCATGTTTGGGTCTTCCTTGATGCTCCATCTCCTGAGGAAAAGTTCTTCAAGTCTATCCATGGTCTTAATGCTTCCATCAGGTAGGCCAAGATACCAACGTCTTGCAGCATAAAAAAGGGTAGCAGAGAAAAGATTCATGACCAAGTCTTCAGCGTCATCAGCAATGGGGTGAAGATGAAAAAATTCCCAGAAGCTACTCATGTGTTCTTCGACACTAATAGCATCAATGCCGGTAAACTTAGGCAACCACTTTTCATACTTAGGTGGCATTTGCCTAGGGTAACTAGGTATGGCTGACATGTCTAAAGGCTTGAACAAGTTAGATGACCATTGTCTCTGATTTTTGACTGGATTTGTAGTACCGGTCTGAGAAGTAGACATGTTTAAAGGAAGTGTCTTTCCAAAAAGTGACTTGACAACATGTGAATTAGCAGGAGGCTTCCTTCTGAAAGCTAGAGGAGGGTTATTCAACCTCCTTTTGGTTTGTGGAGTCGCCAGATAGTTTCCCTGAAACTACCAAAGAATAAGGGGAAAAGAATGTAGTGGAGTCGCCAGGTAAGCTTGTAAGAAAGGACTTCTGAGGCAAGGCTTACCGAAGGTTTGTTGTTGAGGAAGGTTGACTCAGTGTTCCCCGGCAACGACGCCAAAATGTTATCGCTCAGTTTGTAGGATAGGTTAAGTAGCTTGAAGGAAAGAGTCAAACTAGTGTAACAAGAGCTTCCCCACCCACTGTCACATCGATGGGGGGATCTTTCTATTCAGGGTGGCTAATCCCAAGGGAGACGTCCCTAGTAATCTGGGGTATTGAAAGGAAAATGATCAATAGGTTAAGGCTCAAAAGGTTAAAGTAGGTTTTCCCCTTCATAGATTACTGCCAAGAAAGATAGTAAAAATGAAGGTATTCCACTGATCGGGCACCTGTTTGCGAGACAAGACAAATAAAACTAAAATGTGCAATAGTGGTTAGTACTTCATAAAATATTGACTATCTTTATTATATATGAGCACATATAGTATTAATTATTAACGAAGTCAATGATTGCAAAAAATGATTATGTCTTATAATATCACTTGTCAATAAACACTGTTAATGATACATCATTCAATGTATAAGATTAATCCTTGAATTACCACAACGCGTTAAACATCATAAATATGCTCACATATAATGTTGTTGCATCACTATGCTTGCTAGAGGGTGACGTCAGGCTTATTCTAGGTTAGTTTAGGTAGGCAAAGAGGTGGACGTTTTGTAAAATAAGCCAATGAAAATACTCAACACTTCAATGTCTATCAATGGATGACCTAGCCGCAACTTTTATACCAGCCAAGAGTTCAAAATAGGCATGACGTCATCATAGAGTTAGGGTTAGTAAGTCGCTAGGGTTAGTTAGGGTTTCAAGTTTTAGAAGTTTGGAATATTTTTTTGACACAATTGACTCAATGTTGGAGTTCTAGACTAGTGCCTTAGGGTAAATGGAGTCAAGGAGTAAGGCTAAAGGCTTGAAAGGATCTAAATCTAAGGACGGGAGAGTTAGGATTAATGGTGCTGCAATGGCAGGGCCATGAAGTGAAAACCCTAAGGGGAGGAGGCTCATTCCGGTGTTGCTTAAGCAAGGCCTCATGCTGGTCCCTCTTTCCTTAAAACTCTTTGGCAAAAATGACTAGCTTCAAAACAGAAATCTAGGGCTGAAAAGTGTTGTAGGGCCAAGGATTTTCAAACCCTAAAGGTCAAAACCCTAGGTGTAAACTTAATTAGGCCTAGGACGTCTTCCTTCTTCAACTTATGTTAAGAAACTAACTCAGAAAAAGGGGAACTAGTGTAGCAACGACTAGGCTAGGTTCTCCTTAATCAATGGCTAAACAAGTTTTCTATCATGGGGACATGAAACAACGACCTACTTGTGTGCTTGCTCCGTAGGGTTTCAATGATTAAGCAAAATAACAACAATGTAACCATAAAAGTAAGATATTTAACCTACAACCATTCAATCAAGAAGTTTTGCATGAAAAATATACTTACAAATCAATGAAGAGCTAATCAAACCCTAGTTGTAAACCTTCCAATGATAAAAAACACCTTGAACATGCCAAATATGATCCTCCACAAGTGTAGCGCCTCAACTCCAAGAGCCAAATACAAAGACAAAAGACTAAAAGTAATACTCTCACAAGAGAGTGAGTTGTGTTATTATTCAAAATGAGGCTCAACATCCTCTATTTATACCAATCTTATGACCTTTAATTACAAAAATAGGTCATTAAAAGAGCCGACAAGGCTGACTAACAATATTACACTGTTTTACACATTAAATGCTAAAAATGTCATAATTATGAGCTAAAAGGGAGATGTTAGGCCCCTCTGATGGAGATGTTGGCCCTTTTTGGGAAAGATCAACATCCAAGAAGCAAAATGTTGGCCCCTTTGGGTCTCCTGCAAGCTACCACACATGCCAAATGACCCAGCACACTGCCACACGATCCAGAAAACGTCCAGCTGCCTCAGGTGACGTCTTGTCCATCGAAAGCAATCGTCCCATCTGCAGCGGGTGATCCCCCCTAGGTGGGGCTCTGCCATGGTGTCCTGGTGGAATGTCCTTCTGTCTTCTTCATGCAATGGCTCATCACGACATTCCAACAACCATATGATGGGATCTTCATCCCCATGGAGGTCCGAACTAATCATATCCCCATGTGTACCGGTCCACTGGTACCTGTCCGTCGGGTATGGTCTTTCACATCAAAGACTACACCCTCCATGGGATCATCAGTTCTAGAGATCATAGCAAAATAAATCATATTTCATCATTAAATTTATCAAATAAATGCATTAAATTCCTAGCGTATCATCTAAGAGCTCAAAGACATTACACAGATCTACTATACAAAGCTGAAGAAACTGACAGAAAAACCTATTGGGCTAATACCCACAAGATATGGAAAGTTTCCTCAGAAGATTATTCAAACCATGTTTTATGAAGTTATGTGGTCTAGGGATGTCCAGTCACAATAAGACCAAGGGAAGGTGTTTTCTGTGGGTGCCTTTGTAGGAGGCGAGTTGTACCCATCATGGATGCATTTTTTCCAACCCCTTTATTGCCTTTATCTTTTTATTTATTGCTTTTCTTTCTTTTTTACTTCAAGGTCTGACCAGAGGACACTGCCTTGGCTTGGTGACCAGAGCTGATAGTGTTACCCACTGGTATCCTCGCAGAGATGATAAGGTTGGTTCGTGATGAGACCCCCTTTCCCTTGGCCATGCAACCAAAGGTCACTGCCCTGGCGTGGTGACCAGATAGTGGCAATGTCATACTGTTGGATACCTATGAACATAATGGGATGACTCATGATGATACCTCCCATACTCTTGGTTAGGTCTTGTTTTTATTATTTTTCTTAGGGTCCCTTCAGTTTCTTATCGAGAGGCTTTTTATTGCCTTCTCGGGGATCCCTTGGGCGAAGCATCTCTAGGTTTTATTTCCTATGGATTTTATCTTTTACCAGATTCTTTTACCCCTTGGGCCTTTAGCCCCTTCTTCCCACAAGACAAAGTGTAACCCTCAAAGGTCATCCTAATGGCCGGACTAGGGGAATGGGATAGATGTGCGGGGTATAAGATGTAAAATGACAAAAATGGTGGGAGAGGACGATGGCTCTGCAAATCCCCCTTGGTGGATAACCAAAACCCATGAATATCAACTTGTTAAGTCACCAAATCAATCACCCCAAAAATGGTCAAGTGGATTAGTGTAAGATCCAAGCAGTCATTAGAAATGAAAGGAACCTAATGCATATATAAGAAGGTTATAATGATCAAACATGACACATACCATGATACCTTGGACCAATTACCTCATGGAGCAAGAGTCCTTTCTGATGCAGGTCCAAGCCGGTGGTGATGGAAGTTGTTGCTGCTGACAGGACAAATCTAGCGAAGAAGAAGAAATATGGGCCCTCCAGGGCCATGCTCAGGTCAATCCTGCTCTTGGTACTCCATGTCTAGGACCTGTGGGCCTCGAGACATGATATCCTAGTTATCCCTAGATATCGGGGATAACAGGGAGTTAATATGTATGTTATTATGTAGGATGAGGGTGGGAGGAATCAAGATTTAATATGTAAAACATACATATTAACTCTTCCCATCCCCACCATAGGGGAGTTAATTTATGTATATTTTTCATATATGAGGGTAGGCTTGGCATAAGGTAATATGTATGTTTTGCATAATAATTTACCACAACCACACCCTCATATAGTGGGAAGGGGGATGTTAATAATAAAAACATAGATACTAATTCCTCCCACCGCCATCCCCACCCTCACCCTCATAATAAGGAAAATATGCATTCTTCTAAAGGTTTCTCCATATAGTTTCCTTCAAGATAATGTCAGATGTTCCTATGTCTCCCAGTAATATTATTGCATATGCAATGTATTCCGTGACATCCCTCTTGTGGTGATAAAAATCTCATTTTCGTGCTAGGAACAACAGAGTGGGGATCTACAACTTGAATCACTCTAAATTCAGTTTGAAATTGCAAAAAAATATTCGCCAATACTCTTAATTTCCAATTTAAAATCCTCTAACTATTGTTTGAAATCACAACAAAGATTTAGTGATTATTTATTTATGTTTTCATATTCCATATTTATATAAGGGAATTTGCAAGAAGTTGATGGACAATGGTGTGACAATCAAGTGTTTGCACCTTCTTGTGGTTATAAATAAAAATAAATAGTGTTCAATGTGCACAATCCATCTTTGGAAATTGAAAATAGAAAATTGATAAAGGAGTGATTTGAGAAGGTGTTCAAGATGTTGAAGGATCAATGGGAAAACATTTATATACAATTTCATTTTATTATAGAGGAGCCTTTATTTATATTCAAGTGGGAGAATGTTAATTGTGAAGAAAAATTAAATGACATAAATTTCATTTATAAAGAGATTAATTTAGAAACTACCGAGCAAAGTAAAAAAGAATAGTTAGGAAATTAAATGCTAAAACTTTCCCACTTGATCCAAAATGTATATTTTGAGACCTAGAAATTTTGCTTGGCATTTCTAAATGGTATGTATTCTCGATATTTCGATTCTGAAGGCTCTAGAAGATAAACTTATGAATCAACCGTATAAATATGTAAAATTTTTCCATCGACATGTGTAACAAGAAAATCAGTTGAATACAATTCAAATTTATTCTTTGTTTTGTTTTTCTTCCCATGTTCCTTTGTGGGAGTCCCAATTAGTGGTTTCTATTAGCTAGTTGTATGGAGGGAACTCTTTATCATGTATGTGGAAATGGTTCATTTCATTTAAGTTACGACTTTATAGCATGGAGTTTTGTCGATAAGACAACATTCACTATCATCCACCTACAAAAAAGTGCGAAATATTTGAATTTTCTCTGTTAGAATCTAATTTGATGAAGAATGTGAAATCGAGAAGAATGTGGTTGGCGCAAAAGGGAGGATACCAAGAGGAAATACATGCTCACATTTCCTTTGTTTAGGTCAAAATTTTTTCTAGGTGATTTCAAGATAATGTTAGATGCTCCCTTGTCTCCGAGTAATACTATTGCATATGCAATGTATTCCATGACATCCTTCTTGTGGTGATAAAAATATAATTTTTCTTCTAGGAACAATGGAGTGGGGATCTACAACTTGAATCACTCTAAATTCAGTTTGAAATCGCAAAAAATAATTCGCCAATACTCTTAATTTCCAATTTAAAATCCTCCAACTATTGTTTAAAATCACAACAAAGATTTAGTGATTATTTATTTATGTTTTCATATTCCATATTTATATAAGGGAATTTGAAAGAAGTTGATGGACAATGGTGTGGAAATGAGGTGTTTTCACCTTCTTGTGGTTATAAATAAAAATAAATAGTGTTCAATGTGCACAATCCATCTTTGGAAATTGAAAATAGAAAATTGATGAAGGAGTGATTTGAGAAGGTGTTGAGGATGTTGAAGGATCAATAGGAAAACAAATATATACAATTGCATTTTATTATAGAGGAGCCTTTGTTTAGCTTCAAGTGGGAGAATGTTAATTGTGAAGAAAAATTAAATGACATAAATTTCATTTATAGAGAGATTAATTTAGAAACTACCGAGCAAAGTCAAAAAGAGTAGTTAGGAAATTAAATGCTAAAATTTTCCCACTTGATCCAAAATGTATATTTTGAGACCTAGAAATTTTGTTGTTCCCTTTATGTAAGTAATCTCAAAGTCATACTCACTAATAAATTCCGACCAATTATGTTGTCGTGCATTCAGGTCGCTTTGCGTAAAAATGTGTTGTAGTCCACAATGATCAGTCTGTAGTTCAAATTTTCGTCCAACAAGGTAGTGTCTCCAAAACTTCAAGTCATATACGATGGATAATAACTCCAAATCGTGTGTCATTTATTTCTCCTCATGCCTTCTCAGTTTCCTCGAAATGTAAGAAATCACTCGTCCATCTTGCATCAAGACTTTCCCTAAACCTTCCTTGGATGCATCGGTGCATACTAAGAAGTTCGCGTCCATGTCAGGGACCTTTAGTATTGGTGCTATTGTTAACAACCCCTTAAGCCTCTAAAATGCTTGCACGCATTTCTTGGTCCAAAAAAACTTCTTGTTTTTATTTTGCAATTCCGTCATCGGATTTGCTATCTTCGAAAATCCCTCGACAAACCGTCGATAGTATCCTGCTAAACCCATAAAGCTACGCAATTTCGTGACACTCATACACACAGGCCATTCCATAATGGCCTCGACCTTGGCTGGATCCACGATGATGCCTTCGCCAAAGATGACATGCCCTAAGTAGTGAATCTTTGATTGATAAAAAGAACATTTGGACAATTTCCCATACAAATTGTGCTCTCGCAGACACTGTAGTACCAAGAGCAAGTGTTCGTCATGCTCCTTCATCGTATGAGAGTAAATCAAAATATCGTCAATGAACACTTGGACAAACTTGTCCAAGTACTCGTGAAACATGCCATTCATCAAACTCATAAATACCCCTGGAGCATTTGTCTGTCCAAACGGTAAAACAGTAAACTCGTAATGTCCAAATCTCGTCTTAAAGGCGGTCTTAGGGATGTCATCCTCCTTGATCCGTAACTGGTGATACCCATATCGCAAATTGATCTTGGAGAACACAGTCCCACCCTTCATTTGATCGAACAAATCATTAATTCTCAGAAAGGGATACTGATTCTTGATCGTGGCCTTGTTCAGTTGATGGTAGTCAATGAAAAGCCTCCACGATCCATCCTTCTTTCGTATGAAAATAACTGGTGCACCCCACGGTGACACACTAGGACGTATCAGTCCCAGGTCCAACAACTCCTTCAGTTGCATTTTCAACTCTTGTAACTATGGGGTCGACATTCGATAAGGTGTTCTTGCTATTAGTTCAGTCCCCGGTTTTAGGTCTATGGTAAACTCCAAATCTCTCTCTAGCGACATCCCAGGTAACTCCTTTGGAAATACGTCTGTAAACTCTGTCAGCACCGGAAGGTGTTCTAGACCTTCCGCTACTCTCTTCTCATTTAATGCAAGGATCACATAAAGCATGCACCCCTTACACATACTCTTATGTAGCTGTAAGGAAGAGATGAACCTCAGGGAAACTTCCTGGTTCCGTCCTACAATCACACGTCTCTGTCCTTCATCATCGACCAAGATCAATCGTGTTGTCTTACAGTTGAGTATTGCCTCATGCGATTCCAACCAATCCATACCAATCACAACATCATAAGATCCTAGGATCGTGACGTATAGGTTGGCCCTTATGACAAACTCTCCCAGGTTAAGGGAACAACCCACAACCTTCCCTCCAACCTTCTGTTTGGCTCCCAAATCCATCTCTACGAAGCTAAAATCATCCTGTTCAACTTCCTTTACCTTAATCCTTTTTAGTGTTGCACCAGAAATGAAACTCTCGGTAGCATCGAGATCTATCAAAATACTAAGGGTCTGGTCAACAACGATGTTGTAACAGATATTGAAAATTTCTGATATTACTTAGGCACTTGTATAATTCAATATGGAACACAGTGAATGACAGAAATATAAAATGGCACATAGGAGTGGAGTTGATACCTGTCCAGTGCACCAGTAGTAATCATTTTCAGATAACGTTACCTGCACTTGAAGCAGCCTATCAACATGTCAGGGTTCGAAATATACAAGTGAAAGATGGAAGCTTGGAGTGACATTGTTGGAGAATCTGAGAAGGACGTGCTTGAATCAGCGTGTTCTGTCAATGGAAATCAACTTCTATTCAACTATTCAAGTGATGTCAAGTATGTTCTGCAAATACGAGACTTTCAATCTGGAAATTTGCTTCATATTTTGCCAATAGATATTGGACCAGTTTCTTGGAATTATTGGAGGAATAATGGGAGCAGTTTACAACTACCTTCTTGAGAAGACTCTAAGACTCTATGCCCTCATCAATCGGAAGGGACATATATCCGAAATTCTTCTTGCCTATGTTATTTCTATCTTTACATTTTGTTGCATTTTTGGATTTCCATGGCTTGTAAAATGCAAGCCTTGTCTACCAGGGAAAATAATCATCGAAGAATGTACTAGCACTAATAGCACAAGAAACTTCAGCCATTCAACTATCCAACAGGTCAATACAATGATATGGAAAGCCTCCTTTTCACAACAAATGTTGGTGCCATTAAAAATATCTTCAGCTCTGGCACAGGAGATGAGTTTCATCAATCATCACTCATGCTTTATTTTATGGCTATTTTCACATTGCGACTGGTAACATATGGACTATCACTTCCATCGAGTCTCTTCATACCCATAATTTTAATAGGGTCTGCATATGGACGTTCTCTCAGAGAGTTGATTGGATCCTTCACATTGACCAGGGGCTTTGTGTTGTGCTCGGCGCAGCCTCTTTTCTTGGGGACTCAATATGAGTGACAATTTCATTCGGTTGTAGCCATGATTATACTGAGCACGGTATGAGAGGAATCGATGAAACGATGCTACATTCATATCCGAAGATACTATACTCATGAAATAGTGTTCGATCATCAAAATCTGTGGAAGAAGAGGATTTAGAAGGGGAAGACAAGACTTGTTGCCTGAGCGATTACAGGGAATCGGAGGAGGTGAGAGTGATGCCCGATTGCGGTCACATGTTCCGCGCATTCCTCGCATCCTATCTATAAATCCAATAGGAAGGAAGAAGTAGATGAACGTAGACTGGCTAGAGAGAAACCTCCTGAATGCAAAAAGAAAATAAAACACCAACACATGCCACATGCACGAAACACCACGAAGAGCACCAATCTCGTCATTTTGGGATTTTGATCATTGTTTTTCACTTTACGCTTCTTCCTCCGAAAGTCCGAAATCCGAATTCATGGTTCCATCTTTGTGCTGACGGGACAAAATTGTGCGTGTAGAGGGTGATGAGTTTTGGCACATGACAAAAGCATTGCGCTTAGATGTTCAAAGAATAAAAAAGGAAAGAAATTAAATGCTATTTGTCACTTCTTTGGATATCTTTACCATCAAACTTTGACTGTGACTATGCATATGCCCTTGGCCATATTTCTTATCATCTCTTAGGTGCTGGGATTGAATGGTTACACGGAAACTGTAATAAACCTGAAGAAGCCTTCATCCTAGTGGCAATGTGGTGATGCTCCAATCACGACAATGATGACTGTTAAGAGGTGGATACGGGGCGACGTGCCTCTCAAATTGGAAAGCCGGTTTTTCACTCTGCTAATGTGGATTTGAAGGGTAGGCCATATCAGTTGCTAATGCGCAATGCAACACAATTTTCGATGGATGATATCTATAGGAATCCTGGTCCTTTTCAGTTTGAGGGTCCCGGGACAAATGCAAAAACCATAACCTTATCTATTGAAGACCAGGATTATATTGGTCAGGTTCAACAATTGAGAGGTTATCTTGACTAGGTGAGGGATATAGGAAAAGCAGTTTGCTGCAGAAGAAATCTCATCCATGGTGTTGATGAAGACGTTGAGGTGATTATGGAGAGGTTGCCAAAAAAATGCCAGAGTATGCTTTTTCCTGCTACAATGCATGTTGGGGTGCAGAAGCTTTCAAGGAAATATTTAAATGATCCTATTGTTATTGATCTTGTTGGTGAATCATCTCATAAGTTGGTAGACAAAATATCATTTTATTCTATTGCCGCATCCACCTATGGGAAACGCTCCATTATCAACCCATTGATAATTGAATATGCTAAAGGGGGAAAATGTATCGTTTTCATTCAAACAAAGTGAGATGCAAATAGTCTGTCAGTGGCACTGGGTCGGGTCCTTTCCTGTGAACCTTTGCATGGTAATATTTCACAGAATCAGGGAGAGAAGACTCTTGCTGGATTTTGTGAGGGATGTTTTAACGTGTTGATTGCTATTGATGTAGCTGTCCATGGTCTTGATATTCCTAATGTTGATTTGGTTATTCATTACGAACTCTCGACAACTGCAGAGATTTTTGTGCATGGAGGCGAATCAAATGCATACACTGCTATAGACAGTTCACTGGAAATTAGGATTTATTTGTGATTTTAAATTAGTTCGAATTACTGTTATGATTAGTTAAAGACGATTGAAGTCAATTCATTTTCAGTTAGCTATCCTATGACGCGGATTCAACCTCCTTGAGAGAGGGAATTTATATAGAATTTCATTCATTGTAATGAAATGAGGGGGAGCCTAGGGGAAACCTCTTTTGGAGAGAGCTCCTTTTGAACGCAGAGTTATTTTGAAAGCTGGAATGGAGATTTACTGAGTGACATGTTGACTTGATATTATGAGATTCATCATGGTAATTTATTTTACTATGTTCTCTTTTTTGTCACATTATCTATCTATTCTTTTATCGATTGAGTTAAAATCTGTTTGGAATTCATTTTACATGCTCCTTACACACAGTTGACAAGAGTTTTTTTTTCAATGGTGACTGGTCAGAATTCACTCCAGATAAGTGCTCTGCATCTAGTTATCAGCCTTCAGTTTTTTCTTCCAAAGTTGCAGTGGAAATTCATTCTTGATGGATGCTTTCACTGTAATGGCCTTTTCCTTTTCTTTTTCTGCTATTTTATCATGATTATTTATAGCTGAAAGATAGACTTAATTTGCCTCATTTTCCGCAAGTAATACGATCACCGCTATGATCTGTTTCCTTTGGTTTTCACTTGACTCCATTGCCCAATAGGTCTTTTCAAATCCATGCAACCCCCAACCTTATTAAAAATCTTCTTTGATAAGAAATCTGGCCTTCTTACTGTGATTATTGAATATTCTTGAGTAAAGAGCCCTTGGCTGTTGAGAGAACTATCTTTGAGTGTATTAGGTCATAAGTATACTCAAAATCAATTTTTAAGGATTGGCTTGTTGCAACCCAAGTCAAGTTCTGAACAACAAATAAATTTTTCTTTTTTTAAAAAATGTGCTAAGGCTTGGCTCTATTACAGCCTAGAGTCAACTCTTACGACAACAGACATAACCTGTTGTCTCGAGCACAGTCGACTGATGATATTCTTGGAGGTTATTCACCGTTGCGTGAATCCGATGAGCCTTGTCCATATCTCCCATAGTCGTGGGTCCTGCTGATCCGAATGCTCTGGTCCTCTCCACTGGACAGTCGTGCTAGTAGTGTGGCTCCGCACATGTCCAACACCCCTTCTTCGGCCCAGTAGTCCTAGTACCCGAAGTAGAAGATGACGTCCCACCGGCCTAGAACCCTGGTATGTTCTACTGAACAGGCCTAAACTGTTGCTGCTGCTGGTGACGCTGCTGCTAATGCGGTGGTCCCCGATAAGGTGTTCGTTGCTGAGGCAGCGGTTGCCGGGGTCTTGTGAAAGTGGATCCCCTCTGGAATCCATGATATCCCGGTGTATGTCTCGCTGGTGTCTGGTGCTGCTGTGTTCCAGATGGAGCCTGCCCTGCTAGTCTCGTTGGAGTCCTGGTCTGAGCCCCACTGATAAGCTCCTCCTCTGCTATGAGGGCCTTCTGGACGACATCATGCAAGTTTTGAGGCATCAAAATCCTAACCTTTGCATGCAGGCTCCCATTAAGGCCAAACACAAACCTATTGACCTTAAGTTTCTTCATGTTAAGGTGCAGAGCATACCGGAGAAGCTCCATAAACGGGCCTCGTACTCGGGCACCGTACGAACTCCCTTTCATAAGGCGTTGAACTCATTGAGCTGATGCTCCATGAATTTCTCGGAAAGGTACCTCTCTTGAAACCATTTCTCAAACAGTTCCCATGACACGTCTTCGACAACCATGTTCAGCTACGGTAGGAGCGTCTTCCACCATAGAAGAGAGCTCCCGTTCAGTTGAAATACTGCCATGCGGACCTTCATGTTGGAGGTATAATCATGAAGTGCAAAGCACATCGCCATGTTCTCCAACAATTCCTCGGCGGCTACACCGACCAGGGCACCAAAGAACTCGAAAAATTTGACCTTCTCGAGTTCACGGTGAAAGCTACCAGTAATGACCGGTGTGCGCGACGGAACCTCAGCGGGTGCCGACGCTCTAGCCTCATCTCTAGCACTGAAAGGATCTCATCATCCCGACTACATCACCAACTGCTATCTGCTCCTGTCCGAGAACCTGCTCGTCTCTCTGGGGGTTAGACCCCTCCGGGGTAGATGCTACTGGGGGCGTCGCGCCTCCTCCGCTAGTACCCCGTCGTCTGCCTCCGCGGCGTCCTCTAACCATGATTACCTGCACTCACACAATCAACTCAATTAGCAACAATATAATCCAATCATGTCAACGAAAGCCAAAGCGATCCCAAGTCGTGGGTCGAACCGGCTCTGATACCATATGTAAGGACCCTCCTCTTACGTCGACGAACGTCATATAATAAGTACAACATTTTTTTTTTATAATGTGTGTCGTGCGTGTACAAGGGAAATAAACACATTCGACTATGTGCTGCCACCTGACGACGAACAAGATGCATACAACGACATGACGACCTAAGACGCACATCAAGTATCTACATGCATTGAACGACGATCAATCGACAAATAAAATGACTGACTTCCCGCCCGTGCTACCCTGCAATGGTTAGGACCTCAAAGACACATAAGAAATGCTCAAGCCCAGGTTCCCATCGATTTTAACCATTTAAGGTCTCAGGGCTGGCGACTGTTCTGAGGAACATGGAGGTGTCTACATCTCACCCGACACAAGCAGACAAAGCAAAATTGTGTACACCCATGTATAAAAGCAATAAAACAAGCAACAACTCAATATGTCTAAAATGCAGAGTATCATTAAGGTACGATCTAATTCAGTCTTAAACATAATTTAATGCGCAGTTCTAAATTCCAAGGGACAACAGAGTATCATCTAAATTAACAGTTAACGAACATTACTAATAAAGTCTAATGTTCGATGGGATTTAATAAAGATATAAGTAATTATTAATCAAATCTATCTAGTCTGTCAATTATAAACTAGCCATTCATTAAAAACTTGCAATATCTTTAATTAGAACTGAATGAGGCATGTTCTCAATACCTGCAGGGATGACAAGGCATTTTAGAAAAGAAGATATAGTACATAGCTTAAAAGACAATACAATTGGTAGTACCACATTTTGTCCTTCTACACATTCCACATCACCCTTTATTATTTACATTTGATTATTTTATTGTTTCTAGATTACATACAATCCACGTTCAATAACTACTAGTATGAATAGACATTGGACTTTTACCCAGTTTTTAAAGTAATTTCATTGTTTTTCCAAATCAATCCTTTATCAAGTTGTGGAAGGGGTTACGTACTATCATTCACTTATTTATTGGGCTACACCACCAGGTATTATGCATGATCAAATAATTGACACCATTAATTACTAATCTAACCTTTAACAAGGAGTTCTTTATTATTAGATACTTTTACAAATTGTGTACAAATGTATATACTATATATCATGATTTAACTAGAGTTGAGTAGTTGATAATCTACACATAAGCATAAGAATTTCATGAGCATCTCCTCTATAATAATAATTTATTATTAGTTGTATAAATTACATATTTATCCCTACAATTAACTATACTAAATGCAACTGTCATCATCATAAATAATTACTAAACCACCACATGTTTACTCTAGCAAAAAAACTTATTGTAAAAAGGTGCACTTCGCAGGTTCCCATTGATATAGGGTCTTGGTTATTAAGTTACAACTATACATTTTTCCGATAACCATAATATAGATAAGGAATTAACTTGCCTGTTGATAAACTGTATATCAAGAGGCTTGCCTAAAATCATAAGAATACGACGGTATTAAGACAACCAAGGGATAATGGTTGTGTCCAGGGAACCAAGATAAAAAGGTCTTTAACGAAGAAGGTTAACATTGCATAGTCAATGACAGAAATAATATGCTAAATATATGTTGTGCCATAGAAAATTCCATTGTAATTACAATGTCCATGATTCAGCCATGCAAGCCGCCATTAAGGTAAGGTCGATCTATGCTCTCTTAGTTTAGAAATTTCTGGCAAGGTGTGAGTATTTACTGCCAAAACTAATTAATAATTAATAAATTTCGCAGACACACTCCCATACCAACAACTCGCGACCTCACTCTCTGGATATGGTTAATTCACATTTACAGTATTAATTGGGACACAGACTTTGCAGGAGAACTCAGGCACAAGTGTAAGGGCAATCATAGGTAAAGGAAGAAATAAAAAAAAGGGGTCGGTAACCAATCACAAAACGAAATTGCCAGAACACATTGGAAGAATGAATTTGCAGCGACCATTACAAAACGAAATTGCTAGAACACATTGCCAGAATGAATTTGAGGTAACCATTACAAAACGAATTTGCCAGAACACATTGCCGGAACGAATTTGCAGTAACCATTTACAATGAAATTACCGAAAGGAGTGTTTCAGCAACACAATGACAAGGCAAATTGCCAGAACAGATTTACAGTAACAATTTACAAATGAAATTGCCGAAATGAGTGTTTCAACAACACAATGACAAGGCAAATTGCCAGAACCAAATTACAGTAACAATTTACAAACAAAATTGCCGAAAGGAGTGTTTCAGCAACACAATGACAAGGCAAATTGGTAGAACAGATTTACAGTAACAATTTACAAAATGAAATTGCCGAAAGGAGTGTTTCAGTAACAAAATGACAAGGAAAATTGCGAGAACAGATTTTTCAACAGGACATTACACAGTAAAATTTGCGTGATCGTCCGCCTCAAATGACATTTGCGTGCTCCGTGCCGCTCCTGCTCGCCGACCATCGAGACCTCACCGGTACCTCCCAACAAATGCTAGGGGTACTCTGCTTCTCCCTTAGCCCCCCGAGACGCAAAGGGGCCACACACTATCCATATGGTACGTCTAGCTCCCATCTTGCCTCGCATGGCCGAGCTACCACTCCTCTCCGAGCTAGGAAATTCCAACTCCCCACAAGTAAATCAATCAAGTCACTAATCCGGTAGGGTAACATTACACTACTAGCTGATCCCCTTTCTTCCTCCTCCTTCCTCTATTTTATAGAGTTTTAGAACTTCCAATCTTTCCCTAAATCTCATTTAATTTAAGTTTTAAGTAAAAAGTCTTTTAAAATTCTCCTTCGTACAAGTGTCATTCATCCCCCACATTCCTCCAATAATTATTTTCTTTACTTTAATAAATTGTCTTATTTCCCTCACCCACCTAGAGTTACTCCTAAATTTAGTCCTAGGTGTCCCTAGATTCCCTTAACCTCTCGCTTTTTACCATAAGTTTCCTTCTTTCCCCTTTTTATGTTACCTCCATTCCCTAGTCTCCTAATTTTTATTATTCCTTCTTTCCCCTTTTATTATAGCCAAAAATGACAATTGTGCAAGTTAACCTCCTTTCCCTTATTATTATTAATGTAATATCTTTTTACACTTTCACAAGTTAAATAATTAATTTCTTCTTTACCTTTCATATCATAGATTTTATTTACGTTCTTACTCTCTTCATTTTAACCAAAATTTAAGAAGTCCACAATTATTACTTAAGTGGTTTTTTTATTTTAAACTTTATCATTTTATTTTTTATAGAGATATTTCCTTAAGGGTAGACAAAATTTTACCCCTAGCGAAGTTTTAGACTTATGACTTAGATTTTGAGCTGGGCGACATTTTAATTAGGGAAGTTGTTTTTTTTTTTCTTAATTTGTTAATGAGATATTCGTCTTAGGGCCATGTAGGTTCGTTCCTTTAACATCATCAATGCGACGTGCCCTTCAGGACGCACTACATTCTCCAAGGGTGCCACTTGCCTCTTTTGTTTCTTTTGCGTGACGTGCCCTTCAGGACGCACCACGTACTCCAAGGGTGACACTCGCCTCTTTTGTTTCTTTTGTGCGACGTGCACTTCAGGATGCACCATGTGCTCCAAGGGTGCCACTCGCCTCTTTTGTTTCTTTTGTGAGACGTGCCCTTCAGGATGCACCACATGCTCCAAGGGTGTCTTTCTCCTTTTTTGTTTCTTTTTTGCGACATGCCCTTTAGGATGCACCACGTGCTCAAAGGGTGCCACTCGCCTCCTTACTGATTGGTAGACATCAATAACCCCTGGAGTCAATACTCTGCCAGGTGAACTTGCGGGAGACTAAGGGATTCTAAGGAATAAGGCCCCTACCTTATTTCATGCATCGTGGGTCCTCTCGAACTAGGTAATCGCTAACCTATAGTTCGAGCCACGACGGGAGTGCTAGTAGGCTGTGGCAGGGCTGCTATCCACACCTCTCCGTCAACCTCTCTGGTAGTCGTGTGTGGCCCCTTTACTCCATATGTGAGTATGGTCGATAAGATATCGTCAGCCTACATCATCAACAATCATGTCAGAACATGTCCACATCATATCATCTAATCAAATGTACTAAAATCACAGTAAGACAATCAAACCCCAATAACACACTCCCTGACTCGATCCAGAGTCCAAGGGGTTTCGTCGATGCCTCTACATCCTCAAGGTCCAAAACACTGGACACTCAGTAAAACCGAGTCAATAGCACCTGTCTAAGTCAATGCAGTAAAACATCAAGTAATCTACCATAACACATCATAATCAACGACAAATGTTTTAATATCATAATAGTCTGGATCACTTGCGAGCAAGTGTCCTCAAAGAATAAGTTTTCTCAGTGCGCCAGAGCGGGATGTTACATAATCTAATCTAATGAAGAATGTGAAATCGAGGAGAATGTGGTTGGCACAAAAGGGAGGATACCAAGAGGAAATATATGCTCACATTTCCTTTGTTTAGGTCAAAAATTTTTCTGAGTGATTTCAAGATAATGTAAGATGCTCCTTTGTCTCCTAGTAATACTATTGCATATGAAATGTATTCTGTGACATCCCTCTTGCAGTGATAAAAATCTCATTTTCCTGCTAGGAACAATGGAGTGGGGATCTACAACTTGAATCACTCTACATTCAGTTTGAAATCGCAAAAAATAATTCGCCGATACTCTTAATTTCCAATTTAAAATCCTCTAACTATTGTTTAAAATCACAACAATGATTTAGTGATTATTTATTTATGCTTTCATATTCCATATTTATATAAGGGAATTTGCAAGAAGTTGATGGACAATGGTGT
Source organism: Picea engelmannii (assembly GCA_009831015.1). NCBI lineage: Eukaryota > Viridiplantae > Streptophyta > Pinopsida > Pinales > Pinaceae > Picea > Picea engelmannii. The sequence continues at coordinate 17,773 of ML792315.1, read as the reverse complement.
GGCAATGAGGTCTTTGCACCTTCTTGTGGTTATAAATAAAAATAAATAGTGTTCAATGTGCAAAATCCATCTTTGGAAATTGAAAATAGAAAATTGATGAAGGAGTGATTTGAGAAGGTGTTGAAGATGTTGAAGGATCAATGGGAAAAAATTTATATACAATTGCATTTTATAATAGAGGAGCCTTTATTTAGCTTCAAGTGGGAGGATGTTAATTGTGAAGAAAAATTCAACTTCTAGAAACTATTGACCAAAGTAAAAAAGAGTAATTATCAAATTAAATGACATAAATTTCATGCTTGATTAGTAATGTAGATTTTGATTCTTAGAATTTTCACTTGACATTTCTAAACTGTATGTATTTTGGATATTTCGGTTCTGAAGGATCTAGATGCTCAGCTTATGAATAAAACCTATAAATATGTAAATCCTTTCCATCTGCATGTTGTGTAAGGAAAAAAGGACTTGAATATCATTCCAATTTGTTTTGGTTGTTTCCCATTGTGTTTCTATACTCTTATATTTTATTTTTCCTCCCCTCTTGATTTGTGTGTCCCAATCAGTGGTTTCTATAAGCTAATTGTTTGTAGGGAACTCTTTATAATGTTTGTGGACACCGTTCATTGAATTTAAGTTATGAATTTATAACATCACATTTTGTCGACTAACACAGCGTGAATTATCATCCACTAGAAAAGAGTAGAAACTCTGAATTTTCTATGCCAAAATGCAATCCAATGAAGAACTTTAAATCAAGGAGAATGTGCTTGGTGTAAAAGGGTGGATGCTAAGAGGAAAGGTATGCTTTAATTTTCTTTGTCCAGGTCAATAACGTTTATGGGAGATTTCTTATTTGATTAGACCACTCCAAATTTATCCTAACAATTTCTTTATCTTCAATTGGTTATTGAAATTTATTCCAAGCAACTTATTTGTTAAAATTTATTATGTACAAAGTATGTAGCTTATCTTACTACTCCTTGATAAAATGGTCAAAAAATTCCTATTTAATGTTTCCCAAAACACCTTCCATTTATTGTATTGGCTTTTCAATATTAGTTTATTTATTATTTGATTGAAAAACTATATATATGTTTTTGTGTCTTCATTGAATAATAATTATTTTAATAATTCTGTATTGTAACCTCCGTGTAAAGCCCAAAGGAAATATTCAACACACAAATCTATGTGACAGTTTATTGAAAATATATAAAGGATGTATTATACAATAAATATCTAAAGGCCTGATAACTTATACAATAAAGCTGTAATTAAAGGTAAAAGGAACGGATTGGTTTTCACAGGTAGAACTTTCCATCGCTGCCAAAACAAAAAGCTCGACCTATAATCTCATCAATGAAAATCATTTCCTTGTTTCTAAGTTCGGGTATTAGTGGTGTGGTGGGTATGTACATTTAGTAACACACAAGCAGTCTCAGATAAAAATAGTATCTTGTCACTTGCTATTTGTCACCGGTCAAATTTTGAAGGGAAAATGTTGAAGCAGAAAACAATCTTGACTTGAATTTTTGGTAACACAAGCAGTCTCTTAATCAAATTTTTGGTAACACAAGCAGTCTCTCAAGAAGTCTCTCAACAATCTTGACCTTGACCTGATCTATCGTTCGATGTCATAACTGTCGAATGCGATGATCTAAGATGCAGACCGACTTAGCTGTGAGCGCTCCCTCATCCGATACCTGCAAGGAACTCATGTCAATCACATGTATAGGATCACTAATATAATGTCTCAAAATGGATACTTGAAAAACATCGTGCATACGTCTCAAAGAATTAGGCAAGGCTAGTCGATAGGCCACGGGCCCCTTTCTCTCCACAATCTTGAAAGGTCCCACGAACCTAGGAGAGAGTTTAGATTCCTTCCCAAACTTGATCGAACTCTTATGTGGTTTAACCCATAAGAAGACTCGATCGCCGACCTCATAACTACGGTCGACTCGGTGTGTATCGAAATAACTCTTCTGTCGATCCTGTGCTTCTTTAATCCTTTGTCTTATGGTTTTCGTTTTCTCTTCCATTTCTTCGATCGCATATACGATAGCTAATAACTCCAAATCGTGCGTCGTGTAGTTCTTCTCATGCATTCTCAGTTTCCTCGAAATGTAAGAAATCACTCGTCCATCTTGCATCAAGAATCTCCCTAAACCTTCCTAAGATGCGTCAGTGCATACCAAGAAGTCTGCGTCCATGTCAGGGACCTTTAGTATCAGGGTTGTTGTTAATAAACCCTTAAGCCTCATCGAAAATCCCTCAACAAACCGTCGATAGTATCCTGCTAAACCCATAAAGCTATGCACTTTCGTTGCATTCATCGGTGCAGTCCATTCCATAATGGCCTTGACCTTGGCTGGATCCACGGCGATGCCTTCGCTAAAGATGACATGCCCTAAGTAGTGAATCTTCGATTGATAAAAAAACATTTGGACAATATCCCATACAATTTGTGTTCTCGCAGACACTGTAGTACCAAGCGCAAGTGTTCGTCATGCTCCTTTTTCATATGAGAGTAAATCAAAATATCGTCAATGAACACTTGGACAAACTTGTCCAAGTACTCGCGGAACACCCCATTCATCAAACTCATAAATACCCTTGGGGCGTTTGTCTGTCCAAACGGTAAAAAAATAAACTCCTAATGTCCAAATCTCATCTTAAAGGCGGTCTTAGGGATGCCATCCTCCTTCATCCGTAACTGGTGATACCCATATCTCAAATTGATCTTGGAGAACACCGTCGCACCCTTCATTTGATCGAATAGATCATCAATTCTTGGCAAGGGATATTGATTCTTGATCGTGCCCTTGTTCAGTGGATGGTAGTCAATGCAAAGCCTCCACGATCCATCCTTCTTTCATATGAAAATAACCGGTGCACCCCACGGTGACATACTAGGACGCATCCGTCCTAGGTCCGACAAAACTCCAGTTGCATTTTCAAATCTTGTGATTCCAGGGTCTACATTCGATAAGGCGTTCTTGCTATTAGTTCAGTCCCTGGTTTTAGGTCTATAGTAAATTCCAAATCTCTCTCCAGCAACATCCCAGGTAACTCCTTCGAAAATGCATCCATAAACTCTGTCACCACCGGAAGGTGTTCTAGAACTTCTGCTACTCCCTTCTTGTTTAACATAAGGATCGCATAAAGCTTGCACCCATTTCTCATACTCTTCTGTAGCTGTAAGGAAGAGATGAACCTCAGTGAAACTCCCTGGTTCCATCATACAATCACACGTCTCTGTCCTTCATCGTCGACCAAGCTCAACCGTTTTGTCTTACAGTTGGGTATCGCCTCATGCGATTCCAACCAATCCATACCAATCAATACATCATAAGATCCTAGGATCGTGATGTATAGGTTGGCCCTTATGACAAACTCTCCCAGGTTAAGGGCACAACCCGTAACCTTTCCTCCAACCTTTTGTTTGGATTCCAAACCCATATTTACGAGGCTAAACCCATCCTGTTCGACTTCCTTTACCTTAATCATTTTTAGCACTACACCAGAAATGAAACTCTCGGTAGCAACGGGATCTATAAAAAAACTAAGGATCTGGTCAGCGACGGTACCTATCATCTCGAGAACAGTCGATTGATGCTCTGCTTGGAGGTTATTCATCACTGTGTGAATCCGATGGGCCTTGTCCATATCTCCCATGGTAGTGGGTCCTGCTGATCCGGACACTCTGGTCCTCTCCATCAGACAGTCGCGCTGATAGTGTGGCTCAACACATGTCCATCACCCCTTCTTCGACCCAGTAGTCCTGGTACCCGAAGTAGAAGATGATGGCCCACCGACCTGGAACCCTGGTCTGTTCTGCTGAATAGGCCACTACTGCTACTGCATCTGATGCTGCTACTGATGCATTGGTCCTCGATAAGGTGTCCGCTGCTAAGGCGGCGGTCACCGAGGTGTAGTGAAAGTGGATCCCCTCTGGAAGCCACGATATCCCAACGTATGTCCCACTGGTGTCTAGTGCTGCTGTGTTCCAGATGGAACCTGCCCTGCTGGTCTTGTTGGAGTCTTGGTATAACCCCCACTGATAAGATCCTCCTCTGCTATGAGGGCCTTCTGGACGACATCGTGCAAGGTTTGAGGCATCGAAATCCTAACCTTTGCATGCAGGTTTCCGTTAAGGCCAAACACAAGCATGTTGACCTTAAGTTTCTTCGTGTTAAGGTGCGAAGCATACCAGAGCAGATCTATAAAACGGGCCTCGTACTCTGGAACCGAATGACCTCGCTGTCGTAAGGCATTGAACTCATTGAGATAACGCTCCATGAATTCCTTTGAAAGGTACCTCTCTCGGAACCGTTCCTCGAACAGTTCCCATGACACATCTTCAATGGCCATGTCCAGCTATGGTAGGAGCGTCTTCCACCATAGAAGAGCGCTCCCCTTTAGTTGAAAGACCACCATGCAGACCTTCATGTTGGAGGTATAATCACGAAGTGCGAAGCACATCTCCATGTTATCCAACAATGCCTCGATGGCTGTGTTGTCCTGGGAACCAAAGAACTCGAGAAATTTGACCTTCTCGAGTTTGTGGTGAAAGCTACTAGTAACGACAGGTGCGTACGACAGAACCTCAGTGGGTGCTGGTGCTCTGGCCTCATCTCTGTCCAAACGTTTGATCAATGCCTCGAACATGCACTGAAAGGATCTCATCATCCTGACTACATCGCCAACTGATATCTGCTCCTGTCCGAGAACCTGCTCGTCTCCCTGGGGGTTAGACCCCTCCGGCGTGGAAGCTCCAGGGGGTGTCACGCCTCCTCCCCTAGCACCTCGTCGTCTGCCTCCGCGACGTCCTCTAACCATGATTACCTTCATGCACACAATCAACTCGATTAGCAACAGTATAATCCAATCATGTCAACGAAATCCGTAGAGATTCTGAGTTGCGGGTCGAACCGACTCTGATACCATATGTAAGGACCCTCCTCTTACGTCGACGAACGTCATATAATAAGTACAGGATTTTTTTTTTTTTATAATGTGTGCGTGCGTGTACAAGGGAAATAAACACATTCGACTCTGCACTGCCACCTGACGACGAACAAGATGCATACAATGACGAACACAACATGACGACCTAAGACGCACATCAAGTATCTGCATGCATTGAACGACCATCAATCGACAAATAAAACGACTGACTGCCTGCCTGTCTTACCCTGCAATGGTTAGGACCTCCAAGACACATAAGCAATGCTCAAGCCCAGGTTCCCATCAATTTTAACCATTTAAGGTCTCAGGGTTGGCGACTGTTTTGAGGAACATGGAGGTGTCTACGTCCCGCTTGACACAAGCAGACCAAGCAAAAATGTGTACACCCATGTATAATAACAATAAAATGAGCAACAACTCAATATGTCTAAAATGCAGAGTATCATTAAGGTACAATCCAATTTAGTCTTAAACATAATTTAATGCGCAGTTCTAAATTCCAAGGGACAACAGAGTATCATCTAAATTAACATTTAACGAACATTACTAAGAAAGTCTAATGTTCGACAGGATTTAATAAAGATATAAGTAATCATTAATCAAATCTATCTAGTCTGTCAATTATAAACTAGCCATTCATTAAAACTTGCAATATCTTTAATTAGAACTGAATGAGGCATGTTCTCAATACCTGCAGGGATGACAAGGCAGGTTAGAAAAGCAGAGATAGTACTTAGCTTAAAAGACATTACAATTGGTAGTACCACATTTTGTCCTTCTACACATTCCACATCACCCTTTATTATTTACATTTGATTATTTTATTGTTTCTAGATTACATACAATCCACGTTCAATAACTACTAGTATGAATAGACATTGGAATTTTACTCGTTTTTTAAAGTAATTTCATTGTTTTTCCAAATAAATCCTTTATCAAGTTGTGGAAGGGGTTACGTACTATCATTCACTTATTTATTGGGCTATACCACCAGGGATTATGCATGATCAAAGAATTGACAACATTAATTACTAATCTAACCTTTAACAAGGAGCTCTTTATTATTAGATACTTTTACAAATTGTGTACAAATATATATACTATATATCATGATTTAACTAGAGTTGAGTAGTTGATAATCTACACATAAGCACAAGAATTTCATGAGCATCTCCTCTATAATAATAATTTATTATTAGTAGTATAAATTACATATTAATCCCTACAATTAACTTACTAAATGCAACTGTCATCATCATAAATAATTACTCAACCACCACATGTTTACTCTGGCAAAAAAACTTAATGTAAAAAGGTGCAGTTCATAGGCTCCCATTGATACATGGTCTTGGTTATTAAGTTACAACTGTACATTTTTCCGATAACCATAATATAGATAAGGAATTAACTTACCTGTTGATCACCTGTATATCAAGAGGCTTGCCTAAAATCATAAGAATACGATGGTATTAAGACAACCGAGGGATAATGGTTGTATCCAGGGAACCAAGATAAAAAGGTCATTAACGAAGAAGTTTAACATTGCACAATCAATGACAGAAATAATATGCTAAATCTACGTTGTGCCATAGAGACTACCAATCATAATTACAGTGTCCATGATTCAACCATGCAAACTGCCGTTAAGGTAAGGTCGATCTATGCTCTCTTATTTTAGAAATTTCTGGCAAGGTGTGAGGGTTTACTGCCAAAACTAATTAATAATTAATAAATTTCGCAGACACACTCCCATCCCAACAACTACCGACCTCACTCTCTGGATATGGTTAATTCACATTTACAGTATTAATTGGGACACAGACTTAGCAAGAGAACTCAGGCACAAGTGTAAGGGAAGTCATAGGTAGAGGAAGAAATAAAAAAAAGGGGGCGGTAACCAATCACAAAACGAAATTGCCAGAACAGATTGCAAGAACGAATTTGTAGCAACCATTACAAAACGAAATTGCCAGAAGACATTGCCATAACTAATTTGCAGTAACCATTACAAAGCGAATTTGCCAGAACGCATTGCCAGAATGAATTTGCAGTAACCATTTACAACGAAATTGTCAAAAGGAGTGTTTCAGCAACACAATGACAAGGAAAATTGCTAGAACAGATTTAAGTAACAATTTACAAATGAAATTGCGGAAATGAGTGTTTCAGCAACACAATGACAAGGCAAATTGCCAGAACAGAATTACACTAACAATTTACAAACGAAATTGCCGAAAGGAGTGTTTCAACAACACAATGACAAGGCAAATTGCCAGAACAGATTTACAGTAACAATTTACAAAATGAAATTGCCGAAAGGAGTGTTTCAGCAACACAGTGACAAGGCAAATTGCCAGAACAAATTTTTCAGAAGGACATTACACAGTAAATTTTTTACAGCAATGATAAAAACACAAAATAATTTCTAGAGAAATGAGGAAGGTGCAAGGCTAGAATTTACAGCGACCACATAATGCATTTGCTGAATGAAATCAGGGTTTCGATTACGTTATATAAAATAAAACAACTTAGCAAATAGTTAAATGAATTCAGGAGTTTCAGCAAGGTGTTTTATAAAATATACCATTTAACATCAGTTTACCTTTCCAATAAGCAAGCAGATCCAAGAATAAGTCCTAATACCATCTACCAACAGAAATGAAGAGCGTACCATTGCCTGATCGCCCGCCTTGAATGACATCCATGCACTCCGTGCCGCTCCCGCTCGTCGACCGTCAAGGCCTCACCGACACCTCCCAGCCAATGTTAGGGGTACTCTGCTTCTCCCTTAGCCCCCCGAGCCACAAAGGGGCCACACACTATCCATATGGTACGTCTAGCTCCCAGCTCGCCTCGCAAGGCCGAGCTACCACTCCTCTCCGAGCTGGGAAATCCCAACTCTCCACAAGTAAATCAGTCAAGTCACTAATTTGGTAGCGTAACGTTACACTAATAGCCGATCCCCTTTCTTCCTCCTCCTTCCTCTCTTTTATAGAGTTTTAAAACTTCCAATCTTTCCCTAAATCTCATTTAATTTAAGTTTTAAGTAAAATGTCTTTTAAATTTCTCCTTCGTACAAGTGTCATTCATCCCCCACATTCCTCCAATAATTATTTTCTTTAATTTAATAAATTGTCTTATTTCCCTCACCCACCTAGAGTTACTCCTAAATTTACTCCTAGGTGTCCCTAGATTCCCTTACAGGTTTTAAAGACTTTCCCTAAAATGAAGTTGATAAATTAGTTCAATTTAGAAGGTTCTTAAATGCATATTATTTACTAAGTTGACCTCCCACTTTTTACCATAAGGTTCCCTCTTTCCCCTTTTTATGTTACCTCCATTCCCTAGTTTCCTAATTTTTATTATTTCCTTCTTTCCCCTTTTATTAGATCCAAAAATGACAATTGTGCAAGTTAACCTCCTTTCCCTTTTTATTATTAATTTAATATCTTTTTACACTTTCGCAAGTTAAATAATTATTTTCTTCTTTACCTTTCATATAACAGATTTTATTTAAGTTCTTACTCTCTTCGTTTTAACCAAAATTTAAGATTTTATTTTAGTTTTAGACTTGGGACTTAGATTTTGAGGTAGGCGACATTTTAAATAGGGAAGTTGTTTTTTTTTCTTTTTTAATTTCTTAATGAGATATTCATCTTAGGGCCATGTAGGTTTGTTCCTTTAACATCATCAATGCGACGTGCCTTTCAGGACGCACTACGTTCTCCAAGGGTGCCACTCGCCTCTTTTGTTTCTTTTGCACGATGTGCCCTTCAGGACGCACCACGTTCTCCAAGGGTGACACTCGCCTCTTTTGTTTCTTTTGTCAGACGTTCCCTTCAGGATGCACCACGTGCTCCAAGGTTGCCACTCGCCTCTTTTGTTTCTTTTGTGCAACGTGCCGTTCAGAATGCACCACGTTCTCCAAGGGTGCCACTTGCCTCTTGACTGATTAGTAGACATTAATAACCCCTCGAGTCAACACTCTGCCAGGTGAACTTGTGGGAGACTAATATCACATAGCACATGTCTAATTCAATGCAATAAAACATCATGTAATCTACCATAACACATCATAATCAAGGACAAATGTTTTAATATCATAATAGTCTGGATCACTTGCGAGAAAGTGTCCTCAAAGAATAAGTTTTCTCAGTGTGCCAGAGTGGGATGTTACAGAATCTAATTTGATGAAGAATTTGAAATCGAGGAGAATGTGGTTGGCGCAAAAGGGAGGATACCAAGAGGAAATATATGCTCACATTTCCTTTGTTTAGGTCAAAATTTTTTCTGGGCGATTTCAAGATAATGTCAGATGCTCCCTTGTCTCCTAGTAATACTATTTCATATGCAATGTATTCCGTGACATCCCTCTTGTGGTGATAAAAATCTCATTTTCCTACTAGGAACAATGGAGCGGGGATCTACAACTTGAATCACTCTAAATTCAGTTTGTAATCACAAAAAATAGTTCGGCAATACTGTTAATTTCCAATTTAAAATCCTCTAACTATTGTTTAAAATCACAACAAAGATTTAGTGATTATTTATTTATGTTTTCATATTCCATATTTATATAAGGGAATTTGCAAGCAGTCGATGGACAATGGTGTGGCAATGAGGTGTTTGAACCTTCTTGTGATTATAAATAAAAATAAATAGTGTTCAATGTGCACAATCCATCTTTGGAAATTGAAAATAGAAAATTGATGGAGTGACTTGAGAAGGTGTTGAAGATGTTGAAGGATCAATGGGAAAACATTTATATACAATTGCATTTTATTATATAGGAGCCTTTATTTAGCTTCAAGTGGGAGAATGTTAATTGTGAAGAAAAATTCAACTTCTAGAAACTATTGACCAAAGTCAAAAAGAGTAATTAGCAAATTAAATGACATAAATTTCATGCTTGATTAGTAACGTAGATTTTGATGCTTAGAATTTTCACTTGACATTTCTAGATTGTATGTATTTTGGATATTTCGGTT
>ML792314.1:158239-213670 GCA_009831015.1 Picea engelmannii | reverse complement strand
CTCCTATAAAGTCATCAAGAAGTTTACTAGTCAAAGTGGTTGTAACTAGGAGTTAATCATGGGTAAAGTTGTTGAGATAAGAAAATAATTAAAAATAAATTATTTGCAACAAGAAGTGGTGAGTTTACTAATTTTTGGCCCTCGACCAAGTTTTGGAGAACCTTGGTCATTTTTTTGGGACTTCGATAGTCTGGTCAAAGACGGAGCGCCCAGGCAAAGCGGAGATCACGAGATCTCGCCCCCTTTTACGGGATTTTTGGTTTTAGGGTTTATGTAATGGGTATGGGATGTCCTTCCATGGTTTTACCCATGTTTAGGCCTCTTTTGTAATATAAAAATAAGTATCTAGGCGATGTAAGAAGAGGCCTGAGTGCTAAGTGCAGATAACTGTGAAGGCTTTGTGCATACTGTATGTTAAGACTTGCAGAGCTAAGTGCAAGTGATTGTAAAAGGCTTTGTGCACAGATTGTGTAGAGGCTTGGTGCTTGGATCTAACTCAGGGAAGGAGGATCTAGAGAGGTGTAGGTATATATCCTTTCCTATGCAGATTTGGCTTTGTGGCTCTTTGCATGTAAGAATATTGAAGGAGACTAATAAAGAAGAAGAAGAGTTGGTGGACATAGCCCCATGCTGGGGGTGAACCACATATATCCTATGTTGTGGTTGCTTTGTGCGACATGGTTGATATGTTACTGATGTGATCTATGCTTCGTGCTATAATCTTTATGCATCTGATGTAGTAGCTTAGTGCCTTATATGTGAATGAATACTAGATATACTTTGATGATATGTGATGAATGATTAGATATATTGGGATTTTGATAAATACTGCGTTGTTCTGTAATTAGGGTTTTTACCTGTGATGTGAATAAGGGTCAAAGACTAATGAATGTTAATTGCTAAGTTCTTTGTTAAAGTGTTGTGATCACATATCTATGTCCCAACTAGGTTGTAGACACTTGATTCCTACACCCCCCTGCCTCTACCTTGGGTGAGACTTCATCTTCTTCGCAGGTGTTGCCAAAAGGGCCAATAGTTAGGGTTTTGTTGGTGCGTTGAACCCTGGGTCTACCCCTGTGCCAAAAAATGGTTCCGTTGCCAGGACCTGAAACTGTGATTGCTGGGAACTGAAGAAAAGAGAAAGATATGTGCACATATTTGTTGCTATAGTGCACAATATTCTACTTGACTTGTGAAGCTCTATGCTAAGAAGGGAATCATATATGAAGAAAAGAGGTAATATCTTAAAGATTTGTGCTCTGATAAAGGTAATATAAGTGTAAATTTTTGTTTCGAAAGAATGGATCTAGGTATGTTTGATAGATTTCGCACTAGTATGAAAACTAGGGCACAACTAGAAGAAATAAGATTTGATATGAATAGATCTAGTCAAGTTAATGAAAGATATGTTATTCCTATGCATAGAAAGAATTTTTGGACTAACAAGTGGATGCAGGATCCTAGAAATAATGTTTTGCAGGGCCATCACTGTGATCCTAGTGCGCAGTATAGGAAAGGTTGGGGATCAATTAAGAGAAAGAGGGGATTGACTCTTTGTTATAGTTGCAGAAGACCATGACATCTTGCTAAGGAATGCCCCGGTAGAGGTCTATTTTCCTTTGTTGTAAAGCTACTGGAAATGAAGTTTTGGATTTCCCTAGAATGATTTTTAAAGTTGAGAATATGAACATGAAACAAGAAAACCATGAAGAAGGTCAAAAGATCAAGGATATTCTAGAACACCAGAAAGAATCAGAGACTATATTATTGCATATGAAAGAGACCCTGAATGATCACAGAGACATCAATTTACCAGAGATCTTAAAAGAGAAGTAGTGCATAGAAACAAGAATAGGAGACTTCAACATAGACTTTGTATTGGATGCAAAAACATGGGTGAACATTATGCTTGAAAGTACTTGGGAAATTTTGGGAAATCCTGCTATGATTCCTTCATTATGAGGAATAGGATTGTTTAAAGGAAATATGATAACCCTATGTGGAATACTTACTCATGTACCTATGAGTGCTCATGTAACATCGACAGAAGAAGAATTCGAGGTCATTAAGTTTGTTGAAAACAACGCTCCTTTTTCACTTTTGTTAGGAAGGACTTAGATTGAGAGAGATCAAATCCGAAGGAAAGAAGAAGAGGATGCTATAGAACAAAAAAAAAAGAACTAAGGGAATTCATGGCTAGGAGAATAGCGTGCTTAATAGAAGAATAGGAGGACAAGTCGAAGCAACTGAGGGCCAGAGACCGAGCTGTTGAAGTTGAAAGAACACATGAAGGCTTAAAGAACTTATCCATCCAGAAGAGAAGAACACCTACTCCAGAAGCAGTAAGAGAAGAAGTATTACCCTCAAACTTTGTGAATGACCCTCAACAGTGTGAAGTTACCATGCTAAGAGAAGATAAGAACAATAATGGAAAGAGGAATCCAGAGATGCAGATCATAGGAAAGAAAGAGAGAAAGCTTAGTAAGAAGAAAGCAAACCTAGAAAAATTACAGGAGATTCCAAAGAGGACCTCGTAGAAAGAAGGCTTGCAAAGCTTGAACCTTTCCGGAATAATAGTATAGCATATAATGACACTTCACCACAATGAAGCAATATGACCATTTGAGTCATCTTGACCATTAGAATGACGCCCCAGAACATATAGAAACACAATTATTGCCGAAAAGATCACCATTGGACCGTTGGGACCGTGCCATAATGGATGGAATTGTATTGATTGAGGCATTCCTCCCCGTTGGAGGAATCCGTTATGACGTTGTCTATTTATTCTGTTGCATGTCTCACTGGGGACACTTTTTGTAAACTTAGATATTTGAGCCCATAGAGAACTGATTTCTACCATGCAGTGCATTCAAGACCTCACCAACTTCTTCGTTTACCTTGATCTTCCGTTCACCTATCTGAGATATTTGATCTAAAGAGTGCATGTCGGACAACCTTAGCACAACAGAGAAGTCTGTCGAGGATATCCTAATAGACCTTATGGATGAGAAGGTCATGTCTATAGGAGCACATGCCTCATCAGCAAGAGGATTACAAGCATCCCTGTTGACTGCATGTCAATTTGGACCATCCCAAACTGCGACAGAGAAAAGAAGTAAGCACCACAATGACCTAAAGAATGTGAAGCTCATCCCATTGGTCTTGCCCGACTATATCCCGCCTATGGATGGCGCAGTTAGTTGTGACAATGTATCGAGATATTTTGACTATACACTGATCACTTTGTACCTCCCGAAGGGGATATGCACAGTTGGACTGTAGTTGGGACAGATTCTAATGCCAAAGATCAGTGATTTGAACATAGGAGACTGCAATAATTATGGAATGCTTGCAACACATAAGTACTTAACAAAGAAAATGGGGAAGAAGTCAAAGATAGTCCCCCAACCATGGACCATGGACATCGCGAGATCAACAATCCTTAATGCGATGAAGATACCACACTTCGACAGACATCAAGAGGTTAACACATGCATTAAAATCCTCCTATCGTGATTCTGTGGCGGGTACCTGTGGTTGGATAGCCACATCACTGTAGATCCGACGTTGATCCACTGGGTCACTAGATTGAGCATGCAGGGACCAGACCCTCAATATTTTTACCTAGGGAAGGTTGTAGATCACACCCTGGCATAGTGAATAAAGGATACCTATGGTGATGTAGAGAAAGGGAAGCGGGGCTACAAGGTAGCCTCCATCCAAAATGGCACAGTGCTCCTAGCTTGTCAATTGATCATTGGTAAGATCGTCAGGAAGAACAGACTGACGCAGGTCACAGGGTTCGTCATCAATCTCGTAGGAAAGTGTGTTGAAGGGATGAAAATGAATTGGGCAAGCTACTTCGTTAACCAGTTGGATCAATATTTCTGTGAAGCGCAATACTAGGGATACAAGTTTCACTTCAACTGGTTGCTGATTCTCGTTGCCTTTGTCGCTTGGGAGATGTTGAAAGGAGCAACCTTCCCTAAAGTTAAGACATCTGAACCAATGGCCACGAGGTTCACCACCTTGTGGTACTCGAGCGATATGGCTAAGAAATGGCAGTCGAATGCTATCTTCCACACTTACTATCTACAAATCACGCAAGCCATTGAGTCATTCCCCCAAATGACTCCGAATGTCATGCATGCTTACAGGCCAATAGAGAAGTTCCACAGAGACATGCACTTCATTTACATCATTGCGCGCAAGGATGAAACCAAGGAGGAGTTGCAGTCATACTATAAACTAACTAATGAAGACATGGAGGAGATAACTAAGGAGTGGCTGGTTGAATTCCTTTTACCAGTCGAGCAGACAGAGCTCTCCAACACTGATATCATCGGAAGTGTTATGGTCACCCGGGAAGAATATGATGGACCCAGCAGTAGCAAGAAGAAAAAGAAGAAAGAGGTGCAGGAAATCAACAATGAATCGAAGGAAAATGCATCAAAGTCACCCAGAGGAGGAGGACATGATGAAGTATACCAAAAAGAGGACGAAGGGGAAGAAGACAAGAAGGAACATGGTGAAGTGACACCACATAAAGATCCCCTTACAGAGTCTGAGACATAAAAGAAAAGAAAAGTTTCTCCAAATAAACCCTCAATGTGAAAGAAGTCATGAGCCAATAAGCCTCAATTACATACTGTACTTACGGTGGATTATATCGAACTCATCATCACAGTTGTATCAAATACCTCAGAGCACATTTTGTAGTGAAACGAAGCCAAACAAGAGACAATGTATAATAGGATTGAGGTGGAGCTCAAAGGGGTATAACAGGCTCTCTATTGAGTCGTGCAGTGTCTACTGTGTCGTTGTCATTAGGGGGTATAGAAGTAGGATATGAGCCCACCCAACTACGCATATTAGCAGATGCGATAGAGGATCGCCTTCGTCGAATACATGAGGAAAAAGAACAGGCCACAAAGGCCTTGAAGAAAGGAAAGGAGGAATCTCTAGAGAAAATTTGGGTTGCGAAGCAAGAGAAAGATAACCTCTAAGTGAAGTTTGAAGAGGGCAGAGAGAAAATACAGAGAGAGAAATATTAGCTGCTCGCAGATTCAGATTGGAGTTAGAGAAGCAGTCACTCGAGCACTTTGATCCGTGCCAGGATTGGTAGAGATGGAAGAAGAGACAATTGAGAACCAAGTGGGGAAGCTCACTGAAGCCATTCAATAGCTTCAAGAAAGAGTATGAGAACTGGAATTGCAAGAAGTGCCGAGCACTTCACAGGAAGTGCGAGATTAGAGGGAAGAAAACTCCCAGAGCACAGTCGAAAGAATCAAGGCATTGGAATGCAAGAAACTAATTAACCGAAGTGTGAAGACCTATGAGGTCCTTACAGAGGACCCAAAACTAAGAGCATTAGAAGCACAACTCCAGGAGGGAAATAAACAAGCATTGATAGTGCAAGCGCAGATGAAACTTATTTCAACAGTTGAGAAGATGAAAAGGTCACAGGAACAATGTGCAGTTCAGTAGCAGGTCCATACCATCCAGAGTAGAGTGATGGAAGTGACATAGAGATTCCAACCACTATAGGAAAAATCCTGCACACTTTTAGAGGAGATAGAGGGACAAGGTGCATAGCTAAAACAAGTGGTCACCACAGTGGAAAAGAGCTTGGAAGGACCTGACAATGAGATAGTTATTCAGGAGTTCGTCGAGAAGGAGGCTCTGGCGAAGAAACAAGTCAAGGAAGCTTGAACCAAGCTCGAGGCATTCTAAGTAGAATTACCCAGATCAGAGTGACTTGAGATGAGTCATAGGTGAGCATTGGGGGCCTGTTGACCCTCGACCAAGTTTTGGAGAACCTTGGTCATTTTTTTGCAACTTCGACACGCTGGTCGAAGACGGAGCGCCCAGGCGAAGCGAAGATCACGGGATCTCACCCCCTTTTACGATATTTTTGGGTTTAGGGTTTATGTAACGGGTATGGGATGTCGGCCCATGGGTTTACCCATGTTTAAGCCCCTTTTGTAATATATAAATAAGTAGCTAGATGATGTAAGAATAGGCCAGAGTGCTAAGTGAAAATAGCTATGAAGGCTTTGTGCATACTGTATGTTAATACTTGCAGAGCTAAGTGTAGTGATTGTAAAAGGATTTGTGCACAAACTGTGTAGAGGCTTGGTTCTTGGATCTAACTCGGGGAAGGAGGATCTGGCAAGGTGCGGGTAGATCTCATGTCCTATGCGGAGTTAGCTTTGTGGCTTTGTGCATGTAAGAATATTGAAGGAGACTAATAAAGAAGAATAAGAGTTGGTGGACATAGCCCCACGTTGGGGGTGAACCACGTATATCCTGTGTCGTGGTTT
Organism: Picea engelmannii; assembly: GCA_009831015.1. Taxonomy (NCBI): domain Eukaryota; kingdom Viridiplantae; phylum Streptophyta; class Pinopsida; order Pinales; family Pinaceae; genus Picea; species Picea engelmannii. Next base: position 207,344 of record ML792314.1, on the reverse strand, counting down.
CTTTGTGCGATGTGGTTGATATGTTACTGATGTGATCGATTCTTAGTGTTCTAATATTTATGAATCTTATGTAGTAGCTTAGTTCCTTATATGTGAATGAATACTAGATCTACTTTGATGCTATGTGCTGAATGGTTATATATATTGGGATTTTGATGAATACTGTGTTGTTATGTAATTAGGGTTTTTACTTGCGATGTGAATAAGGGTCAAAGACTAATGAATGTTAATTGCTAAGTGCTCTATTAAAGTGTGGTGATCACATATCTGTTTCCTAGCTAGGTTGTAGACACTTGAGTCCTACAAGCCCCCCTGCCTCTACCTCGGGTGAGACTTCATCTTCTTCGCAGGTGTTGCCGAAAGGGTCGGTGGTTAGGGTTTTGTTGGTGTGTTGTTGAAGCATTGAACCCTGGGTCTGCCCTTGTGCCAACACTAAGTATGGGTAAATTAGTTGCAATAAGAAAGTAGGTTATCCCTAAAAGAGGTAAGTTGGGTAAAATAGTTAGAAGATGACCCCTAAAGGAAGGCACTTAGAGAGTATAAATAAGAGACAAAGAGAATCCCATTAGCACCTATAGAGCACATTGTGTATCTATCTTGTGAAATTTTTATTGCAGGTACTCATTTATATATTTGAAGTTGCACAATTCTGAGGAAGAGAAGGAAGGTTGACGACAAAGTTTTTCAGTTGCAGTAGAGAGAAGGAAAATCACAAAAAAACCCTGATTAGGGTCATCCCTGTGGGTTAGATAATAAACAACTAGTGAAGTATCCATGTGAGACACCTATAAACTGTCATGCGAGGACCCACTAGAAATCCCATTTCGTCACACGAGGAACTACCATAACTTAAGGAAGAGGTATGGTTTATATTGCAGAGGATAAATAGAGGCTACCGAAAGTGTGACAATGTTCAGGTACAACATATCCATCTACAAGATTAAAAAGGTATGTTATATGCTTGTTTGTAGTTGTATGTTGGTGATTGTGTGAGATATGGTTATGGGAGATTGAGTATGTGCCATGGAAGGACTATTGGTTGTATGGTACATATTGTATGAGACATATATATAGAGGTACAATGCTGGTATATTTCTTGTTTGTCATTGGCACACTTTGTTGGGCAAATTGTTGAGGCATATCTTGTATTTCTTGGTACATGTTTGAGGGATTTTGGTTGAGGTGTGTTGTTGAAGTTACTGGTACAGATTGAGGTTGCATAAAAATGAGGTTTTGATTCTTGGTTGATGTGAGGGTTCACTAGATTTGGTTTATGATTGTTTTTATGTGTATGGCACATGATTAGAGAGACACAATTATACATGGTTTGAGATATACACTTGTGACAATGGGTATGCTATCTATGTGATCAGATCTTATTGGTTGAGGAGATAATTGGTACAGTTTGTTGGTACATGTTATTGGTATAGGTTGTTATAGGTTGTTGGTATAGGTTATTGGTACAAGTTGTTACAGGTTGTTGGTATAGGTTTATGTGAAAAAATTTACAGTGACAAATTTCATAGTGACATAGACAATGGTAGCATCATTTATTTGTCACTTATATTTTAGGGTGCTTGGATGGGGCAAGGATAGGTGGTTGTATCCACCTTCCATTTGTAGCTGAAGAACATAGGGGGTTGCAGCCTCATTTTGGTTGGAGCCAGAGAACCAAGGAGTTGTAGCTTCCTTCAAGTTCGAACCTAAGAAGCCAAGGGGTTGTAGCCTCCTTCCAGTTGTAGCTGGAAAACAAGGAATTTGGTGTTTCCTATGAATGTACTTATTTTGAAAATACAATAGAAGCATTTCGTGGTTTTCTCCCACGTTGGGTTTCCACGTAAAATATTGGTGTCTTGTGTTTATGTGTGGTTTCTTATTGTTCACGACTTATGTATACAACTCATATTGAATTTTATTGGTAACTCTCATAAAGTAAAAAATACACATTGTGGTTAAAGAGGATTAAAAGTACTAATAATGATTCACACCCCCTCTCTATATTCCAAAAATTGGTATCGGAGTGAGGTTCTTCAAAAAGAAGTCTAAGCAGTGGAAGGAGATCATGGACTATGCTAAAATTGGGGTTCCATAGTTTGACGGTCAAAACTATGACTTCTGGAGTAGATGCATCAAAACATATGTGCATGAACAAGGATTTGATGTTTGGCAAGTAGTAGTAGATGTATATAGAGAACCAACCACTCCCTCAATAGATAATGATGGAAATAAACTTGAAGATAATGATGCTAAATCCAAAAATTCTATCCTAAATGGTTTGACTGAGTCAATATACAAAAAATTTGTAAACAATGATTCTGCAAAAGAAATCTGGGACAAACTAAAGAATATCTATGAAGGAGACATCAAGTTTAACGGAGCCAAACTTCAAACCTTCAGAGCCAAGTTCGAACAATTGAATATGAAGGAAGATGAAAACATTTCCTCCTAATTTCTACGAGTTGATGAGATAGTTAATGCCATTAAAGGTTTGGGAGAAGAAATGAAGGAACCGATTATTGTTCAAAACATTTTGAGGTCTCTACCTATGAGATATGTTGGTTTACTCTCTTATTTACTCTTCTAAGTTTATTGACCCAGGGTTCATGTCTTTTCAGGTTTCCAACAAAGCCTCTAAAACTATCGAACCTCCTGGTAAACCAAAAGGAAACACAACACATAGAATGCATTGTGCAGTCTCACCCGAGATAGCTTTAATGGGTGGTTGTAATAATCAGGTGTTTACAGCCTAGGATTGAGTGCGAGATACGAGAAATAAATATTGAACCATTACTATAACTAGTAAACGCAAGGTACAGTTATTGACGAATAAGAAGGAAATATAACAACTCATTCATTAAACATAACAATAAAAAATGAAGACAATAAAGATATGCATGCATTCATCACATAACACATTTGTTACCATGGTTCACCCCCTCCTGGGCTATGTCCACGAAGATTTGGCTCTCATCTCTTTTATTATAGTATTTTTGCATCTACAACGTCGCACGCCTTACAATACTTCACAGTTGGGTAAGATCTATATGAGGCAGCCTATCTCACACCAGGCTCCCATCCTATGATCTAACCCTCAAGATCTACCTTCCTTCATCCTGTCTAGCTCAAAATTTTATACAAAATAGATCATACAACAAAATATCACGTAGCGGTTCGCTACAACATTTGTTTCTTCAATAACAACTTATCTCTATCGTATTCCGACTCTTACAAAAACAACCCAAATCCTTAACATCCCCACCATTGATTGTGATACCTAAGTATATATATTTATACGTTTTCTGGTTCTTCATCCTTTACAATTCATTACCAAAACCCTAACCCTACCATCGTTAGGTCTTCCTTGCATGCATGCGTGTTTTTCTTCCTTCTAGTTGTTGCTTTCCTCGTGCACTCTTTCTTTCCCCATGATCGTCTTTCTTTCCACTTTGGCCTGCCTCCAATAGGCCCCCAACACTGACATGTGTCTCACTTTGATCCACCTAACCTTTTTGTGCTTCCTCAATCTCCTTGGTGATCGCCTCAAACTTTTCCTTGAGCTCTGCTACCTGTGTCTGCGCCTGTGCAGTCTTCTCCTTGAGTGTGTCCACTATCTGGACTGCAACCTTGTCACTGACCAATTCTGTGCATTCTTCTTGAGTATGTGATATATGTTCCTTGGATTCCTCTTCCTTTTCCAGGACTGTAAATGTGTTGAACCTTCACATAATAGATTTAGCTAAACAATGATACACACATTTGCAGAGAGAATAGAAGAAAGAAGAAGAAGGAGAGAAAGAATGGAAGAATTATCATTAACCATTTTCCACACATAAAGAGTGAATACTTTACAATAGATATAGGATACATGAGTAACTAATGAGCCATAGTGGTGGTCTAGAGTGATCTGGACACACACCAATAGTTAAGGGAGTGAATTGCCACCTAGTCTAGTCTCTCAGGCAGTTACGGGAGTGAACTGCCACCTAGCCGAGTTAACTATTCAAATAGTCTTCAGTTAACTGACTGAACAAAGAGTAGTGAGTTGGTGATTATCCCAATGTTGCATGGTGACAAAACCAATGCAACATCTAAACTCAACTCAAATATTCAAACTGAAGTGTCAACTGAAAGAGAATATTTTCCACGTGGAATATTCTCCCCTAAAATATAGGAGAATGGATAATGACTAATTATGACTAATAAACAAGGAATAACCTTAGGAAAAATAAATCCTAGGTGTGTGTGAAGTAACTCCAACACCCCCCTTGAACATCACTATGGTGAAAATAAAGAATGGGTCCCAGCTACAAGGCCATGTTAGGTACCCAAATACAAAAGATACACTAAACTAAATGAGGAAAAAGGGAAAACCTCATGGGAACAAAACCCCCACTGAAATTACAATGCATAAAATAAAAATGATAAGGAACAAAAGGCAGTTTCTAAGCAACCATGTCCTTCACTCCAAGAAGACCTTGCAAATTTGCAAGTTTGTGCTCTTTGAAGATTTTGTTGAAGATGTAGATGTCTGCATGGATTTGATGAAGTATATGCATCATTGATATTTCCACACATATCCACTTTATCTTCTTGTAATGAATAATATCCAAATAAATTTTGGATGAAATTTTGAAAACCGTGTGGTCGTTTCCAGAAAAAATGATGAAATTTTGTTGATTTTAAAACGATCATAACTTCACTTTCCGGACTCCGTTTCAGATGATTTGTTTTTTGAAATTGTATATTTTCCTGAGAGAAATTCAAATATCCAATTTGTTTCTACAATTTTTTCTCAGAAAATATCAGAATGGTGTTTGATGTGCGCGACTCCCTTTTTGACTCTTGAGATGCATGCATGGTGCATGGAAAAGTGTTTGCATGTGACTCCTGAGATGCATGCCATATATCTTCCACATGAAATTCAGAAAATAAAACTGAAACAGAGTAGACATCATCTTTAAATGGAATACAAATTTCTAAATACTTTTGTAGAAGACTCTTCATAATAAGAGGCTTGGTCTTCTGATGGCTTCTCTTCTGGCTCTGTCTGTTCAACCTCCTGCATGAAATCTTCACAATATTATTTGTTCCCAAATAGAACCTCCAATCTGGTCCATAATTCATTTGGAGTTGATTCTTGTGATTCTTCATATACTTGATGGAAAAGTTCAGGAGAAACAGACATGTCGATACTTCCTATGGCCATATCTTGTCTATTGAGAAAGTCATTTTTCTCATTGGAAGAATCAGGATCTACTTCCATTTCCATAGTAATTTGGTACAAGCCTCTTCATCTAATATGAAGCATAATTTTTGGCTTCCATTCCAAATAGTTATGAGGCGTGAGAAGTATTTCCAACGAATAATCCATCTTTTTGTTGTCTTCAATGTTTTGTACCTGCAAAAAATGATTTGTTGTAGATTTTTCTTAGAAATCCGTCAGCTCTGATACCATGTAAATGTGTTGAAACTACACAGAATAGATCTATCTAAACAATGATACACACATTTGCAGAGAGAATAGAAGAAAGAAGAAGAAGGAGAGAAAGAATGGAAGAATTCTCATTAACCATTTTCCACACATAAAGAGTGAATAATTTACAATAGATATAGGATACATGAGTAACTAATGAGCCATAATGGTGGTCTAGAGTGATCTAGACACACACCAGTAGTTACGGGAGTGAACTGCCACCTAGTCTAGTCTCTTAGGCAGTTACGGGAGTGAACTACCACTTAGCTGAGTTAACTATTCAACTAGTCTTCAGTTAACTGACTGAACAAAGAGTAGTGATTTGGTGATGATCCCAATGTTGCATGGTGACAAAACCAATGCAACATCTAAACTCAACTCAACTAGTCAAACTGAAGTGCCAACTGAAAGAGAATATTTTCTAGGTGGAATATTCTCCCCTAAAATATAGGAGATTGGATAATGACTAATTATGACTAATAAACAAGGAATAACGTTAGGAAAAATAAATCCTAGGTGTGTGTGAAGTAACTCCAACAAGGACTTCTGCTACCCACTCCTGCAGCGGTTCCATTCGATCTTGTCGCTCTTGTTTCTGTGTTTTTGCAGTGGCGAGTTCTACCTGCAGTTTCTTCATGTCCTGTGCCCCTTTGATGCACTTTTTGATAGACATTGTCTTCTCCCTCTGCTTGAGGTCTTGGATCACTGTGTTGATCCTTTATTCTTCCTTGTCCCACCTTTGGGCTTGCTGATCCTCCTCTAATGTTTTCCAAAGTTGTGCCTCTTGATCAAACAAGTCGGCTGTTGTGCAGACTTGTTTTTCTATCTCCTGCAACTGTGCTACTACTTCCTTCTTCCTTTGCTCCTTCACTACGGGTGGAGTAGTGGGTGTGAGATGTTCTCAAAGATTCTTAATCTCCTTCTAGTATAAATCAATTGCCTATGCAATCTAATCAATCTGTTATGCTGCTACGATTTTCTCCCCCTGCGCAGCCTTTGGAATATTCTCGTAAGTTCCTGCCACTTTCTGTTCCAATCCTTTCTTGCGCTCCTTTTTTTCTTGGGTCTCGAACTTAGCCTGCTCATAGACTATTTCCAGCGCATCCTGCTTCTCTGTTGCCTTCTTCAATTCGACCAAATTTTTACGTGCGCAAGACTGTACCTCATGGTTTATGCTAACCTACAACTTGTGTAGTTCCCTGGATGGCATCTGTGACAACACCAGTTAGATTTGAGCTAAGTATTTTAGGGGTGCCTTCCCCATGATCTCGTCCATGCGCAACATACTGGGTGTGATGTGGAATGTTGTGTTCTGCTGCAATATCGTATGGACTGGATCTCACTCTCCTTCTTCCAATCTTTCCTTTGTCTGCGGTGATGATGGTTTTGTTCCCATGTTGATACCTGTTGTCTGTACTTCCCCGATTTTCTTGAGGAACTACCGCATGTCTACTAACTCCTCTTGAATCCTATCCCTATGGTGCATATCATGTTTAAAGTCCTCGGCTAGACAATCCTAAACCATTTGGGCTATCATTTCTCCATCGTCATCCATGATTGTATATTCTGGCGGTGTTCTTTGTGCCTTTATTTTCTTGCATGCTCCTCCTATCTGTGTAGCTGGACTCTTATTCCCACTTGGTTCCTGTGGGTTGGGACTTGGGGCCGTCCCTTGCACTACCTCAGGCTTCTTTTGTTGTTATTTGACTGGTTGCATATTCTCCTTTTTCCCCTTTTGTTGTTCTTTGACTGGCTACGTATTCTCCTTTTTCCCCTTCTGGGTCCCCGTCTTCGCTGTGCTTTCATTTTTTTGTGTTATTTTTGTTTGGCCCATCCTTCATTTCTTGGGCACTTGGATTTTCTGGGGATATGTTTCTCCCTTCCTTGCCTCTTCTTTTGCTGTTCTTTTCGGCAAGTCCTGGGTGAGGACTGGAATCTTCCACTTGTCATCCCATTCACTGATGACCATGTCGATGTCACCCTCTGTGATAAATTAGCACATTTGTAGCCACTGTTTATTGGGATCCTTTCATGCCTGTATCCACATCGAATGTCGTGTGGTATTGAAGTTGGCAATGTCTCGATACCGTGTGACAACCTCTGGTGTGATCCTCCACATGTTGGATATGGCTTCCTACAAGTCGCATAGGTATCCTTCAAATATTGACATGTTCATCCTTTTGTTCTTAGCATCCGATGTGGCCTTCAGTAATAAATATATCGCTCCTTGGTTCGGTTTGGGTCTGGTAAATTTTTTTACATACCTTGGTTCTCTCCATCCCATAGAGGCTATTAACATCATTAGCCGTGAATAGTGAAACTTTGTTCCTAGATCCTGCGCATCCTTGCAGTCATATAGGAATAATTTCAAGAGATAGGGTTCCCTACTTACTGTGGTTCCCTCGGTGCATTGAGCTACAAATGAGACAACCCCAACTGGAACTTCCTCTCTGCGACATTTTCTCAGCAACTTATAGGCTAAGATTTTTGCGCCCATTTGTGTGGCGACATCGTTGATCCTCTTAAGAATAATTCCTCATGTCCCCCTCTCGGTGCCATACTTCTTCTTCATCTCTTCCGCTATTGATTTCTCCTTGGTTTTTCCATCCAGAAACTACGCTAGATCCATGCCCCGAGATGGAAATCCTGTTATGATTGCAATAAGCTCTACGTCTATCGAGACGAGCTTGTCCAACCAAATGTCTCCACCATATGTTACTGCTAACAGTTGTTTGACGCACACACCTATGTACTGATCTTTGCCAAAATGTGGTAGATCCAACAGACCTAAGATTCCTATTTTCTCCAAACCTATTGCCCAATGGAGTGTATGATCCATAAGTGACCCACCCAAATTTAGGCCCACCATCTCCATGTACACTCGCTTTGAAAATTTTGGAAAATTGTCTGCGTATTCTACATCGTGGTCCAAGTATTTTATCTTGTCAATATGGCCCAATAAGTCTGGTCCCACTTGTATCCCATCTGGTATACATGGTAGCATGATTGTTGCAATAGGGTGCTTGCAAGGTGACCTTGGTACCTGCTTCTTGTCATTCTTTGACGGTGGCTGGCTCGAAGTTCCACCGGTTGTTGTTTGTGCTTCAAAATACCCTTCTGGCCAACCTGTGACATCCTCTACTGTTCCTTCTAGTCGGTGATCTGACATGGTGGTTTGTGACTCGTTTGGCTTGATTCCTGCTTCCTGATTCATCGCCATTCCATTGAATTTTGGAGTTGCTTCAATGTTCTCTGGATGCACCTCCTTCAGGGTTTTTGCATCCTGTTTCTTCTTCTCCCATACCTATGCTAGTCTATCTATATTCGTGCCCTCCAGTGCTGGTTTTTGGGTTTCTTCCACTATAGGTGTGGGGTTCACCGGTGCTATATCTAGAGATGGGATTTCGTTGACATTGATGATCTCCGACGACTACTGTTCACTTTCTTCCAACTGTACCTATGACTTGGTCTAAACCCTGGTTTTTCTGGCAGTCTGTCTTGCTTCTTCTTTCTTTGGTGGTGCCATGGTGGTGAATGTCTAACATTTGCTGAGTTTGGATGGTCTCAGTGACCTCTGTGAATGCAGATGTGTGCTCCTTAACCTCTATCAGTTTCTGTCTACTTCTCCTTTTGCAAATGGAATCTTTGTTCCTGCATCCGTGTGTTGTATGGGTATCCCATGAAGCTTGTCAAGGACACTTCCTTAATTGTGGGTTCAATTCACCTTTGGTTCTTTCATACTTTCCATTACTCTACCTTTCCATCTCCATTTGGTGATATTAATGTGGCGTCTCATCGGTCCTTTCTATCCTTTAATTCCACCTGACTCCGTCTTTTGGTACTGCTTTTGTCGTCTTTCCGTTTCCCGCTTGTTTTCCTTTGTATGTGGCCATTGTCCTTTTCCTTTCCAAGTTTGTATTCTTAAGTGTGCGTTCTCTTTCGACACACTTTTCCTCTTTTGGTACAGTTTAACACACGTTTTTTTTTTTTGACTGTACGGTGGGTGGTCGACTGTCCTTGTACAACTTTAGTTGGATCCTGTTGATCATCCCTCTAAGTTCTACACCTGATAAGTCTTTCAACTATACATATCCTCCATCTGTGAAATATTTTAGTTTGTATGGTCCTAACTAATGCATCCTGAGCTTGCCTGGGTGCTGAAATGATTTGTTGTCATACATCAGTACTAGATCGCCTTCCTTGAAGTTTTCTTCTTGATGTGTCTATCATGCCAAGCTTTGTCCCTTGATTTTTGAACTTGTTGGTGGAATCCTACTAAGATTCTATCTTCTTCCATGGTTAGTAGCTGATTTAGTTTCTCTTGTACTGTGCCTCGTTCTGTCATATGTGTGAATGCTGCTACGTGCAAGCTTGGTAATAAGAATTCTAATGGCACCACTGCTTCTTGTCCATAGACCAATTTAAATGGTGTGTGCCCTATCAATTTTTTGCATGTAGTCCTGTAGAACCATAATACTACTGGTACTTTGAGGTCCCAATTATCCCTTTTGACATTACATATCTTTTTCAGTGCATTCTCCAGGATTTTATTAAATGCTTCCACTGTGCCATTTGCTTGTGGGTGATATGGTGTGATCTTTTGATGATGGAATTCAAACTCTTCAGTCATAGCGCTGATGGTGTTGTTGATGAAGTGTGTGCCTTGGTCGCTCATCAAAACTCTTGGTCATCCAAATATAGTGATTATTTTTTCAAACAAAAAGTGTGTTGTTGTTTTTTCACTGCAATCCTTCACTTGTGTGGCTTCCGCCCATCTTGTTAGGTACTCTGTCATGGTGATAATGTACCTAGCTGCTTTTCTTTTTGCTGGTGGGTTGATTGGTCCCACAGAGTCTATTTCCCACTTATCGAATGCTTGTAATGTTACTTGTGGTCATAATGGCATCTCGTCCCTTTTGTTGGGTTTACCTACCCTTTGACATACATCACATCTTCGACAATACTCCTTCGAGTCTCGGTAAATCGTCAGCCACCATAGTCCTGCATGCAATACCATTTGTGCGGTAGCTTTGCCTGCACAATTCCCTCTTTCTATTACCTCATGCGATTCTTCTAAGACTCTTGGTATTTTGTGCTCTAATACGTACCTTCACAAGATGCTATCTGCACCCATTTTGTATAAGTGTCCTGCAATCAGTTGATATTTGGCAGCGCGGACTACCAAGTTTTTCTTCTGCACGGTGTTATATTCTTGTGGTGTAGTACCTATGCTCAAGTACTGAATAATATATGAAAAGTAATCATTAGTGATCTAGATTGAAAATAGATGTGCATCCAGAAAGTTGTCTTCTAAATTCATAGGTTCTTCCCCGTTCGTGACCCTTGATAGGTTGTCAGGTCTTGCATTCTATTTTCCTGGCTTGATGATTACTTCAAAGTCAAATTATTGAAATAGTTGTAACCATCAATAGATTATCCCCCCCAACACTTTCTTACTGACTAGGTATTTCAGGGTTGAGTGATATGTGAACATCTTAAAATGTTTCCCCAATAAGTAATGTCTAAAATTTTGCAGTGCATAGACCATAGCTAGGCCTTCTTTCTCTATAGTGTTGTAGTTCTGTTATGATTCTGATAGCTTTCTGCTCACAAAGTCTATGGGGTGATCCAAATCCCCCTCTACTGGCTGCACAAAGATAGCTCTAAGTGCTATGGATAATGCATCTACATGCACATGGAATGTCATCTCCCAGTCTGGAAATACTAGTATCAGTGCAGTGACCATTTTTTCCTTTAGGGTATCCAGACCGTGTTGGCACTCATCGTTCCACTGACACTTTGTATCCTTTATTAACATCTTTTCCATTGGTGCAGTAATCCGTGCATACTCTTTGATAAATTTCCTGTAGTATCTTGTGTGTCCTAATGTCGCTCTTAGCTGACAGACTATTTTGGGTGCTGGTAAGTTAACAATTACTGTGATCTTTGCAGGATCTACAAGTAAGTCTTGTTTACATACTATATGGCCCAATAGTATCCCAAATGATGTTCCGAATATGAATTTATTTATGTTCAGTGATATCTGGCACTGTTTAAATCTTTCTAACATCATTCATAAGACTTCTACATGTTCTTTAAACAAACTATAGACTGTCCAATCATCTAGGTATACTTCGAGAAACTAGTGGATGAATTCCTTAAATGCAGCAATGACTACTCTAGAAAATATTGTTGGTGGATTCTTCAGTCCAAACGACATGACTGTGTATTGGTAGGATCCCCATTCTGTCGCAAATGTGGTCTTGTATTGGTCTTCGTGTGTTATCTTGATCTGATGGTAGCCTGAGAATCCCTCAGTAAATGAGAAAGATTCCTGTCCTCCTCCATTCTATAACACTTCATTCATGAATGGTTTAGGGAATGGGTCATGTAGGAATGCATCATTCGACTTCCTCAAATCGACGCATATTCTGATCCATCCTTGTTTCTTGTGATTCTGGATTCAAGCATCCTCTCGATCTCGGCGTTGAATTTCTGCTTATATATCAGATTCAATCTATATGGTCATTGTCTGATCGATATCGCTTCAGGTCTGAGTGGTATCGTCATTTCTCCTAGATCCCCTGCTATACCCTTCATCACTGTAAATGTTGTGGGAAACAAGTCGTTGTATTCGCACAATAACTCTGTTATGATTTCTATCGTTTGTTCATCCCAATAATCTCCAATGCTGGTCATCTTGAGATTCTTCGCTGTCCCAATGTTGACTTTCTTTAACTTGATCGATGCGACAATAACTTCTAATTCTATAGATGGTCCCTTCACTACTCTTTCACCTTCTTCTTCTTTGATCTAAATATTGAACGTATTGTCTTCATCTGGTGCTTCCTCTTGCACATCGTAAGATGACAATAGTTCCTTAACTGTATGTTTGTTCCGCTTTTGTTCTTCTGTGATGAGTTCTACTTCTAGTTCTTTGATTAATATCAGTCCTCTTATCTATTTAAGATTTGTATCTATGTTGGGGTTCTCATACTACATTTTCCTTTTGTCTCCATACTACATTTTCTAGTATGTTTTGTAATATTTTCAAAGATAATGGATCATTTAATACTTTTACACATGATTGCAGAAAGCCTTTGATTGTACTTACTTGTCCCATGGAATGTATCTTGCTGGTATGATCCAATAACAAAGGAATTTCATATTTTGGTGCTTCCTTACTTTGTTGCGCAGTTGAAGTCGTCACAATGTCCTCCTTCTGGAATTCTTTTCTAGCTTCCTTAATTATCTCCTTCTCCTTCTGCACGTCGACCTGCTTCCTTGGTTCGATGTTCTTCTTGACCCATTTATTTTGTGCTGGCTCTTGTTGAACAACATCATCCCCTGTTTTAGCTCCTCCACGAGTCACTATGTTGATATTTCGTCCTTCATCCCTTGCTTCGGCTAAGATCCACTGAACATTCTAGTTTCTCTGGTTTCTCTTTTCCCGAATCTTTACTAGTAGTGTCAGACATTCCTCTGTATCATGGTCCGATGCGTGACAATACATACAAGTTGTTGGTGGAAGTGGACATTCCCTTGCATAATGTCTTGGTTGTTGACAATTGTGACATACCACAGGTCCTCTACCTCGTCCAAAACCTCCTCTTGCTTGTCCTCCACCTCTATAGCCTACTCAATCTCCTCTCGGTGCATTATACTAAGGCGTCTGATTATACTACGTGGTATTGTACCGAGGCTGTGTCATGTTGTATTGTGTTTGCACATTATTATATGGTTGTTGCGCAATATTATACTACTGCTGCGCAGTGTTGTATGGAGATGGAACTTGATTAAACTGTGGTACAACTTGCCCAATCATCATTTCGGCCTACACTCTATATGCAACTGATTTCCTTTCTCACATCAACTCCATAGTTCTACAATATTTTTCTTCATGGCCTACTAAATTGCAAAAGGTGCAATATGAACTCTTTGGGACTGTCTAGTATTTCTGCATCATCGGGTAGTGATATGGGTCGTGACCCAGTTTCTTGCATACTTCACACCATGGTCCTCGTGTTTATAATGGGTTTGGAATTCCTTCTACCATATACTGTGTGAATGTTGGGCATTCGTTCTTGTGGTGTTCTTTCGTCGTGCATGTAGTGCACCAAACAACTTCTCGTTTATCCTTATTCTTGTTCTGGTTGAGATGAAACGTTAAGTTCTTCAGATCCTTATTTAGTTCTTCGATAGTTGGATCTATATGTTGATACTGATTTTATTCCAGTTGTAGGGCTACCTGTAGATCCTCTACCCGTGTCTAAAAATTTTGTTGTCGCAATGGGTATTTTAAGTGTGGGAGAGGTGAATTAACAAACAAGTGTCGATGTTGCATATCTATCATGAGGCATTTCAATTTCCCCTTCAGTCGCTTGAATCTCTGGTCGATCTACCATATAGATTCTCCTAGTTTCTGTCAGATTTCTATAATATCATTCATGTATTGATCCTTTGATCTCGGCTTATGGAACTCATTTATCAATAACTTATTAATGTCTGTCAATGTCATTGTCGTCCTTGGTGCACTGTTTGTGTTGAGACTCATGTAGCAGTATAGTGCACGGTCTCTTAGCGTAATAGATAACTGTGCAAGTTTGTTATATTCATCAGTGATTTTCTTTGATTCCCAGATATTTTCACAAATGAACAAGTGTTTCTCAAGGTCCTATGTTGCCTCTCCTCGAAATTCTAGTAACCTGATGGTGGGATCATGTCCTGCCATTCTGAACACTAAAATGCTACCTCCGTGTGGTGTAGATACTTAACTAGTGCTGCCTAAACTGGCTCCTTCGGTTGTTTCTCCTTGTGCAGATGTACTTCCTACTATCGGACTTCTTCCTAACTTCGGTTGTCTAAACAATGGTATTCTCTTTGGTGTATTAGTCGCACATGGGTTTATGGGTTCCACACTGACATTAATATGGATAGGATTTTTACCTTCTCTTCCCATTCTTGGACCTCTTGTCTTCCTCTCATATGTTTCACGCAGGATTTCCTCAATCTACTCCATAGCTCAGAGATCCTCTACCTCTTCCTCATCACTCGCCAATCCTTCCCTCATGGCTACACCTCTCTTCTTGGTATTCACCTTGTATTGGTAGGTTACTCCACTACACATCTTTCTAGTTGTGTCCAAGATCCACCGGATCTGGTCGTCATCCATCATGATTGGGTCCAAGGGTTCCTCCTTCTTTCCCTTATCCTTTCCTCCTTCCATTTCTCCTCTTTCTATCAGTGCTTCCCCCCTTCCCCCATGCACGTAGGGAAATTTATTTGTCTGAATCCATTGTCAATACACCTTTGTTGTATAACAATATCTTAATAGATGTATACACTGATATAATGTAGCTTCCTTGAGGTCCTCGTATAAACTCTTTCTCCACTACGCTATACGGCCTTGCTGTGTCGACTGCAAATTCTGTTATGAAACCTGCAACAATACTGTCAAGCCAAAAATCTACTGCATGGGTGAATTTGTTGTTCACCTGCTGTAACTTCTCGATCTATACTGGAGTCCACTCTTACTGTCGAATCCAGTTCATTGCATGGTTATCCTTCAACCTTAGTATGCACTCCTGCAACAAATATGGGAAATCAAAGAAAAAGACTTCATGTAAATTAATAAACATGTATTTCTCAAGATACTTCTGGGGTGTTAGTCTAGGGTTTCTGTTATCTTTCTGTGCAAACTCCAACTCTTTTGTTCTTAGTCAAGTTTTGATCTCTGATTTTGTGGGATTCCACGGTCTCAAAATTCCCTTCTAATGGCTCATTGCTCTCTGCACTAATCTTTTCTTGATCTACCTTCGACAGGTCTTCAACTTATCTCATCTACTCAACCCTCTCTTTTTCCTACCAATGACAATGAAACCATTTCTTGGTTTAATCTCTTATTTTTTGTTCTAAGTTTATTGAACCAGGGTTCGTGTTTGTTCAGGTTTCCAACAAAGCCTATAAAACTATCAGCCCTCCTGGTAAACCAGAAGGAAACACAACACACATAATGTGCTACATAGTCTCACCCAAGATAGCTTTAATGGGTTGCTGTAAGACTCAGGTGTTTACAACCTAGGATTGAGTGAGAGATATGAGAACTAAATATTGAACAATTACTATAACTAGTAAACACAAGGTACTATTATTGATGAATAAGAAGGAAATATAACAACTCATTCATTAAGCATAACAATAACAATTGAATACAATAAATATATGCATGCATTCATCACATAACATAGATGTTACCATGGTTCACCCCCTCCTGGGATACGTCCACAAATATTTATCTCTCGGCTCTTTTATTATAGTATTTCCGCATCTACAGTGACGCGCGCCTTACAATCCTTCACAGTTGGGTAAGATCTATATGAGGTGGTGTTACACATTATTTTGGTCACTCTAATGATGACCCCATAGGCATGTGTCCAAGCTTCCAAAACAATATTTCACATGAGGAAAATGGCTAAGTTCTTCCCCTACAAGGCACATTTCTAGAATGACGTCGCAGGTTGACAGTGTTACACAGTGCGGAAATCCTTGATTTACACAGGTTTATATATGCTTGGCCTGCAGGATTTCCACATGTTTCTATATAGGCAGGGTGCGGTGGCGTTTGAAGATAAGAAAAGGAATAGGTTTCACAAAGTTTCTAGAAGGATAATCTTCTAGAATGTGAGGTGGCATTCGTATGGTTGTCATCCTATTGGCTTCTTTGATTTGGTGGGATCATCCTCATCCTAGTAACCACTTAACCTTCTCCTATATAATAATGGATTTCTCATGGAAAAGGTTAAGAAAGGTCAAGCAATATTGAGCAAATAATAGTCTGAAGACTGTGTGAAGAATCTTGATACAATTGATGCTTGAGGCCTCCATTTTTCCATCAAGCTTTGTGGACTATCTTCATGCAAATTCGGAGCAAGTGTATGTGTGTGTTGGAACAAAGGACCACCGAAAGGGAACTTGCGACATCAAGGAAATTTGGTTGTATCTTCCACTTTTACTTAATATGATACAGTGGAAGATATGATCTCACAAGAGCATCGAAGTGAAGCAGGGACAATAGAGATATAAGGAAGAGATATATAAAGGTATGCCATCCAATCCTTCTTTGGTAGTAAATTCAATGGTAGCAACCTAGGGAATGCGTCATGTCCTGTCTTGTTTTGTTCTAGATCCAAGTGGATCTAGGGAGATTAGTTTATGTCCGCATTCACCGATTTATCAAAAAACAAAATTGGTGACTCTGTTGGGGAGACGACTTGATTGTGGTTTTTTGTTGGCAATTTTCTCTTTACCTATTCTTTTCACTTGAAATCATTCTCTAAGTCTCTGGAAGATCCATTTAGACTCTATGGATATAAAATTCCACTTAGATCCCTTATCATCTTCTCAAAATTTCTTGATTTTCAAACACCTCCGGACTGTACCTTATACATAGCCTGTGGAAACCTCCAATTTCCACACCTTGGTTGTTTTCTTCAGTGTAGGATTTCCACACCCTATCCATTTTTGGCTTGCGGAAACTCTTTATTTCCACAATGTGATATGCTATCACCCTGCGACAACATCTGTGAATTGTTTTGAGATCGGTCTTATCCTCTGTTGATGCCCAGTTTTTTCTTTAACCAACTGGGAGGGATTTTTAATACCAACATATGAATTTTTTCTAAACATTTGACTTGCTGTTGATTGGTTTCGAAGATCGAACACCTCTTTTTTAGTCTTTTTTCATTTTTTCATTTTTGATTTTTATCGACAAGGGTATAATCTCTGACCTGGTGTCTGAGTGCTTGTTTGATTAAAAGTATTTGATTGGATTTGAAGTCTTTTGGATTGATTACATGTTCTAGATTGCTTGATGATTGGAAAGCTTTTCATTCACATTTGAAGAAACATTTTCTTGTCATTATTTATTTTTATCTGAATTGAAAGATTGATTTGGGTACTTGTTGAGTGTTTTATTTTCATTGATTGCTCGTCCCTTCTTAATTCCATTCCTGTTTCGGTTTTTGAAAGTAAAATTAAAGTCTTTCAGTCTTTTAGGTAATCATTTATACAGAAAATATTGGCATTCAAAAAATTGAAAAAAGAACAATTAGAGAAATTACATTATTCATGATTGTTTGGTATTGCATTCAAAGAAAAGGAATTGTACGTTGTAGTTCTCATTGTTCCAGAAAGATACCTTCTCCCTGCTGTAGATAGAATTCATCGAACGAAAGTTTGCATCATTCATTTCTATTTTCATACCATTGGGTCTGTTATAACCCTATAATTTATAGGATTAACTGGTGACTAAAATGTCATCTCTTTAAGTGTTTTTGTTTGTCAAATGATTTTCCATTCTGCAAATAATTTGAGAAAAAGAAAAAGAAAAAAAAAAGAAAAAGAAAAGAAAGAAAAAGAATAAAAGAGGGCATAAAAGAAATTCAATAGAGCCCCATGCAATAACAATGATTTGGTCCATACCATTAAAGCATGGCCAAGTTCTTTTAAATTGATGTTGATAGGAGTAGTGAATAGGCTTGGCTAAACTGTTTAATCTTAGCCAGGTGATTTAGGTTAGTTAGTGAATAAATTTGACCAAACTGCCTAATCTTGGTCAGATAACCCCAAGATAGAGTAATTTCTTAGTCCAACAATTTAATATGGGCTAATTGTCATAGGTAATTAGGTTAAAACATAGGGTAGTTTACTTTATCTTAATAAAACAAGAATGATGATCATTGTTGAACCATATCTTTGAGGTTTAAAGGTTTGATGTCTAACCCCCATGGTGATAAAAACAGGGAAAGCTTGGGAAACTCCACATATTACACTTATCCTAAGTTTTCAGAATAGATATGATTTCACGCTCCCAAATTAAAAATAGCGCACATATGAACAGATGAGAAGTCGACATCCAAATCTACTGCTAACAAGTTTTTTCAGACCCCCCCCGATTGTTCTACCTTTAACGGTGGGGGGGTCCGGAATCAGAGATAACCAAAGTGCACATATAAATGGTTGAGGCACCAACACTTAGATCCACAGTCAAGATTCAATTCCGGACCCCTCCGACCGCTCTACTTTTAATGGTGGGGGGGGTCTAGAATGCTGATTGAACATCACGCATAGATCTACGGTCTAGGAGCAGACACGCAGATGGACGACTCATGGTGTTTTTTGGACCCCCTCGACTAATCTGTTTTTAACGGAGGGGGGGGGGTTCAGAATGGATTGTTCTTATGGCGGGCCCCTTTTCCTCTACGTGGAAGGAATCCATTGGTTCAGACTCCCACCGCCTCCCATGATCTGACATACCTTGTCACCCCATGACATCATTTTCCACGTTCTTCCCTAAAGACCACATCTCATTACTCTGTCAGTCCTTTAGCTTGTTACAAGTCCCTTCACCATAGTTACCCCCCAATCAATGCCCGCCACGTCATCCAATCGTATTCAGCATTCATTGTTACCTGCCATCTCAGGCTCCAAAAGAACTGTTGCCAATTTATTACTGGCTAACTTATTCGTTATCTTGTTGACCTGTCCCCCATGCCCAACGGGTATCCGTTTGCTCAAAACTACCATTTCCCTACATTCTTCCACTGCTTACTGTGTCGTCTCACCAGAAAATATCTTTCCCATCGCACCAGAGCACAATTTCACTGTTTTCTCTTCATTCCAGTCAACCGTCCAAAGCCACCATCATCCCCACTAACGATTGTTTGACTTGCTGGTATTTTTCACAGTGATGGTTCCAAAATCAAAAAGGACAAAAGCTGAGGAAAATCCTTTCCTCCCACCTCCCGTCGATCTCAACAGGATCCACCTGGCCAACAATGATCATTTGATTGTAGACACCAGGTGCGAATTTGACTTCGCGGATTTGCAGCCATGGCTTAAAGAAGTTTTTTAGATCAGAGCAATGAAATTGGGCTCTGGGAGTCCAACCTTCCTATTTATCTTTTCCCCCAGTTCCACCATTTCCCCGAGTTCGCCCTCAAGGGCTAGGCTCATTATCTCCTTGACCAGAGAGCCGCAATGTCTTCCTCAAGAGAAACTCTATTTTTCATCACACCAGATGCCATAGACCAGATGATGCAGATACCTAGAACTGAATCCCCCTCTCCTTTCAATCTTGAAATTATTACGGAGCTTTACCAGAAGTTATCGTTCCCTCAGAGAGCACAGATTTTCGAGCTTTTCCTCCCCGAGGCTGCTCAAATCCCCAAGACAAATCCCCCGTACCCTTCCTCCCTATTCTCAGTAAAGGGAAACCAAATCATTTCGCCGCTCTATGCTCTACTGGGCTATTTTTCCGACCAATGGGTAGATGAACCCATTTTGGGTTTTCTGTCTATCTTCTCCACAAAAGAAAAACCCACCACGCAGTTCAATTACAACACTTTCCTGGCGAACATTATCCATGAACAATTTTGGAATTTTTTGACAAAGGGCATGTTCTGTTATTCCTCGATACTGGCCTACATGTTCACTTTCTTTCAGGTAGATAGATTCTCCTTTTCAATGCAGAAGATGGACAAGGGCGGGAGGCCGCAAGTGGTAACAACTTGGACTTCACTGCTTAGTCAAAATTCTACAGAATTTAGCTTCAAACAGTTTATCGAGCAGTTTTACCATCCAGTGGTGAGCATGCTCAGTGGTAGACCTGAACCGAGAATAAATGAGGATATTTAGAGGATTTTACACCTCTCGGACCTTGCAAAATCTGGAGACTGGTACCTGTACCTAGATCACATGGAGATAAGAGTTTATGGGTGAGAATTGGCTCCATACAAGTTGCCTAAGTATCTTCCCGTGAGAGTATTTTCCCTGGAATACATAAGCCAAATGATTAACTCAGATGACATACATTTTGTGTCTATGAAAAAGAAGCAACAACTTAGAATTAAAGGGCAGATTGGGTCTTTCATCTGCAATAGTCGAGGCGTCGGGGAGGAAGCAGATGGATTTCTAAATGAAATGAAGTTTTTTGTTAGTTTCACATAGCACTATGATCCGTGTGGGATAATTTATGAGATGAGGATTAAAAATAAAAACATCCCGTATGTTCATACACCTAGGCCTGAGATAGATAAGTTCACGAATCAAATAGAATGGGAGCCAAACACTCTGGTTGAAATAGAACAGAAGGACCCTTCGGTCACTGTCTCATAGACGACTACACCATAGGTTCCCAAGGAGAAATCACTCAGGAAGGACACTTCACCTTCCATCACTAAAGTCTCGGCTGAAGATTTCCAATTACACACCAAGAGGCCAAAAACCAGTCATGCACTTGACACGGCTGGTGAACAGGGAATCCAATCCACTACACCTATGGAGTTTGGTCGGTCCCTCCTTAGCACAAGAAGAAAACATATCATGACCACAGCGTTTCCCAAGAAGCCTACAGATACTCCACCAATCAACCAGCCGAGAAAAATAGGACCAAAACTGAGTATTTTTGAGAAATATGATATGATCAAGAAGAAAAATCAGACGTTGACCAGCATCACATATGCTCAGTTCTGGAAGAAAAGATCAACTGCAAAACACATACGGTTGTCTGCATTCAACACTGAGAAGGGTAGAATGCATATGATGTTTCTACAAGCACAGGTGCCAAACCCGAAAGCAATCACCGATTACAAAAGGGAAACGTTCAAATTTTAGACTAAAGATGTGCATCCTGCTGATCAAATGGATCTACACAAGAAAACTAGAGAAATGGTTTTCTCCATGTTGGTAAATGCTTCTACTGCTGCCTCTAAGTTACAGGTATCTCTGAGCAACATCCAAACACAACTAAAACTAGAAAAGATATCATCCTTTACAAAGGATAATAGGATTAAGACGTTGGAAGAACTAGTCCTCAAGATCGGGTATGATCCCTCGAATGTGAAATCAGTCAAGGAGATTCTTAAAAAGAAAAATTCCGATATAGATTCTCTGAGGAAACAGTTGGAACTTCCACCAACAGAAGATTCACAGGCAAAGGAGATAGCTGAGACAGAAGGGGAAAAGGATGACATGCTCAGACTGATCATGGAGCAGAATGCACAGTTGTAGGAGATGCAAGAAGAACTGGAAAATTTATTGAAAGAGAAGGAACAATAAAATCCTATGGAAGTCATTCCATTAAGCGCAGTTCCACTCACAGGAGTAAGCACAACATATGCAACATAAATTCGCTCAGCAACTCCACTGACAACTCTAGAGAAGACAGTAGAACTGGCAACATCCATGGAAGAGATGAATTTGCAAGAGACAGATATTAACAGAATTAAAAAGGAGGTTGAGAACCTTTAGGAACTCAAGTCTTCTTCCCAAGCCAGCTACTCCAAGGAATAACAAACATCAGACAAGCTCAAACAGGAATTGCAATAGCTTCAAAAGAAAACAACGGCAAGTAAAACACTTGTTGAGGTCAAGGAAAATGTCTGGATGGATATCACCAAATCCATAAATGAAATATGGCCTATGGTACAAATCATGTTCGAGCAGAATGAACTGGTGCAAAGAAGCAAGGAGGCAATTGAAAAGATAAGAGGAGAATTGGGAGAGATTCCCACAGAAGCCACTGAGATCATCAAATTCCTAAATTCAAAAACCAGAGAAGAGTTAGAGGAGTTGAGAATTGAAGATAGGACAGAAACCATCCTCGAAGTCAAGAGGGTACTGACCAAGAGAGGATTGATGATACAACTGGAGGAAAAGGTCCAGGCTATGGACATAAGAGTGCAAAGGTTTTTCAACAAAATTGAAGCTTTGCAGAAGAAAGGCCTCCCTGTTTTAAGGGTCATAAATGACAAATTAATGACACTGTCTGATTATAAAAAGAAGCTAGCCACTGTGGCTAAAGATAGTTCAAAGTTCTCAGGAATACAGGGAAGTATCACAGGCAAGGCATTTTTAGAATCTTTCTAATGAGACATCAGCATATAGCATGAGATCTAGTACATTTTCATCACCAAACCAACGTTTTCCAAATATACAGAGATGGATGAAGTATACCGAATATTGCTCAAAGTCAACATTCCCAGTAACCTTTGATGGGAAGAGTTATGCAGTCTGATCGAGTAGGCGATGGGGTGTCCAAGCCTAGTCGGCTATCCAGTCAAACGAGGTCATGCAAAGGCCTCACCAATGGTTCACCCCATAAATCAGCATGAAGTTTCAACACATCATCAAATAGTTTCCTAAATTTTTGTATCTTGTTAAGTTAGTTAGCTAAATTTAGATTTTCCACGTCCTGATCTTTAATGACAAGGTTGTATGTAATTTTGATTATAAATGCTTCAAACTTTGAAGTATTGAGGGTTGATCTTTATGCCCTGTAAGCTAGAAATACTGTAATTTTTATCAAAGAGATCTTCGAGTAATACAAAGAGATGTTTTACAGGATTCTCGCGTTGTTCATTGGTGATGTTATTCTTTTCTATGTTAAATGTTTTTCTATCAGTTGTCATATTGTTTTCTAATCTAATCTTTTAAAGTAGTGCATGTTGTAGGATTTATCTTTGTATACCTTGTTCCTGGATTTGAAAGATCTTAATGTTTATATTTCTGATATTACAGTGAAGAAATTCTTAAATGCTTCTTTTCTTTAATTGATAATTCTCATCTTTTCTACTATTCATCATTTTACTGCTAAAGAATCCAATGAATGCATTATATTTCCCTGTGAAAAGAATCTTTTAATTTCTGTTTAGATTTCCATATTTATAATACAGACTCCATAGCCCAATGTAAGCGTAAATTCTTTTCATCCAACTTAACAAAAACAACAACAAACCTTTTCAATCTTATTTTATTTAACTAGCCTAATATCTTAAATTTAAAACATCGCTAAATCATACCGAGAGATCCCTCTCTGAAACTGGTAGGGCTAGATTCCAGTTTCGAAGTTGTTGGATAAAGTTACCTCTTGTAAATTTCTTCTACTTTGACAACCTCTGGGAATTTATAGAGCGATAACATAGTGGCGACCATACTGGGGAACTGAGCAAACTTTCAACCCCACATTTTCTTTTTCCCTAGAAGAAGACTTTGTTTCTGAACAAATTTTAAATCTGAGAAAGAAATAATGTTTAGAGGTTGTTAAAATATTGTACATATTAATTTTGGACTCATAAAACTAATATANTACAAAAATCTGGCTCCTAAAAGATCTTATACTCGATCCCACCCAGACCCAAAACCTACGATAGAAACTGATAATCCAGAACAGTTACTCAGAAAGAAGACCATTGCAGAAGGTTCAGGGAGTCATAGTCCCCTTCACAGGTCCCTTTCTCTTTCGGAGGAACTTGTTGCCCTTCAAGGTCTTGACTTTGACACCATTTTTGAACAAATCCTATTTAGAATGAAATCTGATAGCTTTGTGACTGAAACCATTTTAGATCCAAAAGTTTTGCAGCCCCGGACCCTTGAAGTACTATCTCCTGCTCCAAAACCTCAAACTACTCACCTTGTGCCAGCTAGCCCCTCCTCATCCTCGTCTTCTGTCACAACCCCACTTATCGCCCAGGTTTCTATCCAACCTCCTCCACTTATCATGGCAGCCAGATATGCTCCCTTGGTGTTGGTCGCACCTTTACATGCTATGCCCCAGGATTGTGAAAAAATACTTCCAAAGTTCAATGGTACAAGGCCCTTGAACACACAACAACACGTTGATAAAATGAATGACTATTTTGACTTGTAGGAAGTGGATGAAGATGACGTTCAAATGAGAATTTTTGCACAGAGTCTGACTGGGGACGTTAAGAAATGGTATAAAGTATTACGTGTTTCTTCAGTGGTTGACCTTACTGTGTTTCAAAGAATTTTTCTAGAAATATGGGATGTAAAGAAAAACCCTCTCCAGATCTTGCCAGAATACAAAAACTTCAGAAGGAATCAAGGAGAGACAGTACAAGACTACTGCACCCGTTTCAACAATTTGTACAATGCGATTCCAGCTGATATTAAACCCCTGTAAGGTTTGGCACTGATAAAATTCCCTAACTGTTTCGACGCTGATATGTCATATCAATTAAGGGAAAGAAACTCTACCACCCTGGAGGACATGCACAAAAGCGCGATAAGTGTAGAGGCCAACCTTTTGGCTAAAATAGCATGACAGAGGACGGAGAGGAGAGTCACGATTAAAGAGGAACCTTCCACATCTTCTTATGATGCCAAACTAGATTCCTTAGCTAGGGTAGTGGAGAGGATGATGGAGAGACTTACTATAACTGAAATAAATCCCCCTAGAGAAAACCAACCTGCTCCACAAATTCGGAATCCTAACTTCAGAAGAAATCCTCCTCAAATCAGGCAGAGAGATCCTAGGGATCAAAGAGAACAGAGGGGTCCTGATCAACAGATCAGACCACCCCTACAAGGAAATTATGGCGACGAGGGTGAGTAGGTAATTGAAGAATTAGAAGACACACACATAAACCTCATGGGCATTCACGATAACAAAGCCATTTTCCTTACTCAAGAAGAACAAGAACTTTTCCTTCTTTCTCAAACAAAAGTGAGTGAGGAAGCCAAAGAGAGTGAACAACAGGCATTTGAAAATGCCGTTATGGAGGTACACAGGCAGTAAAATTTGTGAAGTAAGAAGATAGATGAAAATTCCCCCCAAAAGGTAACCGAAACGAAGAAAGTGGTCGAAACCAAGAAAGCCCCTGAGCCTTCTACCAAAAATATCCATGAGAAAGGTAATGTTGAAGCTCCAACGAAAAGAAACCTTACCATTTTACAAAGATCAATGCAATCCGAGGTTTCATCAACCAATCCACCAAATACTTCTACCTAGAATACTATGCTGGACAAATCAGAATTGTGTAGCCAAAGCAAAGCACCTACTCCTTTCAACCTTGAAGGGGAATTAGCCAAAGTGAAAATTCCCATTCCCCTTTCCGAGTTGATGAGTAAGGATGCTTACCGATCACAGGTGATCAAAGCGCTAAGCATTGAAGCTGATATAGCCACAAAGGCCTTAACCATTGGATCAACGAATCATTCAGACACTGTAAATCTTACCGATGATCAACCTGAACTCCTGTTTGGCCCTGAAGTTGATGGTCATACTGACAATGGTGTTGTTGCTCCTTTTTACATCAGCCTTAATATACACGACTTGATTTTGCATAATGCTATGTTATATTCAAGTGCTTCCCATAACTTGATGCCTAAAGAAGTGATGGAAAAACTGGGACTCGAGGTCACCAGAACTTACAAGGACTTACACTCTTTTGACTCCAGCAAAGTCAGATGTATCGGATTGATCAAGGAATTATGTATCACTCTAGTTCATATTCCAACAAAAATCATGGTTATGGATGTCGTGGTCGTAGACATTCCCCTGAAATATGGTATGTTGTTGTCCAGGTCTTGAGGGGGCAAGTTGAAAGGTACACTGCAGTTGGATATGTCGTATGCCACTGTCCCAATATTCGGGCAACAAAGAATATTGTACAGGGAGACGTTGATGAAATATATGGTCAGCAGTCAAGATAAGCCACATAACTATCCTTTGTACTCTACAAATTTTGATCTAGATTCATTTATCCTATATAACGATGGTGATATAGGAGAACAAATTTCCCAGCTAGAAGAAGATACATTTGATCCTAAAGAAGGCCAAGAAATCACCGAGGCAGGAAGAAAGAAAAATGTGATAAGTGAAGAATTTCCAACAGATTTTTGGAGCATGGACTTTGATGGTGCTATAAGTAAAGAAGGAGTTGGAGCAAGAGTTTGTTTGCACAATAACAAATCCAGGTATTCGGAGAACCATTCTTAGAAACTAAATTTTCAATGCACTAACAACATAGCCGAGTACGAAGCTTTGATGCTCGGCCTAAAGCTACTGAAAAAGGTTGGTGCCAAACATATAATGGTAAGAGGCAATTTAGAATTAATTATAAAACAAATTAAAGGTTAGTACGCAAAAAAACATCCCCGACTTAGAGCTTATAGGAATGTTGTTTTGGATGCCCTTAAATGTTTCACTGAAGTTGATTTGCAGGTGATGCCCAGGGGACAGAATATTTTAGCAGATGGTTTAGCTACGTCAGTAGCTTATACATGCAAGATACCTTTTCGTTCCACTTTACCATACATGGTGGAGGTGAAGTGCAGACAGACTCTCCCAGACAACATCATATATTGGCAGGTATTTAGGAACGATGACCAAATTGAAGATTTTCTACAATGTAAAAATGATTTCGAGTGTACAAACATAGACTTAGAAAATGATGATGAAAATGTGAATAAATCTAATTATGGAAATGATAGTGTAAATAAAGTAGATTCAAGAGAGTTAGGTGAAGAAGAAACAGAATCCGATGTTTTTCATTTAAAGAGGAATGTTTCAACTAGGGGTTTAGTTCCTTTAGAAGACTTATTTGATTTTAATGATGTAGCTAAAAAACCAAAAAATCGTAGCCAGTGGTAAATAAGTTGAAGACTGTAACATAGGGACAGAAGAGAAACCCAGGATAGTCAAACTTTCTAAATCCTTACCTCCCAAGCAAAAACTCAAGTACATTGAAATTTTCAAGGAATATGCAGACGTGTTTGCATCGGAATATGAATATTTAAAATCTTATGACATGAGTATCATGCAACATAGGATCCCGATAAAAGAAGATCAAAAACCTTTCAGACAAAAACTTAGGAGAATCAATCCCAAGTTACTTCCCCTAATAGAAAAAGAAATAAAAAAGATGTATGATGCTAAAATCATAGTTCCCTTACGATTTTCCAAATGGGTTTCAAATCTGGTCCCAACCCGAAAGAAAAGTGGGGAAATCAAACTTTGTATTGATTTCCGAAACCTGAATAAAGTTTCTCTAAAGGAAAACTACCCATTTCCAAAAATGGACCACATATTACAAAAGGTAGTTGGATCCAATCGAATCTCCTTACTGGATGGTTTTTCAGGCTATAACCAGGTTCTCGTTCACCCAGATGACCAAGAGAAAACAACCTTCACAACACCTTGGGGTACCTTCATGTACATGAAAATGCCTTTTGGGTTGATGAATGTTGGGGCCACTTTCTAAAGAGCGATGGACATCGCTTTTGTGGAAGAACTTGGAAAATTTATTGTCATTTATCTGGATGACATAACTGTGTATTCCCAATCCAATGATGAGCACTTACGACATCTCAGATGAGTATTCGAGAAATGCAGGAAATTTAGGATTTCTCTGAACCCTAAGAAAAGCATTTCTAGATTAGAGGAAGGTAAATTGTTGGGGCACATAATCTCTAAGGACTGAATTAAGATAGATCCCAACAAAATAGAATCCATTCAAAAATTAGAACACCCATGGAATATCAAAGAGTTACAGTCTTTCATTGGAAAAATAATTTTTCTGAGAAGATTCATACCTAACCTGGCCGAGCTTCTCAAGAACATCACAAACATGTTAAAAAAGAACACAAAAATAAAATGGGACATTGAATCTAAGCAATCTTTTGAACAAGTTAAACATGCACTCACACAGGCTCTAGTCTTGATCAGTCTTAATTTCACCAAAGATTTTTACCTTTTTTCTTTCGCTTCTGAACATACCATTGGAATAGTATTACTACAGAAAAACAACGAAGGGTATGAACAACCCATAGCCTTTTTCAGTAAAGAATTAAGAGATGTTGCTTTGAATTATAAAATAATGGAGAAACAAGCTTTTTCCCTGGTGAAAGCCATAAAGGATTTTAGAGTATATATTCTCCATTCCCACACCATCGCATATGTTCCGAACGTGGTAGTAAAAGACATTTTAACTCAGGACAATCCATATGGTCAAAGAGGAAAATGGATTGCTATGATTCTAGAGTATAACATAGATATTAAGCCTACTAAATTGATTAAAGGTCAAGGTCTAGCAAAGTTAATGGTTGAATCCAATTTCCATGCTCTTGATATTAATTTCTTAGCTGCAGTAGATGAATAGGGAGAGAAGGTGACTCCAAGTGTGAAAGAGGTATTTCTGAACTCTCCATGGTACGCAGACCTGATATTTGTTTTTCATAACTTACAAGCTCCCCCTGGTCTGACCAAAACTAAATCTAGGTTTTTGAAATTGAAAGCATTAAAATTTTTCATTCTAGAAGGAAATCTATATTGGAAGGATCCTGGAGGTATTTTGTTGAATTGTCTGTTAAAAGATGAACCTGACAAAGTATTGCAAGATTTTTATGCAGGAGACTGTGGTGGTCATCTGAGCTGGAAGACCACAACTAATAAAATTCTCAGAGCTGGGTTCTATTGCCTTACATTGTTCACTGACGTGCATCAGAAAGTGACTTTGTGTCATAAATGCCAGGTTTTCGAGGGCAAAAAGAAGCTCCTTCCTTTGCCCCTAAAACCAATCTCTGTTGAAGCTCCTTTCCAAATATGGGGATTAGACTTTATCGGAGAAATACATCCTCCCTCTTCGGGCCAGCATAGGTGGATTCTTACTGCTACAGACTATTTTAAAAAATGGATCGAAGCTGTACCAAGCAGGCAAGCTAATGATTCTGTCATTATTAAATTTCTTGAAAATAATATCTTGCCTCGTTTTGGATGTCCTAGAAATATTATAACTGCCAATGCAACTGCGTTCCGATATAAGAAGCTCATATACTTTTGCAACTAGTATCATATTGGTTTGGTTCATTCCACAACTTATTACCCTCAGGGAAATGGGCTGGCAGAGTTATCCAATAAGACCCTGGTGAACATTATTAAGAAGACTTTGCAAGAAAACAAAAAGTCATGGCATAAAAAGCTAGTTTTTGCGCTACGGGCCAACAGACTGACCACCAAGAGGTCAATTGGTATGTCACCATATCAGCTGGTCTATGGAACTGATGCAGTCTTTCCCATTTCCTTAGGATTTATTGTCATGAAGTTTTTGCAAGAGATGCAAGCCGAGCCGAACGAATCCCAAAGAAGGATAAACTAGATGATCCACTTGCAGCAATCTAGAGAAGAAGTATACAAAAAAACTCAGGTTGTCCAAGAGAGAATTAAAAAGGTCTTTGACAAAAGAACTAAAGAACATGACTTTGAGCTAGGTGACTTGGTTCTGAGATGGGATGCCCGAAATGAAGATAAGGGAAAGCATGACAAATTCGACAGTCTATGGAAGGGACCTTTCATAATTCAAGTGTTTAGAGGAAATAATGCCTTCTTTCTCAACAAAAATGATGGGACCAATCTGCCAGGAGGACCTGTAAATGGAAGAATGTTGAAGCACTATTCACCTCCTCAGTAGGGACCTTCAGTCACACTTTTCCATTGTACAAACCATTCTCATTTTTCATACAAGTTTTTGAGTGAAATAAATTTGATCAGATGGTTGAAGCCCACAGAGAAGGCCCTAAGCCACTAAACATTGTCTTCCAATTTTCAAAAATAAAACCAATCAAGCAACAAAGACAACTATGGAGAAATTTTTTCAGAACATCAGGAATCAAGATTCTTGGCACTTCATAAGGAGAGTACCATCCCCAGGTGGAGCCGCTATTATAACCCTATAATTTATAGGATCAACTGGTGACTGAAATGTTATCTCTTTAAGTGTTTTTGTTTGTCAAATGATTTTCCATTCTGCAAATAATTCGAGAAAAAGAAAAAGAAAAGATAAAGAAAAAGAAAAGAAAGAAAAAGAATAAAAGAGGGCATAAAAGAAATTCAATAGAGCCCCATGCAATAACAATGATTTGGTCCATACCATTCAAGCATGGCCAAGTTATTTTAAATTGATGTTGATAGGAGTAGTGAATAAGCTTGGCTAAATTGTTTAATCTTAGCTAGGTGATTTAGGTTAGCTAGTGAATAAATTTGACCAAACTGCCTAATATTGATCAGCTAACCCCAGGATAGAGTAATTTCTTAGTACAACAATTTAATCTAGGCTAATTTTCATAGGTAATTAGGTTAGAGCATAGGGTAGTTTTCTTTATCTTAATAAAACAAGCATGATGATCGTTGTTGAACCATATCTTTGAGGTTTAAAGGTTTGATGTCTAACCCCCATGGTGATAAAAACAAGGAAAGCTTGGGAAAACCCACATATTACACTTATCCTAAGTTTTCAGAACAGATATGATTTCACGCTCCTAGATTAAAAATAGTGCACAGATGAACGAATGAGAGCTCGATGCCCAGATCTACGACTGACAAGTTTTTCTGGACCCCCCCTGATTGTTCTACCTTTAACGGTGGGGGGGGGGGGGTGGGGTCCAGAATCATAGATAACCAAAGTGAACATATGAATGGTTGAGGCACCAACGCTTAGATCCATGGTCAAGATTCAATTCCAGACCCCCCCCACCACTCTTCTTTTAATGGTGGGGGGGGTCCGGAATGCTGATTAAACATCGCGCATAGATCTACGATCCTAGAGAAGGCACGCTGATGGACGACTCATGGTGTTTTTCGGACACCCTCGACTGATCTATTTTTAACGGAGGAGGGGGGTTTGGAATGGATTGTTCTTCTAGCGGGCCCCTTTTCCTCTACGTGGCAATAATTCATTGTTTCAGACTCCCACCACCTCTGACGGTCTAACATACCCTGTCACCCCATGACGTCATTTTCCACGTTCTTCCCTAAAGACCACATCTCATTACTTTGTCAATCCTTTTGCCCGTTACAAGTCCATTCACCATAGTTACCCCCCAATCAACACCCGCCATGTCATCCAATAGTATTCTGCATTCATTGTTACTTTCCATCTCATGCTCCAAAAGACCCGTTGGAAATTTATTACTAGCTAACTTATCCATTAGCTTGTTGACCTATCCCCCGCGCCCAACGGGTATCCGTTTGCTCAAAACTACCATTTCCTTACATTATTCCACTGCTTACTGTGTCGTCTCACCAGAAAATATCTTTCCCATCACACCAGAGCACAATTTCCCCATTTTCTCTTCGTTCCAGTCAACCTTCCAAAGCCACCATCATCCCCACTAACGATTGTTTGAATTGTAGGTATTTTTCATAGAAATGGCACCAAAATCAAAAAGGACAGAAGCTGAGGAAAATCCTTTCCTCCCACCTCTCGTCGATCTCAATAGGATCCCCCTGGATGAAAAAGATCATTTGATTGCAGACACCAGGTTCAAATTTGACTTCGCGGATTTGCAGTCATGGCTTAAAGAAGTTTTCTTAGATCAGAGCGATGAAATTGGGCTCTGGGAGTCCAACCTTCCTTCTTATCTTTTCTCCCAGGTCCACCATTTCCCTGAGTTCTCCCTCAAGTGCTAGGCTCATTATCTCCCTGACCAAAGAGTCGTATTGTCTTCCTCAGGAGAAACTCTATTTTTCAACACGCCAGAGGCCATAGACCAGATGATGTAGATACCTAGAACCGAATCCCCCTCTCCTTTCAATCTTGAAATTATTATGGAGCTTTACAAGAAGTTATCGTTCCCTCAGAGAGAACATATTTTCAAGCTTTTCCTCCCCCAGGCTGCTCAACTCCCCAAGACAAATCCCCCGTACCCTTCCTTCCT
Source organism: Picea engelmannii (assembly GCA_009831015.1). NCBI lineage: Eukaryota > Viridiplantae > Streptophyta > Pinopsida > Pinales > Pinaceae > Picea > Picea engelmannii. Next base: position 175,357 of record ML792314.1, on the reverse strand, counting down.
GTTCTCAGTAAAGGGAAACCAAATCATTTCATCACTCTGTGCTCTACTGGGCTATTTTTTCGACCAATGGGTAGATGAACCCATTTTGTATTTTCTGTCTATCTTCTCCACAGAAGAAAAACCCACCACACAATTCGATTACAACACTTTCCTGGTGAACAGTATCCATGAACAATTTTCAAATTTCACCACAGAGGGAATGTTCCGGTATTCCTCAATACTGGCCTACATGTTCACTTTCTTTCAGGCGGACAAATTATCCTTTTCAATGAAGAATATGGACAAGGACGGGAGACCACAAGCGGTAACAGCTTGGACTTCATTGCTTAGTCAAAATTCTGCAAAATTCAGCATCAAACAGTTTATCGAGCAGTTTTACCATCCAATGGTGAGAATGCTCAGTGGCAAACCTGAACCGAGAATAAATGAGAAGATCCAGAGGATTTTACACCTCTCGGACCTTGCAAAATCTGTAGACTGGTACCTGTACCAAGATCACACAAATATCTGAGTTTATGGGTGCGAATTGGCTCCATACAAGTTGCCTAAGTATTTGCCCGTGAGGATATTTTCCCTGGAATACATAAGACAAATGATTAACTCATATGACATACATTCCGTGTCTTTGAAAAAGAAGCAACAACTTAGAATTAAAGGGAAGATTGGGTCTTTCATCTGCAATAGTCGAGGTGCCAGGGAGGAAGCAGACAGATTGCTAAAAGAAATAAAGTTTTTTGTAAGTTTCACATGGCACTATGGTCTGTGCGGGATAATTTCTGAGATGAGGATTAAAAATAAAAACATCCCGTATGTTCATACACCTAGGCCTAAGATAGAGAAGTTCACCAATCAAACAGAATGGGAGCCAAACACTCTGGTTGAAATAGAACAAAAGGACCCTTCAGTCACTGTCTCACAGATGACTACACCACAGGTTCCCAAGGAGAAAAGACCCAGGAAGGACACTTCACCTTCCATCACTAAAGTCTCAGCTGAAGATTTCCAATTACACACCAAGAGGCCAAAAACCAGTCATGCACCTGACACAGCTGGTGAACAGGGAATCCAATCCACTACAACTATGGAGTTTGATTGGTCACTCCTTAGCACAAGAAACAAACAGATCATGACCATAGTGTTGCCCAAGAAGCCTACAGATACTCCACCAATCAACCAACTGAGAAAAATAGGACCAAAAATGAGTATTTTTTAGAAATATGATATGATCAAAAAGAAAAATCAGATGCTGGCCAGCAACACATATGCTTAGTTCTGGAAGAAAACATCAACTGCACAACACAAACTGTTGTCTACATTCAACACTGAGAAGGGTATAATGCACATGGTGTTTCTGCAAGCACAGGTGCCAGACTCGAAAGAAATCACTGATTACAAAAGGGAAACATTCGAATTTCAAACTAAAGATGTGCATCTTGCTAATCAAATGGATCTGCACAGGAAAAATGGAGAAATGAATTTCTCGAGGTTGGAAAATACTTCTATTGCTTCCTCTAAGTTACATGTATCTCTGAGCAATGTCCAGACACAACTGGAACTAGAAAAGATATCATCCTTTTCAAAGGATAATAGGATTAATATGTTGGAAGAACTGGTCCTCAAGATCAGGTATGATCCTTTGAATGTGAAAGCATTCAAGGAGATGCTTAAAAAGAAAAATGCCGATATATCATCTCTGAGGAAACAATTGAAACTACCACCAACAGAAGATTCATAGGCAAAGGAGATAGCTAAGACAGAAGGGGAAAAGGATGAGATGCTCAGGCTAATCATGGAGCAGAATGAAGAGTTGAAGGAGATGGAAGCAGAACTGGAAAAGTTGTTGAAAGAGAAGGAACAATCAAAGCCTATGGAAGTCATTCCATTAAGCGCAGTTCCACTCACAGGAGTAAGAACAACATCTGCATGAAAAATTCCCTCAGCAACTCCACTGACGGCTCTTGAGAAGACAATAGAACTAGAAAAATCCATGGAAGAGATGCATTTGAAAGAGACAGATATTAGCAGACTTAAAAAGGAGGTTGAGAACCTTTAGGAACTCAAGTCTTCTTACCAAGATAGCTACTCCAAGGAAAAACAATCACCAGACAAGCTCAAACGGGAATTGCAACATCTTCAAAAGAAAACAGTGGTAGGTAAAACACTTGTTGAGGTCAAGAAAAATGTCTGGATGGATATCACCAAATCCACAAATGAAATATGGCCTATGGTACAAATCATTTTTGAGGAGAACGAACTGGTGCAGAGGATCAAGCAATTGATTGAAAAGATAAGAGGAGAATTGGGAGAGATGCCCGCAGAAGCCACTGATATCATCAAATTCCTAAATTCAAAAACCAGAGAAGAGTTAGAGGAGTTGAGAATTGAAGATAGGACAGAAACCATCCTCGAAGTCAAGAGGGTCCTGACCAAGAGAGGATTGATGATACAACTGGAGGAAAAGGTCCAGGCTATGGACATAGGAGTGCAAAGGTTTTTTAGCAAAATTGAAGCTCTACAGAAGAAAGGCCTCCCTAGTTTAAGGGTCATAAATGACAAGTTAATGACACTGTATAATTATTAAAAGAAGCTAGCCACTGTGGCTAAAGATAGTTCGAAGTTCTCAGGAATATAAGGTAGTATCACAGGCAAGGCGTTTTTAGAATCTTTCTAATCAGACATCAACATAAAACACGAGATCCAGTACATTCTCATCACCAAGCCAACTTTTTCCAAATATATGGAGATGGATGAAGTATACCGAAGATTGCTCAAAGTCAGTGTTCCCAGTAACCTTCGATGGGAAGAGTTATGTAGTCTAATCGAGTAGGCAATGAGGTTTCCAAGCCTAGTCAGCTATCCAGTCAGACGAGGTCATGCAGAGGCCTCACCAATGGTTCACCCCATAAATCAGCATGAAGTTTCAACACATCATCAAACAATTTCCTAAATTTTTGTATCTTGTTAAGTTAGTTATCTAAATTTAGATTTTCCACGTCCTGATCTTTAATGGTAGGGTCGTATGTAATTTTGATTATAAATACTTCAAACTTTGAAGTACTGAGGGTTGATCTTTACGCCCTATAAGCTAGAAAGACTATAATTTTTATCAAAGATATCTTCCAGTAATACAAAGAGGCGTTTCACAGGATTCTCACGTGTTGTTCATTAGTGATGTTATTCTTTTCTATGTTAAATGTTTTTCTCTCATTTTTCATATTGTTTTCTAATCTAATCTTTTAAAGTAGCGCACTTTGCAGGATTTATCTTTGTATACCCTGTTCTTGGCTTTGAAAGATCTTAATGTTTTTCTTTCTAATATTACAGTGAAGAAATTCTTAAATTCTTCTTTGCTTTAATTGATAATTCTCATTTTTTCTGCTATTCATCATTTTACTACTAAAGAATCCAATGAATGCATTGTCTTGCCCTACGAAAAGAATCTTTTAATTTCTGTTTATATTTCCATCTTTATAATACAGACCCCATAGCCCAATGGAAGTGTAAATTCTTTTCAGCCAAGTTAACAAAAAAACCAACAAACCTTTTCAATCTTATTTTATTTAACTAGCCTAATATCTTAAATTTAAAACATCACTAAATCATACAGAGAGATCCCTCTCTGAAATTGGTAGGGCTAGATTCCAGTTTCGAAGTGGTTGGATAAAGTTACCTCTTGTAAATTTCTTCTACTCTGACAACCTCTGGGAATTTGCAAAGCGATAATAGGGTCTAGGTCTTACACAACATTAGTTTCATTCCCATCTACCTCTTGAGTAAAAATGGCCTCTAAAAACATTGCGAAATTTAAAACTCAATTAGTAACTTCTATTTTCTGGGGCTCTTTTACGCCAACATTAGCTAGGCTAGAGATTTAGAATAGGTTGTGAGACACACTCTCCAAAGCACAAAAAAAATAGTAGTATCTTGTGATAGGGAGTGTTCAAACCCATTTGCAACATTTTTTCCTGGGAAGCCCTTCTCACACAAGGGTCAAACCTGAGGTGGCATTGAGATTGGCAGAGTTATTCACCCTGCTTTGTTGATCTCAGTGTAGAGATTGCACGGATTATGGGGGTAGCTTGAAGGTATACCCACAATGATGAGTGGAAGCCTTTCAATTTGATTTTGGGATTGATACCCTGCCCTTGCATGTGGATCAGACTATCGAATATTTCCCTAGGCATCATTGTTGTTTGTGGTAAATTTAGTAGCCTATCTTCTTAGGGTCTTACACAAGGTGACTGTGAAGGGAAAAGTATTCACGGTACGTGGAATCGACATTGGCCAGACTTACTTGAGATCCTTGGAGGGTATACCCACAATTATGTGTGGGAGTTTGTACTAGGGTGTAAGTCCATTAAGTAGGTCGTCAATGTAACTTTTCCACCCTAGCCTAGCCCCTTCTTGTCTCGGTTTCATGACATTGGATTTCATCACCAAATAGTGACTTCAGAATGACAAGATTTCTTTCCCTGGTTTGAACTCTAGATTTTATTAGCAAGTGTTGTTTGTTCTCATAGTTGGTCATAGATTTTTTCCGTAGAATTTTTGGTTCCGCCAACATAGACCCTCCCCACCGTTCACGTAGGGTACAAGGACTTCCCCTAGAAAATATGGAAGATTCTACCCCTATACCCCCTCGTTCATTGGAGGGCTCTCCTCAATAGAGTGAGGTCTAGGATACCACCACCGTACAAGAGGAAGGTTCCACCTCTTTGGAAAGTTTCCGAGTTATTTACGATTCTATGGAAGCTTTCCGCATCCCTCTTGGATATGAAAGACGTTTTCTCTGGATGAATTCAACCGAGGAACTTGTTGTTGATACTTTTGGAATGATAACTAGACCTTTTGGAGCTGACGATCCCTTCTGGAATACTGACATACTTAGTAGCCCACCTCACACAATGCAAGACCTTTATGGCTCAGGGGAAGGAGCAAATATACCTGCCATCCCTGAGCTACCCAAAACATCTACTACCCTCTTGATACCCCTAGATAATTTTGCCAATACAACTGCCTATCTCTTCATTGGTTCAGACGCCCAGTTAGTTGGTCCTAGTTCAACCATCCCTCTCCAGATGGCCCACTCTACCATGGTCCCTCGTGCTACGACTATTCCCTCCAGGAATATAGTGGTTAACCATGCTCCCATTGGTAAAACATGGTCCTCTATACCTACCCCTTTACTCCCCCTTGGGTATCATGCTTTGAACCCTTCTGCTACCATCCATACCCAAGTTACATCCATAGTTCCACTTGGGCATAATACCTCTGCTAGTTATGTTCCCACACCTTCCCAAGTCCTTGTCGGAGGGTCTTATCCACCTCTTCATGGCGGATCTGGCCCTAGTGGCTCCAATCCGATTGGAAGCACTCATCATCTACTCACTTCCGGTTACCAGATTCCCTCTGGAGGGAAATATAATGCTGGGGGAAAACCTCAATTTGGGGGTCAAACTCAAATTAGGGCACCACCATATGGAGGAAAATCTCAAGTTGGAACTTATAATTCACAATCTGGACAGAACACGTCAAAATTTTTAGGTCACCTTTGGAACCTTCGTGTTCAAGGAAACCCACAACCCTCTGGGGGGAAAGCTTCTCAAGCTAGTTTTTTCATGCCCCCTAACTACGGTCAACCATATCCAGGTTCTCTGAATCCCACTTGGGGTCCAAACTTTCAGTCCAATACTCCTTTTCAAGGGAACATCCCTAACAAATCCAACCCCATGGGCTACATGCCTCCTCATCACCGACCGAATCTGTCAGGACCTACACCTTATGTGCAGACTGCTTATGGTCCTACTAGTATACCGACGGGGTTTCCTCCCCAAAGTTACTAGTATCCTCAAGTGAATATACAGTTTCCCTTTCTAGCCACTTTGGACTTACCCGATTTGTCTAGAATTTTGAATGATCCTATCCATCACTCTCCTCATTGGCCCATCATACCAACTAAATTACCATTGGACATTCCTAATTTCGATGGTAAAACAAGAGAGGATCCAAACAATCATGTAATGACTTTCCATCTTTGGTTTTCATCCAACTCTTTGATGGATGACTCCATTCGGTTACATCTTTTTCAACGAACTCTCACGGGTTTGGCCGCAAAGTGGTATATAGAATTACCATGAGGCTTCTTCACCGACTTTAATACCCTGGCCATGGATTTCCTCACACACTACCAGTTTCCAATATGTTATGAAATGAGAACTAATATTTTGAGTTCTTTCAAGAAAAATAAAGCCATTCACATCTTTGATCACATTCATGAGTGGAGACAAAGACGACATTTAATCAAACTTGATCTTCCCGGTCAGTTATTGGTAGAATGGTTCACGAAATCCTTCATAAATGACATCTCTCATGACATTTCTATGGGTGGAGCCGTCATAGAATAACATATGATCAATCACTCTCAGTACCTTGATCTTGTTTATTCACAAACGTGTACTCTTTACTATCTTCTCCCTGATGCACCTTGTCCTTCTACCACGAACACCTTAACGACCCCATCAACTTCTCATGCTATTGATGGTGTGATAGGTACTTTCCATGCTCAACGTAAATCATTGCAGACCTCTCACACCAACCCCAAATCCAATGCTTCTAATGTTCAAATTTCTCCGATGCCCACTCCTCCCACCGGTAAAACTTCAGAAGTGAATGTTGTTCAATCAACTCCTACCGGTAAGAATAAATCTAAAAAGGGGAAGGGTGGGAATAAGGAGGATTAAAATAACAACCCAAAATATGACAATAACAAGTCACAAATTGCTGATGACAAGGACAAACACAAACCTCATTATCCTTTCCTTATCTATGGTGATGATCACTACACGAAGGACTGTCCAAAACGTGTCGAGGTCACGAAGTTCCTCCAAGGGACCCCAAAACCTCCTACACCTATCGTCTTGTCTCATCCCTTCCCTTCTCAACAACAGGCTCAATTGGTCATTCATGATCAACCTTCTTCCTCCACTACCTCCTATGTACTTTTGTGTACCGGTGATTCAAAGAAGAATGACATCACACTTACCACTTGGGCCAAATATTATTCTTCCTCAAAAGAAAAGGTTGACGACACTCCACCTTCGTTGGTTCAACCACCTCCTTCAATTCCACATACCAATGGTCCTCTTCATCTCGAATGACCGAACCCCGATACAGTCCTTCACCCTCCTCCCAAGGGTGTGGTTTGAAAGTCTGCCTTCAATCCCCATGCGCGTGATGCTTAGAACTACATTATTGTAGAAGATCTGGTGCAAGCACCCTCCGCAATGTTGGCTCTCAAAGTCCTTCAAAATTGTCCCACTCAACAGAAGGCACTTTTGAATGTTATTGGTGGAATTGACCCCACAGATACAAATTTGATAATTTTTGACCTGGAAGATCACATTCCAAGGTTACCCCCTTAACTCGCATTTTAGATACAAGTTGTTGTCACAAACAAGAATATTTGTAGAAAAGTTATTGACGAGGGTGCCTCGATGTGCATCATGTCTGTTTCTTGTTGGAAAGACATTGGCTCTCCTCCCTTAACTAAATCACACAACACGCTCAAAGCCTTTAATGGCTCCGAATTTAAACCCTACTGTGTACTCCCTTCGTTTCCTATTACGTTAGAAGGAAAATTGGTCAATGTTGAAGTTGAGGTCTTTGATGCACCTCTCGATTACAACCACTTACTTGGTCATAGTTAGATCGATTCCATGCATGCAATCGTGTCTACTCTTTTCTATATCGTACGTTTTCCACATAAGGGAAAAGTAGTTACAATAGACCAACTAACCTTCTTCAATTTTGATACTCCTACCAGCAACGTACCTTTCATTGCAAAGACACCCCTTAGGTATGAGAATGTTGGTGTGGGTCTACTGAAAGATTCAAATTTGATGGGTACGTTCCTGATCCCACCACCTAACATTCCACCTCTTTTGGTTGCCTTGATTAACATGATTTCCACCTCCGTCCACGAACCCCCCATGTCTTCTGACCCATGGATAGTACCCGAACCCGGTGATTATCTTCTCTATGGCAACCAGATGCCTTTAAGTCCAATTGAATCCTCTTACCAAGCCATTCAATCCTCCGACCCTTCTACTCCTTCTCTTGGTGATTCATTTCCTTATCCATTTCACATTATTTTTCCCATGGACGAGATGATCATGTCATTTATGTCCATGGAAGACATCCCATGGGATGATGGGCATCATCGTTGCATCCTATTCCTGGAGAGACACACCTTAGAGAGTTACCAATGGATCTCGACTCCGTCGACCGTTGTCATTATTTCTTCTGTTCCCGAGTCCGCACATGACGTGTTATATGAAGGGAACTTGAGTAACATTTCACCCACAATCCCCCTCAACATATCTATTAAAACTGGAGTTGTCGAACATTTTCACATTAGAGCTTCATGTTCCACCGATGATGTTGTCACTTATAAGTCCCTTTTTCAAAAGTTTCGTGACATCTTCGCATGGAGATATGAAGAGATGTTGGGTATTGACCCTGATATTGTTGTACATGAAATTAAGACCTACCCAGGTGCTAAACCTGTCTGGAAGAGACTTCACCCGGTCCACCCCTGTAAGGTAGCTGCTATCAAGATTGAGGTCAAAAAACTTCTTAAAGTTAGATTTATTTATCCCATGGCTTTGATTGATTAGGTATCCAATCTAGTTCGAGTTAACAAGAAATAAGGTACGATCTGTGTCTGCGTTGATTATAGGGATATCAACAAATCTTGTCCTAAGGACAACTTTCCTACCCCCTTTTTTGACCAAATCACCGACGATTGCGCTGGAAGTGAAATATTCTCTTTGATGGACGGTTTCTCCAGATATAATCAAATCAACATCTTACCCGTGGATCAACACAAAACTGCTTTCATTTGTCCTTGGGGAACCTTTGCCTACCAGAAACTACCCTTCAGTTTAAAGAAGGTCAGTGTGACTTTTCAATGCGCCATGTATTACGCTTTTCATGATATTAAGAACATTGTACAACCATATATAGACGACCTACCGATGCATTCCATGCATCGTAGTGACCATCTGGCACACCTCCAAGCCATTTTCCTTCATTTTTGGTTCTATCGTATATGCTTAAACCCACACAAATGTGTCTTCTATGTGGAGTCCGACCAACTCCTGGGATTTATTGTGTCACATTAGGGGATCAGGGTAGATCCTTTGAAGGTCGAGGCGATTCTAAATCTCCCTCCTCCTTCCTCACTCCGCCAGCTGCAAAGTTTGCAAGGGAAGGAAAAATATTTACGTCGTTTTATCCCAAACTACGTTGAGTTAACACTTGGATTCACTTGACTACTAAAGAAAGGTTCTGAGTTCGTCTGGAACACCACTGCCAACAAAGCCTTCGAAGCTTTGAAATTGATTTTAAACCATACCCCACTACTTTTCCCACCCAAATATAGTCGATATTATTTCCTTTATCTTACTTCTTCGGACTCCACCATTGCTATGGTTCTAGTCCAAGAAGATGATTTGCACGACGAAGATGTCATTTATTATTTGAGTCAGAGTCTCATGACTACCGAAGCCAAATACTTACATGTTGAAAAACTGGCCTTGGCAACTGTTCAAGCTGTCCAACGTTTCCATCACTATATCCTATTATGCAAGACCACTGTAATTTTCGATTGCAACCCTATGCAACACATTCTTACATGCCAATTGCTAGGGGGAATTTACTCCAAATGGATAGTGATTCTCTAGGAGTTTGACCTATAATTCCAACGCGCTAAGTATAAGAAATCCTTGATGTTTGCCGAACTGATATGTGACCTTCCCTTCACTGAGACAGAGAATGTAGCAGAGGATTCTTTACCCGACGAATCCCTTTTTCTGATTAGTTTTGATGACCTTTGGTATGGGGATATCATTATTTATCTCTAGACTCAGACTTTCCAGCTCGATTTGTCTAGTGTTGACCGTCATTGTATACGTTATCAAGCCCGTCAGTACATTATCCTTGATGACACTCTTTATCACCATGGAGTTGACTCTGTTTTTCAACGCTGTCTCACCTATGATGAGGCTAAGAAAGCTTTGAATGACTACCATTCTAGAGCATGTGGTGGTCACATGTCTGGGTATGCTACTGCCCAAAAGATCTTACGAGAAGGGTATTTTAGCCTTATTTATTTAAAGACTGTATTATTTCCATCCAAAAATTCCACTCTTGCCAAACATACAACAACAAAATAAGATCGCATCCTGCTCCTTTACAACCTGTAGTTTCCGTAGGACCTTTTGAGAAATGGGGCATTGATTTCATGACTTGTAACCCTCACTGGGCCAGGGGGAATGGATACATTATCGTAGCCATGGATTACTTCACAAAATGGGTCGAGGTGATTCCTACATTTGAGAATACCGGAAAAACTGCAGCCCTATTCATATTCAATCATATCATCACACAATTCAGAATCCCACAAGCTATTGTCACCGATCATGGTATCCATTTTTGAAATTTCATGACGTCCGGGCTTACTAAAAAGTTGGGTCTTCGACATGAAAACTCAACCCCCTACTATCCACAAGCCAATGGCCAAGTTGAAGAAATAAACAAGGTTCTCATCACTATGCTTCGATGGATAATAGGAATTCACAAGACAAATTGGCACAGGATGTTGTTGGCATCATTGTGGGCATATCGGACATCCGTGAAGTCTGCTATGGGATTGATGCCTTTTTAGTTAGTGTATGGTATCGAAGATGTACTACCGATTGAATGTGAGATACCGTCATTGAAGATAGCCATTGAACTTCTTCCCAACACCTCTACCGAGGAATAATGTCTATTGTATCTGATGCGATTAGACGAAACCCGTCGTGATGACACCCTGGTTATTGAAACCCAGAAGAAATGTGTAAAAGTACAATATGAAAATCATGTCAAGCCACGTGTTTTCTTTGAAGGTGATCTATTTCTCCTTTATAAACAAGATCATGATTTACTAGGGGCCAAAAATTTGAGGCTATGTGGCACGACCCTTATATCGTCAAACGAGTGTTGGAGAAGGGAGCTTACGAGTTAGTAGATTATGATGGAATTTATTTTAGTGAAATTAGAAATGGGCTTTACTTGAATAAGTACTATGCTTAGACTATCTTTGCTTGAGTGCTTGTATTTTTACTGTATCATACTTTTTGTGTGTTTTTTGTTATTTGGTTTTGACCCCCAACTGATTACCTTACGTTGTGCTTGGTTTCTAGATGTTGACGTCTTCTCTACCCTACATTGGCTTCACCGATGGTGCTAGTCGTAGTACTCAGAACCTATCTTCTGCTACTTGGGAAATTTATGCACCCACGAATGAACTTATCAAACTACAAGGTGTTTTCCTCTGTGGGGCAACTGATAATATCGCATAATATAGCACAATCATCGAATTGTTGACCGATGTTATTTCACTTGTGATTCGAAAACTGGTTGTACGACTTGATTTGTAGCTATTAGTGCTATAGTTAAGTAACATTTACACTATCTGAAGTCCTACTTTATCACGGGTATATTTATGAATTCGTCTCTTGGAAATTTACTTTGATTATATCGAGTATCAACATATTCCTAGATGTCTAAATATGTTAACCATGCATTAGCCAATTATGTGTTAGATAGACATTTGAGACATTTATAAATCCAATCACACATTACATGTTATATATAAATCAAAGTAATCCGGTAGAAGCCGCATGTATATATATATAACGATGAAAATGTTTTTAACAAAAAGTGTTTTTTCATCCAAAGACCAAAATATCAAAATCTGAAGCCCATGGCTTCTACAGAAGAGCATCATGGATTCTTCTCATGGTATCATACTACTTCTCGTGCTACCCTACAGAGTAGTTGGCTGAGTGAACCAGACATGCCTACAGTGTGGCGCTGATAACACCTTGGTATCTCGTTGATCGAGATGTCCAGGATGTTCCTTGTTAAACCTTCCAGATTCTGATCGATTGCCTCATACTCGTCAGCATCCCATCCTGCTACTACAACCACTTCCCCTCGCCTCTGAATGGGGGAGCTACCCAGAGGCCATTGTGGCCCTACATCTACATGGTAAATTTTTTTGATTAGTATTTGGATAGAGAACATAAAAAACATATTATATTATTAAAAAATTCATAAAAACATCATAAAAGAAAAATGTCTTTCTTACCTAGGTGACCCTATTGAAAGCCCTCAGGTAAAACCAAATCAGGGTCGCCTCAAAAGTCCAAGCTGGCATAGGCATAGTCGTCGATCATCAGTATTTTGGGCCTCAACCAATCGAAGAACGCATCATTGTATTTCACAATGCACCCGCTACATGTCGAGCCATGAGATCGCACCATCGTTTCATCGTCTGATCCCGTGGTGCTGGTATACCCCACTCTACCTGTAGGTGCAAATGAGGGACTCTTTCTAGGAAGAAAGACACCAAAATGAACCCATACCCAAATTGCTTGAGGTCCCCTTTCTTTCTCTTGGTTAACTGCATCTTCATACTGCGAAGAAGACCATCTCACCAGTTGAACACACGAGGTTCTGTGCATTCCATGACATACTAGAAATAACTTTGGAGGCACATGTGTGAAGATGCACTTCCTGCCATCCATGCAATGGTAAAACAAATGGTCCAGAGAGTCAAATCCAAAACGCCTATGATGGCTACCTTACCTTTGCGCCTTTCGACCTCAAGTTCACAGTACCGATGAATGTATTCACTCATCGAAAAACCACCACCTCGACATCCTGTTAACGACACATGTGCTCCATAACAGGACAATCCCATCAAAAAGTAGATGTCTTCGATATTTAAGGAAATAACATGGACACCCACATGAAACACTTGTTGTTCTACATCCCACATGCGGACCAGGTATTCTAGTAACCTTAGTTGGGCTCTCATGCCCTGGATTTTGAAAAACTTCAATAATCCACACTGTCGTAAGGCATTGAAGGTCCCTGGATCATTCAAAGCCTCAAATTAATCATCCTTGTGTTCCTTCTCTCTCCATTCCAACATTTTGGCAATCAAAAACCTACACAGAAGCGAGAAAAAGGGATTAGCATCTTCAAACATTGCATTTGAAATTCTTTTTGGGGAAAATGCGTGGGAAAATTTTTGGACTTTTGGTCGCTACAGGCAAGATTTAGATACAGTGTGGGGTTTTTGCAGGTGATCCATAGGGAACCTGCAAAAGGTCCCGATATTGGCCACCTGCGGCGGCCTTAGTGCGCATCCACCAGCCCAAAAACTCACCCAAAAACCAATTTAACCAAAACAAATGCATTTTAATCCATTGAAAAAGAAGGGGATGACGAGCTTACCATGTTGAAAGAGACCATTTGTTGAATGGTAGTCTGTGGTCCTCGCAATTGATAGCCTAAAAAGGAAGTAAAAACAGGGTTTCTAGACAAGTTTGGAATGAAATGCAAATGAAATAGAAAATAATAATTTTTACCCCTATTTATTTAACTTTTTCTTTTTCTAATAATATTTTATATTATTTTAATGCATTTTGTCTTAACCTAAAGGTCTAATGGTCCCATGAGTCTTTTATTTTTTTCAGGTGACAAGACTAAAGTCCTGAACAATGTCGTATGGATGTTCTTTATTTCGCTTTGTTGTTTGTTACATGTACTAGTCCTTTTTATGGTTTTTTTAGAAAAACCTCGAGCCTAGTCTTTGTTCGTTCTCGTGCTAGAAAATCAAAGAGAATGCAACTGAGTATACTTTTTCATTATTTCATACTCGTCATGGAAACACGAAAAGTGGAACCCACAAAGTATCCTTTAAGCCCTTTTCACACTCCATAAAAATGAAAAGATTGACAACTGACCTTGTTCTTTTCACGCTCGTAAACGTATTTGAAGAAAATATTTGATGGGTGATAATTTATCACTTTTTCAGTCATGTCGAATTATTTTATGAAAAAGGAACTGAGAGAGTTCTCTTTTTTAGACTCTATAAACATGAAAAACCCTCGAGTTTTCTATCTTTGGACTCGTTAAATAAACATCGAAAGACCCACATGGGACCAAACCACTCCTTCTATGGGTTCGTTAAACATACTCCAAGGGACTCGTCCGAAGGATGATCTTACATTAACAAACATATGCTATCATCCTCAAGATTGCGTAAAAATAAAGAGGTACTCACCAGAAATGGTGGGTTAAAATTTGGGAAAGAAATGTGTCTCTATACCTGTGTTAGTGGTAGCACTAATTTCTCTTGAACATGACACCCCCTTCGTCATTTGAATCCGGGTTCGTAAATCCATTTGTCTCTCGTCTGGCCTTCTGCGAATTCATATTTTGGGTCGTCTTTGAGTCAATGCTACCAAGACCAGTGTTGTGTCATTCATATGTTCAAGAGAAGTCCACACAAGCCCTCCCTCAAGTCGGCCATCTAGATTGTCATTTCTTACCATGTCGACCTTCCCTATGTCAGTTTTGAATCATTTTCATACTTTGATCTACCCTAAATTTGTTACATATTTCGTGTCACTGATGGGGGATACATCAAGGCCCTCCTGCGATGAGTCTTTTCCTATCAAATTCAACTCATCATCTGAGAACAAAACTTAGAAATCGTTTAGTACCTTAGAGCCTTCATGCCTCAATGGTAGGTTTCTTCTCTCTCGACAGTGGATTCACATCATTGGTCCCTGATCGAGAGATTTCATCGATTGTTCAACTTCATCTCATTTATTCACATTCGTTGGATTGTACTAAAGTACCTTGAGAGTCATTGACATCAATGGTGATTTCCCTTGCACTTGTTAACAATTTTCGTCAATGACCGGTAATCAAGTGGTTTCTGCCATGTTCGACTTCAACACCTGTAATCGCATGGTTAGATTCATACTTACGGATGATGGGATTGAAGACCCTGGATCTTATCTTTTTGGCCCAGGTTACGATGGAGTATTTATGATTTGAATTGACACACAGATCCACTTTGTATGTCTCATGGATGTGTCTGAATTTACACTTTCTAATACATAGAGCCATAGTGTATTTCTGGTGGCTATGTAGAATATTAACGACATGGATCCATGGTGTATAATTGGTGGCCATGAATTGAATTTGTGATTTCAATCACTTGTAATATGAGCATGGGAATTCCTACCTCATAAATGGTATAAGTCTATGAAGATGCTTGATTGTTTGCTGGTTCCTTATTGGTGCGCTCCTTGTTCCCGACACACACACGCATTTTACAAATTATTTTGTCTATCACATGTTCCAGCCTCATACTTTGGGGGGAATTCTATTACAAATTAGGTCACTCTAATGATGACCCCACATCCATGTGTCTAGGATTCCAAAACAATCTTTCACATGAGGAAAATGGCTAAGTTCTTCCCCTACAAGGAACATTTCTAAAATGACGTCGTAGGCTGACAGTGTTACACAATGTGAAAATCCTTGATTTCCGCAGGCTTCTCTATGCCTGGCCTGTGGGATTTCCGTATGCTGATATATAGGTAGGGTGCGGCGGTGTTTGAAGCTAAGAAAAGGAAGAAGCTTCATGAAGTTTATAGAAGGAGAATCTTCTAGAATGTGAGGTGGCGTCCATATGGTTGTGATCCTACTGGCTTCTCTGATTTGGTGGGATCATCCCCATCCTAGTAACCACTTCACCTTCTCCTATATAATAATGGATTTCTCATGGAAAAGGTTAGGCAAGGTCAAGCAAGATTGAGAAAATAATAGGCTGAACACTGTGTGAAGAATCTTGATACAATTGATGCTTGAGGCCTCCATTTGTTCATCAAGCGTTGTGGACTATCTTCATGCAAATTCAGAGTAAGTGTATGTGTGTGTTGAAAAAAAGAACCACCAAAAGGGAACTTGCGACATCAAGGCAATTTGGTTGTATCTTCCACTTTTACTTAATATGATACAGTGGCATGTTTCTTTCCCATAAAATCATTAGTGTTTTATTACATGACTCCTTGATCATGTGTTTAGGTTCCTGTTGAATCTACAATTGCTTCTTTCACTTTGGTTGGTTTGTTTCATTGCAGATCTGATATCACAAGAGCACCGGAGCAAAGCAGGGACAACAAATATATAAGGAAGCGATATATAAAGGTACATCATCTGATCCTTCTTTGGTAGTAAATTCAATGGTAGAAACCTAGGGAATGCATCATGTCCTATCTTGTTTTGTTCTAGATCCAGGTGGATCTAGGGAGATTAGTTTATGTCTGTATTCATCGATTTATCCAATAATAGGTGGACTAGCTCGCACCAGGATCCCCAACCTGTGATCTAACCCTCAAGATCTACCCTCCTTTGTCCTCTCTATCTCAACAACTTATACAAAATAGATCATACAACAAAATATCACATAACAGTTTGCTACAATAGTTCTTTCTACAATAACAAATTATCTCTATCATATTCCAACTCTTACAAAAACAACCCAACTCCTTAACATCCCCCCCGCCGACTATGATACCTGAGTATCTATATTTATACATTTTTTGGCTCTTAAGCCTTTACAATGCATTACCAAAACCCTAACCCTACCATCGTTAGGTCTTCCTTGCATGCGTGCATGTTGTTCTTCCTTCTAGTTGTCGCTTTCCTCATGCATGCTTTCTTTCCCCACAATCATCTTTTTTTCCACTTTGGCCTGCCTCCAACAAGATATGACCTGAAGATTTCATCCCTGGAGGAAAGAGAAGATTTAGCTACATTAAGCATGGATGAGTTACATGGGATACTAACATCTTATGAGATGAGGATAGGGAAAGACAATCCAGTCATGAAGGAAGAAAAATTCAATTCATCCAAGAAGATAAATAAAAAATATTAAAAAAAGGCGAAGTCATATTATAGCTACAACGATGATAAGGTATGATGATATCATGAAAAACATCTAATCTTTCCCGTGGATAAGGTATGATTTGTGGATGAAGGTTTAAGATTTCTTCTTCCAATTGCAGATCTACATCTCTAATCAGTTTCATTAGAATGTTAGAATTCTTAAGATCGTTTTCATCACCTAAGTGTTCTTCAATAACTGAATTTAAATACTGATTAGAGCAAGAGTTAAAAGAATAACATAGTATTAAATATAAA
>ML792314.1:130481-145111 GCA_009831015.1 Picea engelmannii | reverse complement strand
GCTACTTTTAGTGGTTTTCTAAATTAATCCCGGATTAAGGGATTAGGGTTTTGGTATCTACGAAATACCTAAAAACATTGTGTATATTGTATGGTGAACGGTGAAATTCGATATAATGAATATAAAAAAGGTTTTCCCTGGTTGAGGGTTTCCGGTATAAATCTTTGTGTACTATGTGTATGAGCCATTGATTAATTTATGTTCTTCTTAAGAATCTATATGCATTTCTTTACTTCACAGGTTTAAAACTTAAATGTGGTATCAGAGATCGTTTTTGGCTTCAGAGGGACACCTTTGTTGTTGAGGGTTTGGCTCGGTCTTGATAGATCAAGTTTGTCTTGGGTCTGTGATAAACCTCGGTTTAGTGGAAGGTTTTGTAGTGGTTATTTGAGTGTAGAAAGAGGAATGGTGAGCTCTTCTAGAATAGAGATAGAGAAGTTCAACGATAAAAACTTTGAGCTATGGAATCTCAATATGGAGGACCTTCTTGTAGACAAAAAACAATGGATCATTGTGGATCCTGGTACACAACCTATTGTTACACTGTCTACTAGCACACAGGCTACTAGTACACAACCTACTAGTACACAAAATACTAGTACACCACCTACTGGTATGTCAAAGGAAGATTGGGAGAAGTTGGACAGAAGAGCAAGGAGTACTATTCGACTCTGCCTAGCAGATTTCATGTTGTTGAATGTCTCAGGAGAATCTACAACTAAGGAACTATGGGATAAGTTGGGGAATTTGTATCAATCAAAGTCCCTGGTAAACAAGTTGTTTCTTTGAAAAAAGTTGTATCATCTTAGGATGGAAGATGGAGATTCTATGACAGAACATCTAAATGCCTTTAATACTCTGGTAAGTCAACTTGTCTCTGTTAATATTAGGATTTCAGAAGAAGATAAGTGTGTTACTTTGTTATGTTCTTTTCTAGACTCTTGGGATAATCTGGTTGTAGCAATTGGTAGTACCACTCAATCTACATTGAAGTATGAGGATGTAGTTGCATCCTTGTTATATGAAGAGATGAGGCGGAAAATCATGGATAGTCATAACACAAATTCTTTATTTGTAAGAGGTCGTACCCAAGACAAGAATCCTGGTAAGCCTTCCGGGGGAGACCTAAATCTACAGGTAGATCTAAGTCTCCAGGAAAATATTTGAGAAAATGCTGGAAGTGTGGTAAAACAGAGCATTATAAGAAATATTGCAGGTGTAAGAAGGTTTAAAAACCAAAGTGATCTGATAGTACCTCTTCCACAGAGGCAAAAACCTCCACTGAAGAAGGAGTTTATGATTACCTGACATCTACAAGTAGACATGCAGACCGTGATGTATGGTTGATCGACTCAGGTGCTTCATACCATATGACTCCTCACAGGGAGTGGTTCTCTGAATATGAAAAATATGATGGTGGTGATGTATTCCTAGGAGATGACTTGACAAGCAAAATCATGGGACGTGGAAGGGTTAAGTTATTGCTAAGAGATGGAAGGATTAGAACTCTCCCTAGGGTTCTGCACATTCTAAAACTTGTTAGGAGCATAATATCTGTAAGCAAGTTGGATGATGCAGAAGTGGATATTGTATTTGGAAATAACACTTGCAAGATGGTACGAGGAGCAATGGTGTTGATGAGGGGAGTTCGGTGTGGAACTCTTTACAATTTGTTGGAAATAACTTATACTAATGGGTGTAACAATTATGTTTTCCCTGAGAAGAGAAATGAAGGAGACAAGACCAATACTATCCCAAAAAATAAGACCATGTTGTGGCATCAAAGACTGGACAATATTGGAGAAAAGGGCCTTCGAACACTACACGATAAAGGTATGGTTGAAGGTATGTCTAATTGTACTCTAGATTTTGAATTCTGTGAACATTTCATATACGGTAAACAAAATCGAGTAATATTCCCATCTGGTGCTACAAGAGAAAATGGGATCTTAGAGTTGATACACAGTGATGTGTTTGGACCTGTTCTTGTTCCATCCCTAGGTAAATTTGTGTATTATGCTTCATTCATAGATGATTTATCAAGGAACACATGGATTTATTTTCTTAGAAAGAAATCTAAGGTATTTGATACATTTAAAGAGTTTAAGGCTCTGGCAGAAAATCAGACAGAGAAGAAAATAAAGGTATTGAGAACAGATAATGGTGGAGAATTTTGTGAAAATAAATTCGAATAATTTTGTAAGAAGTGTGGTATAGAAAGGCAGAAGACTACTCCATACACTCCTCAACAGAATGGAGTTGCAGAAAGGATGAACAAGAAACTGATGGAAAATGAAAGGAGCATGATTAGCGGTGCCAAGTTAGAACAAGAATTATGGGCAGAGGCAGTGCGTACAACATGTTACCTGGTCAATCGATCACCTTCATCAGCGTTGGATGATAAAACTCCACACGAGCTATGGTCTGGAAAGAAACCCTCTCTTCAACATCTTAGAGTGTTTGGTTGTGATGCTTATGTACATGTTCCAAAGGAAAATATAAGTAAGTTGGATAAAAATGATGAAAAGTGTATCTTTATTGGTTATAAAGATGGTGTGAAAGGTTATAAACTTTGGAATCTAGAAACCAAGAAGACTGTTTACAATCGAGATGTTGTTTTTAGAGAGGTAAAAGATGTGTCCAAATAGGAATTCCTACCAACGCAAGACGAACTTGAGAAAATAGAGCTTGAGTTAGATGATGCAAAATCTGAATCATCTGAAGAAGAGGAAGTAGAAGAAGAAGAAGAAGAAGAAGAAGAACCTCATACCCCAGTATTGAGGAGATCAGTGAGAGATAGAAGGAAACCAAAAAGGTATATTCCACCTAATTTCCATTCCAATTTTTCTTTATTTGTTAGTGATGATGATCCCAGAACTGTCAGGGAAGCAGTGAATTCAGAGGATAGTAAACTCTAGAAGAAGGCCATGGTTGAAGAAATGGATGCCTTGGATAAGAATGAGGCATGGAATATAGTTGAGTTGCCAGCTGGAAGAAAATCTGTTGGTATAAAATGGTTGTTCAAGAAGAAGTTTAATGCACAAGGTAAAGTAGAGAAATACAAAGCTCAGTTAGTAGAAAAAGGTTATTCCCAGGTAGAGGGAATTTACTTTGGTGAGATTTTTTCTCATGTTTCTAAGTTAACTTCTATTAGATTTCTTTTATCTATTGTTGTTGCTTTTGATATTGAAGTGGAATAGATGGATGTGAAGACAACGTTCCTACATGGGGATCTGGAAGAAGAAATCTAAATGAAGTAGCTAGAAGGATTTGTAGTGAAGGGAAAGAAAGAGCTGGTCTGTAAGCTAAAGAAGTCACTATATGGTGTGAAGAAATCACCTAGGATGTTCTACCAAAAGTTTGACACATACATCCTTGGATTTGGATTTGTAAGAAGCAGGACTGATCACTATGTATATTCCAAGCAGGTTGGTAATCACTTCATTTATGTAGTGTTGTATGTTGATGACATGTTGTTGGTAGGAAATAACAGGGATGTTATCAATGAGGTGAAATTATAGTTATCCTCCAAATTTGACATGAAGGATCTCGGTGCTGCTAACTTCATTCTAGGAATGGAGATTAAAAGAGATCGTGCAAATAGGAAACTCTGGTTGAATCAGAGAAAATATGTTGAGACGATATTGCATAGGTTTAATATGCATGGAATTAAACTGGTCAAAGTTCCTATTCCTATAGGTGTAAATTTATCTGCAGATCAGTGTCCCAAGACATAGGAAGAAGAAGAGAACATGCCCCATGTTCTGTATGCCAGTGTAGTTGGCATTTTGATGTATGCAATGGTCTGTACTAGACTAGACATTGCACATCCAGTGAGAGTTTTGAGCAGGTATATGTCAAAATGTAAGGTAGTTGGAGAGGTAGTGGGGGGGGCCTAGAGGGCCCATAGTGATAATAGTGGAGGCCATTCAATGTAAGGTGGACTAGGTCCACTATATTATTAAATAAGACCCACTATGGTAGTTAAATATAATAAATGGGTAATTAAATATAATAAATGTAAGAGGACTTCTTAGAAGGTTCTGCTTCTAGAAGATTCCTCCTCTAAAATTTTCTTAGGTGATGGTAGCACTACATAAAGGGGTTCAAGAAATGTAATGAGATATGAAGAGAAGTATTGTATTTGGAGCGGTAGCTCAATAGGAGGATGGCCCCTTGAAGAGGCAAGTGAACATGAGAGGATCCCTTCCATAATAGGATCTATTGTATGGTGTTGCCCTACCCTAAGGGTTTGATAGTAATAAAGAAGATTTTTCATATTGTTCTTGTATATTTGTTGTGGTGTTTTTTTATTTAGTATTTGGTTCTTAACAAGTGGTATCAAAACACTTTCCTTGGCAGACATTGTGGGCAAATATTTTTTATTTTTGCATATTTTTTTTTTCGGATAAGAAAAAGAGGGCCGCGACATTTCAGAAATTTTCAGTATATTTATGTGAAAAATTTGTGGAAACAGGTTGTGGATCTGAGTTCCTCTCATAAAAACACCTAAGTTGAAAAAACAAATCGTCCAAAATAGAGTCCGGGAAGTCAAGATATTGAAGTTTTAAAATCTGCAATTTTTCAAGGTTTTTTCCGCGGACGACAGCGTGTTTTTTTTTATTTTTGTAGCATTTGGAGGCCTAATTTGCCCAAATAAATTACAGATCTTAGTTCTTCTCACAATTTCACCCAATTTAAAAAAAAAATCAGTTGAAACGGAGTCCGGAAAGTGAAGTTATGAGTATTTTAAATTCAACAGTTTTTCAGGGTTTTTCCGGAAAACGTCGTGATTTTCGTGATTTTTTGGGTTTTTTCATGATGGATGTGGGACCAAAGAGTTCATAGGGTGTTGAGATGACTATTTCCTCTCAAACCCTCAAGGGAATTCTTGAAGCATTCAAATCCAAATTGTATGACACATTGGATGCTAGATTGCATGACCTTGCAAATGACCTCAATGATAGTTTCTATGGTATTCGAGATTTAGTGGATAACATGCAATATATATTTCTTATGGCGTACATTAGGGATGAATATAATCAAGAAATATATGTTTGGTATGATTTTGAGGCCGATTGTGATGATTGGTATATGGATAGTTGTCATTTTTGGGATGACAACCACTTTCATATTTTATTTGATGACTCTAATCCACCTTCTATAGACAGCATCAATGTGACAAATCGAGAGCCAATGATTATTACCAATGTCCATCCTGCATATTCTACAATGGTATTATCCCTTCCAGATTCTGCTACGACCCTTTTCCACTATGTGGATGGATATTCTTATTTGGATCCACATGATAGGTGTCAATCTTTGGAGCATCATTTTGAGTTGGTTATTGGGTTCCAAAATCTTCCACGGGGAGTTCACATGAGCACTTGGACATGGGACCCGGGAAAAAATAAAAAATATTTTCCCACAATGTCTGCCGAGAAAAGTTCTCTGAAACCATTTGTTAAGAACCAAATACCTGAATACAAAATATCACAATAGATCCAAAGATATCTGAATACAATCACTACATAAGATATATGAAACAATATAAAAAACCACAACTTTATTATAGAAACCCTTGAGGTAGGGCAACACCATAAAATGGATCATATTATGGAAATGATCCTCTCCTATTCACTTGCCTCTTCGAGGGGGCATCCTCCTATTGATCTACCACTCCAGATACAATAATTCTCTTCATATCTCATTACATTGGTTGAACCCCTTTATATAGTGCTACCATCACCTAAGAACATTCTAGAGGAGGAATCTTCTAGAAGTAGAGCCTTTTAAGAAGTCCTCTTACATTTATTATATCTAATTACCCATTTATTATATTTAACTACCATAGTGAGCCTTATTTAACAATATAGTGGACCTGTTATCGCTTAGTTTGTAGTCTAGGTCAGGTAGCTTGAAAGGTAAGGATCAAACTGGCGTAATAGGAGCTGCCCCACCCACTGTTACCTCGATGAGGGGCTCTTTCTATTCAGGGTGGATAATCCCAAGGGAGATGTCCCTAGCAATCTGGGGTTTTGAAAGGCGAAGGGTTGAAGGATCAAGGTAAGTTTTCCCTTTCATAGATTACCACCGATAAGATAGTAAAAAAGAAGATAAACCACAAAATAGGCACCTGTTTGCGAGACAAGGCAACAATAAAAACTAAAATGTGCAACAGTGGTCAGTTCTTCATAAATTAATAACAGTAATTATTGACGAAGTAAAACACTGGAGCTGATATAACATTCAATGTATAAAATCAATCTTTAAATTATCATAAAATATCATCAAATATCATTAAATGCTCATTTAAGAAAAGTTTGTTGCATCAAGCTTATTAGAGGTGACATCAGCCTTATTCTAGGGTTAGCTTGGTAGACAAAGAGGTGGACGTTTTGCAAACAGGCTAATGGAAATTACCAACTCTTCAATGTCTATCATTGAGATGACTATGCCACAACTTTTACATCAACCAAGAGCTCAAAAGAGGCATGACATCATCATCAAATTAGGGTTAGTGAGACGTTAGGGTTAGTTAGGGTTCCAAATTTAAGAAGTTTGAAAGAGTTATTTTGGCACAAGAAGCTCAACGTTGGATAGTTAGACTAGTGCCTTAGGGTATTATGGAGTCAAGAAGAAAGGCTAAGTCTCGAGAGAATCTAAATCTAAGGACAAGAGAGTTAGGATTTATGGTGTTGCAATGGCAGGGCCATAAAGTCAAAACCCTAAGGGGAGGAGGCTCATTCCGGTGTTGCTTAAGCAAGGCCTCATGCTCCTCCCTCTTTCCTTAAAAATCCTTGGCAAAACGGCTAGCTTTAAAACATAAATCTAGGGATGAAAAGTGTTGCAAGAGAAAGGCCCTTCAAACCCTAAAAGTCAAAACCCTAGGTGTAAAATTAATTAGGCCTAGGACGTCTTCTTTCTTCAACTTGTGTTCAAAAGCTAACTCAGAAAAAGGGGAACTAGTGTAGCAACGACTAGGCTATATTCTCCTTAATCAAATGGCTAAACAAGTTTTCTATCATAGGGACATATAGAAAGGACCTACTTGTGTGCTTTCTACCTAGGGTTTCAATGATTAAGCAAAATAATAACAATGTAACCATAAATGCAAGAGATTTAACATACAACCATTCAATCAAGAAGTTTTTCATGAGAAATACACTTACAAATCAATGAAGAGCTTATCAAACCCTTGTTGTAAACCTTCCAATGATAGAAAACACCATAAAAATGCCAAAGATGATCCTCCACAAGAGTAGCGCCTCACTTCCAAGAGCAAAATACCAAGATAAAGACTAAAATGATTTTCTCTCCTAAGAGAGTGAGTTGTGTTATGTTTAAAATGAGGTCCAACGTCCTCTATTTATATCATCCTCATGACCTTTAATTACAAAAATAGGTCATTAAAACAACCGACAAGGCTGACTAACAATATTACACTATTTTTCACATTAAATGCTAAAAATGTCACAATGTGAGCTTAAAAGGGAGACGTCAGGCCCCTCTGAGGGATACATTGGCCCTCTTTGGGCAAGATCAGCATCCAGGAAGCAAAATGTTGGCCCTTCCAGGGCTTCTCCAAGATGCCACACGTGCCAAATGGTGCCAGCACACTGCCACATGCTCCAGAAAATGTCCAGCTGCCTCAAGTGACATCCTGTCCAACAAAATCCATCGTCCCATCTCCAGTGGGTGATCCCCCCTAGGTCGGGCTCTGCTATGGTGTCTTGGTGGAACGTCCTTCTGTCTTCTTCATGCAAATGCTCATCACAACGTTTTCCTGCCTCTGCCATCCTAGCAACCATCTGATGGGCTCTTTAGCCCCATGGAGGTCCGAACTAATCATATCCCCATGTGTACCGGTCCACTGGTACCTGTCCACCGGGTATGATCCTGCACATCAAAGACTACACCCTCCATGGACTCATCAGTCCTAGGGATCATAGAAATGTCAGTCATATTTCATCATTAAATTTATCAAATACATGCATGAAATCCCTAGCATATCATCTAATAGCTCAAAGGTATTACACAGATCTACTATACAAAGCTGAAGAAAACCAACAGAATAACCTATTGGGCTAATACCCACAAGAGATGGAAAGATTCCTCAGAGGATCATTCAAGCCATGTTTTGTGAGGTGGTATGGTCTAGGGATTTCCAGTCACAGTAAGACCAAGGGAAGGTGTTGTATGTGGGTGCCTTTGTAGGAGGCGAGCTGTACCCGTCATGGATGCATTTTTTCCAAGCCCTTTATTGGCTTTATTTTTCTTTTATTTCTTTTATTTATTTTTTACTTTAAGGTCTGACCAGAGGACACTGCCTTGGCATGGTGACCAGAGCTGACAGTGTTACCCACTGGTATCTTCATGGAAATGATAAGGATGGCTCGTGATGAGACCCCCTTTCCCTTGGCCATGCAACCAAAGGTCACTGCCCTGGCGTGGTGACTAGATAGTGGCAATGTCATACTGTTGGATACTTATGAACATAATGGGATGGCTCGTGATGAGACCTCCCATCCTCTTGGTTAGGTATTTTTTTTATTACTTTTCTTAGAGTCCCTTTAGTTTCTTATCGAGAGGCCTTTTATTGCCTTCTCGGGGATCCCCTAGGTGAAGCATCTCTAGGTTTCATTTCTTATGGCTTTTATCTTTTACCAGCTGCTTTTAACTCTTGGGCCTTTAGCCCCTTCTTCCCACAAGACAAAGTGTAACCCTCAAAAGGTCATCCTAATGGCCAGACTAAGGGAATGGGATAGATGTGCGGGAGATAAGATGAACAATGATAGAATGGTGGGAGGGGAACGATGGCTCTGCAAATCCATTTGGTGGCTAACCAAAACCCATTAATACAAGCTTTCTAAATCACCCCATCAATCACCCCAACAATGGTCAAGTGGATTAGTGTAAGATCCAAGCAGTCATCAAAAATGAAAGGAACCTAATGCATATATAAGAAGGTTATAATGATAAAAAATGACACATACCATGATACCTTGGACCAATTACCTCATGGAGCAAGAGTCCTCTCCAATGCAAGTCCAAGCCGATGGTGATGGAAGTTGTTGCTGCTGATAGGAAAAATCTAGCGAAGAAGAAGAAAGATGGGCCCTCCAGGGCCAAGCTCAGGTCAATCCTGCTCTCAGTACTTCATGTCTAGGACTTGTGGGCCTCGAGACATGATCTCCTAGTTATCCCTAGATATCGGGGATAACATCTGGCTCCAACTCGGGGACATGTGCGAACCGTAGAGCGCATGAGAACCTCAACAATCTCTGGCATAAACCTATATACCTTCTCACACTTGACAAGAAAGCATCAGTGACAAAAGATGGGGTGGTATTGCCACCCCGCAAAATAATATATGTATACATATGAGATAAAACAATCAAGATGCATATATAAGGGAGACAAACAATAAATTCAGATGGTATAATACACGGAAATGCCTACCTACTCATACTTACCTGTATAATCATGTCCCACCACCTTGGTGGGGTTTGAGGAGGCGTCTGCTGATGGGTAATGAGCGCTTTCTTCCTTCCAAGATGGACAAGTAATAGGAGTTATCTACTGATTCCATTCCAACCTTGAAAGGTCCGAGCCATGATTGTGTACTTCCCTTTACATTAGTAGGCTCTCCTTTCTGAATATCCCACATCCATACTACCTCTCCCTCCTTGTATTTTCGGATCTTGCGTTTTTCAGTTCCTTGAATAAACCTGGTGTATTGTACTGAGGGAGGTGGGTGGGCTTCTGGAACAAAGGTTTCTTGCTGAGACGGATGTATTTGTACATATTCTTCATTCTTTGATCTTTTTAGTATTTTTACTGTCCCCACTTCTTTGTTCTGAAACCGATCTAGGAGTTGCTAATATTCCTCTTTCCTGGGCCACTCAATCTGGTCAAAGTCTTCTTCCATAGTAAAAGGCATGTCTTCCGGAGAGTATTCTTGAAGAGTTTGTATCACATCTTTTTGCGCTTCATTCTTAGCAGGGGAAACATCATGTACATGAGTTCCAGTTATTGGCACATTGAGTAATCGTCCAGTTGTCCCATCTTTTAAAGGTAATCGCAGAAAAGTGAGATCCATCTCAAGGGACCCACCTATCATTGCACTACACTTCCTAGACAAAAGCATTCCCCACACATCCAGGACATCAACAACTATAATGTCTATTCGAACTGTCTTCTCGGGGAATTCCTTCAGTTGTACTTCGATATTTTCAATTACACCATGTGTGGGTATAGCCTTGGATTCAAATCCACACATGTTTCTGTAAGGCCTGGTTACCTTTAGGCCCATCTTCTGCATGACTTTGAGAGACACCATGTTTTCACCAGCACCTGTATCTAGCATGCAGTTGTTGAGATATTTTTTCTTCATCATAAGAGTCATGAAGAAAGGAGGATTTTCACCGTAGTGGATTCTGAAATGATTAGCTTGTAACATAATTGGGGGGTCCATAGGCTCAGTCGTTCCTGAAAAGAATTTGTTGAAGCGTTCTTTAATAGAAGGGATCTTAATGGATTATTTTAGAGGAACATTCACATGCATTTTCGACAAAGCTCCTTCAAGTTCAAAATCAAGGGTAATCTTGTCAGCTTCGGGATTTTTAGGTGGAGGAACTTCAGAGGGTTTTGATTGATCATTTGTAGGTTGGCTTGGTTTCCTTCTCTGATACACTTGGACTTCTTTATTTTTTAGCTTCTCATGTGATTCTTGATCCAAGTTGTTGATTATGGCTAACCTTGCTGCTCGGGCTGCTTCCTTCAGGGCTTGTTTATGTTATTCATCAGTGATGTTTATCTGAGGGAAATATGAGAAGCAGTCAAAGTTGTTGACTTGTTGCTGGCTAGCATTATAAGGACACTCATTCTCCCAATGTGCTTCACTGTACTCCAGAGACCATGGATTTTCATCAATAGCATTTGCAGAGGCCAAAGTATTCAAGACTTCATTTTCATTCTTCGGCTTGTAATTTTGATTCCCCTTTTGAAATGGCCCCTTGAATGGGGGTCTGGGTGCCTGGGTCTGTGACTTTTCAAGTCTCACGATACGGTTCATCATTTCCTCTTGATTCTTCATGATTCTATCTACTCAAGCTTGTAGCTTACTGATACTGGTGCACAGATCCGAAGCAAGCTCAACATTGTGTATTGTTTTCTACATGATGTTATTTTCCCCCCTAAGGTTGGAAAAAGGCTCAATCTTGGATGAAAGAAGATTTCCTTCAATCTTTGTTGCAAGCTCTTGGGATTCTTGAATGGATTGAGGGTTTTTGTCTCTGAGGAGATACCCTAATTAGCCATTGAAAGATCTAGTGTAAATGTGAACAAGGTAATCATCTTTCGGGTGATGGCTTAGGGGAATTCGTTGGAGTAAAGCTTTGAACCTGGTATGAAACTCCCGAATGGACTTGTTCTCACATCTGGTAATGCCATTCAGTCGGGTGAGTAACATGTTCGGATCTTCCTTGATACTCCACCTTCTGAGGAAGATTTCTTCAAGTTTATCCATGGTCTTAATGCTTCCATCAGGCAGGCCAAGATACCAACGTCTTGCAACATCATATAGAGTAGCAGAGAAGAGCTTCATGACCAAATATTCAACATCATTACTAATGGGGTGAAGCTGAAAGAATGCCCAGAAATTACTCATATGCTCTTCGGCACTAGTAGCATCAGTGCCGGTAAACTTAGGCAACCACTTCTCATATTTAGGTGGCATTTGCCTAGGGTAACCAGGTATGGCTGAAATGTCTAAAGGCTTGAACAAGGTGGATGACCATTGTCTCTGATTATTGACTGGGTTTGTAGTACTGGTCTGAGAAGTAGACATGTTTAAAGGAAGTCGCTTTCCAAAAAGTGACTTGACAACAGGTGAATTAGCAGGAGGCTTCCTTCTGAAAACTAGAGGAGGGTTATTGAACCTCTTTTTGGTTTGTGGAGTCGCCAGATAGTTTTCTTGAAACTACCAAAGAATAGGGGGAAAAGTTGTAGTGGATTCACCAGGTAAGCTTGTAAGAAAAAGGTCTCTGAGGCAAGGCTTACCAAAGGTTTGTCGTTGAGGAAGATTGACTCAGTGTTCCCCAACTACGGCGCCAAAATTGTATCGCTCAGTTTGAGGTCTAGTTCAGGTAGCTTGAAAGGTAAGGATCAAACTGGCGTAACAGGAGCTGCCCCACCCACTGTCACCTCGATGGGGTGATCTTTCTATTCAGGGTGGCTAATCCCAAGGGAGACGTCCCTGGAAATCTGGGGTTTTGAAAAGCGAAGGGTTGAAGGATCAAGGTAATTTTTCCCTTTCATAGATTACCGCCGAGAAGATAGTCAAAACGAAGATAAACCACAAAATAGGCACATGTTTGCGAGATAAGGCAACAATAAAAAATAAAATTTGCAACAGTGGTCAATACTTCATAAATTAATGACTATCAACATTTGATGAGCATAAATAGAAGTAATTATTGACGAAGTCAATGATTGCAAAAAATGACTATGGCTTGTAATATTACTTGTCAATAAACACTGGAGCTGATATAACATTCAATGTATAAAATCAATCTTTAAATTATCATAAAATATCATAAAATATCATTAAATGCTCATTTAAGACATGTTTGCTGCGTCAAGCTTATTAGAGGTGACATCAGCTTTATTCTAGGGTTAGCTTGGTAGACAAAGAGGTGGACGTTTTTCAAATAAGCTAATGGAAATTACCAAATATTCAATGTCTATCACTGAGATGACTATGCCACAACTTCTACATCAACCAAGAGCTCAAAAGAGGCATGATGTCATCATCAAATTAGGGTTAGTGAGATGTTAGGGTTAGTTAGGGTTCCAAATTTAAGAAGTTTGAAAGAGTTATTTTGGCACAAGAAGCTCAACGTTGGATAGTTAGACTAGTGCCTTAGGGTATTATGGAGTCAAGAAGCAAGGCTAAGTCTCGGGAGAATCTAAATCTAAGGACAAGAGAGTTAGGCTTTATGGTGCTGCAATGGCAGGGCCATAAAGTCAAAACCCTAAGGGGGGGGGGGCTCATTCCGGTGTTGCTTAAGCAAGGCCTCATGCTCCTCCCTCTTTCCTTAAAAATCCTTGGCAAAACGACTAGCTTTAAAACATAAATCTAGGGATGAAAAGTGTTGCAAGAGCAAGGCCCTTCAAACCCTAAAAGTCAAAACCCTAGGTGTAAAATTAATTAGGCCTAGGACATCTTCTTTCTTCAACTTGTGTTCAAAATCTAACTCAGAAAAAGGGGAACTAGTGTAGCAACGACTAGGCTATATTCTCCTTAATCAAATGGATTAACAAGTTTTCTATCATGGGGACATATAGCAAGGACCTACTTGTGTGCTTGCTACCTAGGGTTTCAATGATTAAGCAAAATAATAACAATGTAACCATAAATGCAAGAGATTTAACCTACAACCATTCAATCAAGAAGTTTTGCATGAGAAATACACTTACAAATCAATGAAGATCTTATCAAACCCTAGTTGTAAACCTTCCAATGATAGAAAACACCATAAAAATGCCAAAGATGATCCTCCACAAGAGCAGTGCCTCACTTCCAATAGAAAAATACCAAGACAAAGACTAAAATGATTTTCTCTCCTAAGAGAGTGAGTTGTGTTATGTTTAAAATGAGGTCCAACATCCTCTATTTATATCATCCTCATGACCTTTAATTACAAAAGTAGGTCATTAAAACAACCAACAAGGCTGACTAACAATATTACACTATTTTTCACATTAAATGCTAAAAATGTCACAATGTGAGCTTAAAAGGGAGACGTCAGGCCCCTCTGAGGGAGACGTTGGCCCTTTTTGGGCAAGATCAGCATCCAGGAAGCAAAATGTTGGCCCTTCCAAGGCTTCTCCAAGCTGCCGCACGTGCCAAATGGTGGCATCACACTTCCACATGCTCGAAAAAATGCCCAGTTGCCTCAGGTGACATCCTGTCCATCAAAAGCCATCGTCCCATCTGCAGTGGGTGATCCCCATTAGGCCGAGCTCTGCTATGGTGTCCTGGTGGAATTCCCTTCTGTCTTCTTCATGCAAATTCTCATCACATTGTTGTCCTGCCTCTGCCATCCCAACAACCATCTAATGGGCTCTTCAACCCCATGGAGGTCCGAACTAATCATATCCCCATGTGTACCGGTCCACTGGTACCTGTCCGCCGGCTATGGTCCTGCACATCAAAGACTACACCCTCCATGGACTCATCATTCCTAGGGATCATAGCAATGTCAGTCATATTTCATCATTAAATTTATCAAATACATGCATGAAATCCCTGGTATATCATCTAAGAGCTCAAAGATATTACACAGATCTACTATACAAAGCTGAAGAAAACCAACATAATAACCTATTGGGCTAATACCCACAAGAGATGGAAAGTTTCCTCAGAGGATCATTCAAGCCATGTTTTGTGAGGTGGTATGGTCTAGGGATGTCGAGTCATAGTAATACCAAGGGCAGGTGTTGTCTGTGGGTGCCTTTGTAGGAGGCGAGATGTACCCGTCATGGATGCATTTTTTCCAAGCCCTTTATTTCCTTTATTTTTCTTTTATTGCTTTTCTTTCTTTTTTACTTCAAGGTCTGACCAG
>ML792314.1:110315-129195 GCA_009831015.1 Picea engelmannii | reverse complement strand
TACAAGCTTGCTAAATCACCCCATCAATCACCCCAACAATGGTCAAGTGGATTAGTGTAAGATCCAAGCAGTCATCAGAAATGAAAGGAACCTAATGCATATATAAGAAGGTTATAATGATAAAAAATGACACATACCATGATCCCTTGGACCAATTACCTCATGGAGCAAGAGTCCTCTCTGATGCAATTTCAATTCGATGGTGATGGAGGCTGCTGCTGCTGACAGGAAAAATCTAGCGAAGAAGAAGAAAGATGGGCCCTCCAAGACCAAGCTCAAGTCAATCCTGCTCTCAGTGCTTCATGTCTAGGACCTGTGGGCCTCGAGACATGATCTCCTAGTTATCCCTAGATATCAGGGATAACAGGACCTATTCCACCTTACATTGAATGACCTCCACTATTATCACTATGGGCCCTCTGGTCCCCCCCACTACCTCTCTAGCTACTTTACACAAAACCAGGGAAGGAGAATTGGCAACAATAAATAGGGTCTTCATTTATCTTCATGACACTACCAGTTATGGATTGTGCTACCAAGGAAGACCAGGATTGGACAAAGTAGTGGACATACATGGATTTGTTGATGCAAATTGGGCTGGAGATCTGGATCGCAGAAGATCTACAAGTGGGTATGTGTTTAACCTATTTGGAGGAGAAATCAGTTGCATGAGAAAAATACAGGTTGTAGTGGCACTCTTAACTACATAAGCTGAATACATGGCAGCCACTCATGCAGGCAAGGAAGCAACATGGTTACAAAGATTGTGTTCAGGTATTGGTTTGGTACAACAAGAAGTGAGATTATATTGTGAAAGTCAGAGTCCAATCTTCCTGGAAAAGAACCCAGCTTATCATTCGAAGACAAAGCATATTAATGTTCAGTATCACTTTGTGAGAGACATGATTGAGGAAAATAAGGTGTTACTGGAAAAGGTTGACACTTTGAAGAAAGTTGCAAATTCATTGACAAAGTCTGTGAGCACAGAAAAGTTCTCCTGGTGTAGAGTAACAATTGGAATTGTTGCCCTAGATTGTTGACTATATATAATCATGTGGACCCCGGGATGCAAAGAAAACAATAAGTGGGAGAATGTTGGGTATGTGTTATATTATTTGCATGTGTGTGTGTGGGCGCGTCAAATTTGAAAATTGCATCTGACGATCCCTCGTAGTAGTGCTCTTTGTGTCATGTGCGCTGGGTGCTTCCTAAGGGAGGCCAGGTATGCCCCCCCCCTTGTTACGCACAACGTCCCGAAATTTGTTTTTGGGCAGTTTTTGCTATTTTTAGCGGATTTTTCTATTTTTAGTGGTTTTCTAAATTAATCCCGGATTAAGGGATTAGGGTTTTAGTATCTACGGAATACCTAAAAACATTGTATATATTGTATGGTGAATGGTGAAATTCGATATAATGAATATAAGAAAGGTTTTCCCTAGTTGAGGGTTTCCGGTATAAATCTATGTGTACTATGTGTATGAGCCATTGATTAATTTATGTTCTTCTTAAGAATATATATGCATTGTTTTACTTCACAGGTTTAAAACTTACAATTATCACTTAACTATTCACATAATGAATGAGAGTCTTAATTATGCAGGACAAAAGGATGATGTGGAATTATGAGTACATTAGTCATGTACCAAGTTGATAGGATTCTGATACGACTGGTAAGAGAAAAATGCATATTTCAAATTTTAACCCAAGGTTCTATGCAATTAGGCATATATCAAATGTAAAAATCACATAATCAAAATTAAAATCTATTAAGTCATATCTCCCAAAGTGTATGAATCAAGTGTAATGATAATGGATCAACAAATAAAGAAGATAGACTTATAAATTTAAATATCTATAACAATATAGATGCCCTTTAGGTGTAATCCCATTAGCAAAAGAAACAAAGAAATCACAAATTGTAAAATGATTAACCAAGACAAACTTTTGTTTTAATTTCATGCTTCCAGTAATGAAATTAAACAAAACAAACCATAGAAAAAACAAAAAACTCTTACACATAGCTAACCTAATGAATCTTTTCAGAAACGAAAGATGATAGAAATATTTGCAAGGAGAAGGAGGCAACTACATGAAATTTTATCCCTTGGTGGTGACTTTTATTATGATAAAATTTGATAGAATTGTTGGCTTCCAACACCCATCAACTAAGTCCCATGTTCCAATATTTACTATTGTGCATCCAATGGACTTTGATTTTCATTTATTTCTCATGTATTAATCTTTGTTTTTGTATTTATTACTCAATCATCGATGGTTCGAGGAACAACCACATTGATCAATTTACATAGAAGAATCCCATATTTCACTATATCAAAAAGATCATTTGTCATAGGATCAATTGGAAGGTATATTTTCACCACTAGATCATCTCTAAGGTAGATATTGATATGAGAAAAAAATTCCACCTTCTCATATTCACCAATTGTGTGAAGCAAGGTGGTTGTGGAAGTCTTTAGAAATGCATATTTTTTCTTGGAACCATTTAATTTTGTATCTACATGTGTCTACAAATTAATATAAATCTGTTGAAAACCTTCGAAATACAAAATCTCATTTTCATTCAAATGGTATTCTCCCACAACAACTCTTATTCCCTCCTCGATGAAAAACTCCTCAAAAATATTTCAGTTTAGTCATTCTAGAGATCAAATTCCCAACAGTTAATTCACCCTTCTCCTTCTTCATGGATGCATATTGTTATTTTAAAGTTTGAAGCTCCACCTAGGTGAATTGGCTCTAAAGCCAAGGATTTGAAACCAATACTTCCACATAGTCTACCACTTCCATTATCAATTGTTAAAGAAGACTCTGAATTATTGTCATCAATAACAATGTTTGAGAAACTGCTAGTTACACTTCCATTTTCACTGTTTGAAATCCCCGCGTCTTCATTCATTTGTTTTGTAAACCTCCAAAGAATAATGCTTGCAATCAATATAATAAGTATCATTTTAGAATTGACCTCAACAATGTCTTCAAGTAGAAGGAAAAATGAGCATCAAATCTTCCTTGCCACATTTATTATATAGGTTGCATTCAACCTCTTTTCTTCCTCATTCTCTCCTTTTGTGACAATGTACCAGTTCACAACCGTAGGTTCAACAAAATTCAATATATTATCAATATTCCTTTGTTGATTTGGTATTGCAGATGGAAATATATAAATACAAGAGAAATACAAAATAAAGAAGTTTGTTTTTATTGAGATAATATATGTAGGTAATTATTATAAGATGTAAATGTCCACTCCTATACAGGTGGTATACCTTTATGTGTGTGGAAATGAAAAAAATAGTCCCATTTTGTGTTGAAGCTCTACTCAATAAAACATAATAGATGGGGGTTTATTTTATTTTTTCCAAGACTAAAACTTGGTTTTGTTTTTGAACCTTGCAAGGACAAGATGAGGCCACCCTTCAACTAAGTGTCGCATTCCAATATTTACTATTGTGCATCCAATGGACTTTGAAGAATTGAGACAAAGTGTATGATTTTCATTTATTTATCATGTATGGAGAGTTTGGCCACTTTGCTAGACAGTGCACCCATACAGAAGAGGAAGATGAGCAACAATTGGTTGCCACAATTAGAGAGTTTTCTATAATTTTTAAGTATAGATGCACTCTATTCTTGGATACAGAGGACGAAACCAGGGTAGGTTGGTACATAGATAGTGGGGCCATGAGTCATATGACAGGTGACCGAATTGAAATTAAGGAATTATCAAGTCAAGATTGAGGAATTGTTAAGTGTGGGGTGCATTCCAATATGATGGAATTTCATGGAAATGGGGAAGTATCACTACAACTAGAATCAGACAGAATTTTCAGGATACTAGAAGTATTGTACATACCATGTATGCGAATCGTATTTCTTTCAATATTAGCCTTGGAGAATAAAGGATATGGATCAAGATTCTTTGGTTGCAGTGTACACATATGTTCATTTAAAAGTCAAGAACCAGGACCACCTATAATGATATGCATAAGTGAATATGGGCTATATAAACTGTGGGGGCAACCTGTTTATAGACTCACAGAAGAATGCAATGAGCCTGCAAGTCAAGTGTAAGAGAACAAGAGGCTATTCTCAGTAGACCCACATGGTGGGAATGGACTCAATTGGATGAATGGGGATACTCAGATGATCCCGGTACAGGGTGTAGAAGAACCATCCTAGCAGAACAAATAGAATGTCTAGACATGGAACTGTTGGGCCTCTCAGACTCAGAGGGATAAACACATAGTGAGGTGGATCCTGGAGAAGACAATTCTAGTGAATTTACCTCCCTCTCTAAGAGGGAATGTTAGAGTATAAGTCAGGAAATTAACGCCTCCTCATTAAGGGTGTCTAGTAATGAGGAGGAAGCCCATATTTTGACTAGAAAAAAGAAAATTAAATGGTGGGGACCACCTAAATCAAGCTAAGATTGCATCTCATCCATTGGTGCATCTCAATTCTTGACTAATTCCCTGCCCTTGGATCAAGTTCATGATGAGAGGATCTGAGGGCTAGGAATTATTGAGGAAAATATGTTAGTGTTACACGTAACCTAGAAGCCTCACTATCAATATAAGAGAAAAGAGAGTGAGGTCAACTAGAGAGGAGGCATTACAAAGAGGACCGAGACAAGGTATGCAAGATAACAAAAAAGAGGAGGTTGAGAAGGGACGATATAGAGACCAAGTCAGGTCTCTCACCATGCACAAGGAAGCAAGCACAAACCAGAGATCAAGTCAATTCTCATAGAGACCAAGTTAGGTCTTTATCTGTGCATAAGGAGGCAAGCAATTCGGGTCTCATTGTGTGAAAAAGGAGCCAAGTTAGGGAAATAAGTTTGGGTCTCACTTCCTGGATGAGCATCCGAGTTAGGGACACCGTTCATCATAGTCAAGTAATAGTGATCTGAGATATTTTCATTGATGTGACTTATTAAAGAATTGTATTAAATGAGCATAAATCAAAGTGCACCATAAAGAAGGAATAACTCAATAATGAAGAGACATATTCATCATATCTAAACACAAAAAACTTGATAACAAAGTTCATCCCTAATGGACTACATCTCTGGGTCTTGCTCTCAAATGGGTAGGACTTTTTATTAACTCAACAAAAGAATTTGGAAAAATACATAAGTGTACCTCATTCTGGAGTTAAGTTGTAGAATCTTTGCTCAGATCATAAACAAACAACACCAATTAATTTGTGGCATCAAATTACCCAAAAATGACTGTCTCCACGCCTCAATCTGAGTCTGGCACTTTCAGACCCTTGAGAAATTTCATCTTGATTTTCGTGCCTGCACTTGTAATTAATTAATGATAGTACTCCTACATTGAAATCCGTGCCCGGTATAGACTAGTGCATGCACCTTCCTCCCCCACGCCTAGAAAAATTCAGTTTTTAAATGAAAAACTGGGCAGACTAACCAACATGGTCGTTTGGTCCATTGGTTGGCAGAAGTGTATTAAGGGTGAGTTGTGGGGGAGGTCTCGAGGTCAAGCCCACAAGCCTCCTCCCTTTGGCTTGTTGTTTTAACCATAATACATTTGTTGGGATACTCTGCTAAGTTTAGCAATCCCGCTAGTGGATTCTTCGTTGTTGACCAGATATGGCATAATACGTCTAAATTTGGTGGATTGG
This sequence comes from Picea engelmannii, assembly GCA_009831015.1. Classification (NCBI taxonomy): domain Eukaryota; kingdom Viridiplantae; phylum Streptophyta; class Pinopsida; order Pinales; family Pinaceae; genus Picea; species Picea engelmannii. The sequence goes on along the minus strand of ML792314.1, from coordinate 123,531 downwards.
GGGTTGGCTCCAGCCAACCCCTTTTTTAATTTTTGGATTTCTGGTAGCTAGCCCTTATTGGGCATTTTCCCACTGCCATGTGGTATCCCATGACTGGGACACGTGGCGGTCACCCATTGGCCCATGTCATCCACTTGCACAGTGATCCTGCCATGTCACCTGTCTGCCACGTATTATACAAATGCCATGTGTCTTCAATGTCCCATACGACCTGCCACGTGGTTGTATGGACTGTCACATGGCACTTCCTCATTGGTCCACATGTCGACTTGAAAATGTCGAAAATGAGTGACACATGGCAGCCTCTGGTGTTGCCACATCATCATGTTGATTTCATCATGACACATATCTCCCTCTGCATGTGCCACGTACTCTATACGGACGTTGATGTCATCTGTATTGATGTTGAACTCAACAGTACAGATGCTCACTCATCCTTGTTGACTGGGCTAGGTTGACCAAAAATTTGACCATGAATATATTTTGATCCGTAACTCCGTTTGACAAGTTGTTTATGTCGTTGGAAATATTGCGACATGCTCTTTGAAAGGATGCCAATTTCACTGAGTTTTGAGGACATTGATTTTTTTTCCTTTCTCTATCTACTGAGGCTATTCTAAGCTTCATGAGGTGCTTCTGTGAATTATGGGTTATCCTTAGTCTTCTCTGGATCCTTTCTGGATCAAATAGAGGTTGTGTTGGGCCTGAAGGAGGTAAAGGAGTCGAGTTAGGGAAATTATGACATACGCTCAAATTACACACTCGTCTAGTCTGAAAGAAAAGTGTGCTCAGGTCAAAGGTATACGTTTTGATTTGAGAAGATACCAGTCGAATATAAACTGATTAATAGTTCCAGTTTTTTATTTTATGGTTTTGATAATTATTACCAACAGAAGGACGGACTTGTATAGGTCGTATGATATATGTAAACTCAGCTTGAGTAAATTCTATTCTTGCGGTGGAATGATATAAATAAAATTACATTGTTTTGATTATATCCATTGATGTTGTGTTGTTTTAACGGTGTGGTTGTCATAGGAAAGAGAAGAGTTTAATTCTACTTCTGTTCAGAAATATTTTATCCTTCTTAGTGTTATTTTTATTCAAATGTATTTTTCATTTGAATGGTATTCCCCCACAACAACTCCTACCTCCTCCTCGATGAATAAATCCTAAAAAATATTTCAGTTTATTCATTCCATAGCTCAAATCCCCAACAGTTAATTCACCCTTCTCCTTATTCATGGATGCATATTGTTGTTTTAAAGTTTGAAGCTCCACCTGGGTGAATTGGCTTTGAGGCCAAGGATTTGAAACCAATACTTCCACATAGCCTTTCACTTCCATTATCAATTGGTAAAGAAGCCTTTGAAGTATTGTCATCAATAACAATGTTTGAGAAACTATTAGTTACACTTCCGTTTTCACTGTCTGAAATCCATGCATCTTCACTGGTTTGTTTTGTAAGACTCCAAAGCATAATGCTTGCAATAAATACAAGTATCATTTTACAATTGACCTCAACAATGTCTTCAGGTAGAAGGAAAATTGAGCACCTAACCTTCCTTGCCACATTGATTATATAGGTTACATTCAACCTCTTTTCTTCCTCATTCTTTCCTTTTGTGACAATGTACCAGGTCACAACCCTAGGTTCCATAGAACTCAGTATATTATCAATATTCCTTTGTTGATTTGGTATTGGGGATGGAAATATATAAATACAAGATCAGTACAAAATAAACAAGTTTGTTTTTATTGAGATAATTTATGTAGGTAATTATTATAAGATGTAAATGTCCACTCCTATACAGGTGGTATCCATTTCTTCTTGATGCTTAACCTCTATCTGATATTGAATATACTGCTCATTTTTGCTAAGGCGACACAACTATAGATAATGGAGAGTTTCTTTATTCTTAACGTTTTTTACTATTGACATATAGTGCTACTTTTTGCTAAGGCAACTCGACTAAAAATATCCAAAGTTATGAATTGTAAGGTTAACTACCTTGGACAATGAGATTATTTCTTGCAAAATAATGCTTTTAATATCATAACTATCATATCATAAAAGAGATTTGAAGGCTCATCACAATGTTTCATGTTTTTCACTTATTTTTTTACATCTTTGCCAATGCTTGTTGCGATCCGATTGTTTCATTGTTTGAAAAAGAGAACAGTTTCCTTGGAGATAGTTTGCTTCTAATTTTAAATGTTTTATATTATTTTGCATGATGGTTAAACCACATGTAGATCATTCATACGAAACATGCAGTGTCACCAAAAGGAAAAGGCATTTATAATGTCAAAAGAGCTCTGAAGACTACACAAGAGCATGTCAATATTGGTCATATTGATCATGAAGAACTTGTTGAGCAATGTGTAAAGGACATTCATGATAGTGGTGCTAAATTTGAGGTAGTCAATTTTTGGTTGTGATAGTTAATATGTCCCAATGTTTTGTCATAAATTTTCACGCTTAAAATGTTCTTTTTGAAAAAAAAATATTGCTTGCATTCTTCATACTTTTGAATGTTGTATATTTGTTTTGCATGATGAAACCACATGCAGAGAATCTCTATAAAATAAACACCATGAAAAGGACGAGTCCTTATCAAAATAGCTATGAAAGATGCACTAAGTGATCTCAATATTGATAGCGATCATATTGAAATTGAACTCGAGAATAATGTGCAGTATATTCATAGTGGTACTAGTGAACTTGGGGTGAGTGCAATAATTATATGCTAAATATTAGAATATAATTATTGTTTTAACATTTTTCATATCTCAAGATAATGTGTATTTCTTTTTGTTTTTGCATTAATGTATTGAAAGGAAGGAAGCTTCACACAATGGCCTTTGAAATATTTGCAAAAAATGACATAGATGATTTTTATCACAGCTGTTAGACATCTTGGCCCACTTCTTTTATGCAATTGTTTGAATGTATGTTCATGGATCGTTTATATTACGATGTATTTGCAGAATTGGAAACTCTCAGTGACATTTGTTTGAATGAATGCATGTTTGGGGATTTTTTATATTATGGTGTATTTGCAAACTTGGAAACTCTCAGTGACAGTGTTGTACTACTTTGATATTTTTGATTATATATATATATATATGATCATCTTGCAGTTCACAATATTATGTGTTAATTTGATTTTCTATTTATGCAGTAATTTGAATGTATATTAATGTTCATGGATAATTATGATGGATTATGGTGTATTTGTGGACTTTGATATTTTTTAATATGTGTGTGTGTGTGTGTGTGTGTGTGTGTGTGTGTGTGATCATCTTGCAGTTCATCTAAATGGCAATATTATATGTTTTAATTCGATTTTCTGCAATAACTGATCTACAAATGACTAAATTTACTACTTGTTGAGGATAATAAATGACTACCACAACTAAATAAATGACCAGTTAATGACAATCAATGACTAAATATACTACTATTTAATGAAAGATGTTGATTACAATGACTAAATATACTACTCGTTGACATAAAATGATGATTACAATGACAAAATATACTACTAGTTGACGTAAATAAATGATACAAATGACTAAATTTACTACTTGTTGATGACAATAATGGACTACCACGACCAAACAAATGACTAGTGAACAACAATCAATGACTAAAACAATGACTAAAGTTACCACCAAAACGCTAAACCAAAACAACCAATAAATGACTAAAATTTTGTAGTCATATATTTGGTCGCGTTATATATGTCCAACAATATACTACTAGTAGTCACGTGACTAAACTTAGTCATTTATATGCAATTTTTAGTCATAAATTTGTCTTTTTCTACTAGTGTGATTTGATATTTGCAAATTAAATTCTCTTATAAAAGAATCTATATCAGTTAGTCCTTCATACCTTGGAGGATCACATACCTCAGTTCCAATCCATCGCAACATGTAGGTAATTCATGCACATTTTCTTGTAGACACTTCGTGCAATCTCTGTTGGAAATTCTCCAAAGCTTCTTTTGAATCTGACGCACATGAACTAATACTTCTCTAGCTAAGCACACCATTGAATGTAGGTTTCACATAATCCTCCATCTACGTAGTCATATTATACAGATTGTCAAGCTCTTTTCCTTTTACTAGTTCTACATATTTTCTTCCTTCAGTAGGATCCAACGATGTAGTAACCTTCAAGTTTTCTATTTCAAATAGAATCTGTCTCTTCTTCATGTCAATGATACTTTGGTTGTCAAAGGCCTAATCAATTCCAAGGAGTTTTGGGTAAGGGGTGCTTCCATATACTATCTCAATCACTTCGAAATCGTCCATGTTGCATCCTCCATCAATGTTAACACTTATCCCTATCAACCTTCCAATTGGGATGATCTTATGCTGGTTTTCTAATCTAAATTGGATAGGTGACCAAATCAATTTTGGCTAGCCCATCATCTCCATAGTCTTCCTTTGGATGACATTCACATTGCAGCCTAGATCTAAAATAATATTGTCCATGTCATGGTTTCCTATCTGCACATTAAGTCGAAACTCTATATTTGTTCTCTTCTTATAGTGCACCTGATTAACTGCTATGTGTACGAAAAGTATCTCTTTCTCTTGGGTGCAACGATCAATCATTCCATGAAACATATTTAAAGTAGACTCATGTTTCATTAACTCTAAACAAATTTTTAGAAAAATATTCAAAGTGATTACCTTGTCAACTTGCCTTTCTGAATGGTCATAGACTAGAGGCATATCATACACTGGCAATATGTCATACAAAGTTGGAGCGATCAAATTTGAGGCTCCATTATGCTTCTATCACTTCCTTCCTTGTTTATGTATATGTCTCTTTCTCCTTTCTAGGGTCAAACAATGGTTGAGGCTTCGTTTCTTTCCTAACCCACTTGTGGATCATATTTCCTTGATCCGTTGAATCATTTCTAGTTCTGGTTCCTCCCCATGTAACCATTGTTATCTTGGGTTGTTCTTCACATGCCTCTGTTGCTATCATCTGTGCATTTCCTTTTATGTTTTCTTGTCATTTTGTGATCAATTATGGATAATCATCTCTCGCATGGTCTAGCTATTTGCAATACATGCAGGGATTCATGAAGTATCACACTAAATGTCTGGGTTGATTACAATTATAACTTACAATTGGTCCTCTACCTCTACCAAAACCTCTTCTTCTTTGGGCCTTCAAACACTCCTCTTCCTACTTGATTATAATCTCTTCGAGTATCATACAGTGGCACTCCTCCTTCAAATTCTTCTCCCTGGACTCTATCTGTGTCTGTAGTGTGCTCTTTCATCAAATCAAATGCACGACAATCCTCCTCTTCAATGTTCAATTGACTTGCAAAAGTTACAAAATAGATTTCTCGCATTGCTCTGGTACTTTTGCATCAATGGGAAATTATGAGGGTGGTGACCCACCGACTTACAAATATCATAGCATAACCCCAGTGGATTCAAAGCTCTTGTATTCAAATATTGATAAAAAATTGGACATACATTCTTACGGTAACCTTCAGTTCTACATGTTGTGCACCAGACCTCCTCACACTTTTCTTTTCTTTTCACAAGATCCTACAACTGAATAGTCAACGCTGCTAACTGTGACTAAACTTGAGCCATCCCTACACCATTTTCTCCTATTGGGGATTCTTCTAATTTCATAGAAATTTCTAAGGCTTCTGAGTGTGACATGATCTTCTGTTGTGTCAAAGGGAAGCGTATATGCAGAAAAAATCCTACAATAAACCACTCTTTGTGTTTTTCATCTAGAATTTGGAATGTCGGTTTATCCTTTAATATATTAAATCTTTGATCGTAGTCCCACATTGATTCATTTACTATCTTCTTGATCTCCTTCAACTTTGTAATTCACTGCGACACAGATTTAGGTTTATGAAAATCTTTCAATAGAGCTTGTATTACCTCTACCAATGTGCTAGTCTATCCCACGGGTATCGCAATCCGATATTTCATGTACCATAATAATGCACGATCTTTGAATGTCGTTTCCAACTACGCAATATTTTCATCATCATCTTCAATGTTCTTCACAGTCCATATTATTTCACAAATAAACAGATGTTGTTCTGGATCCTCTGTCCCCGCTCCATGGAATACAAGTATTCTTAAAGTAGGATCTACTCCTACCATTGTGTTCTGCACGATATTTTTTCTTGATAAAACTAACTGATTCAGACTCGGCGTACTACTCCCACTACTTTGACTACTTTTTCGACTATCTTTACTTCCTTCACTAACTATAATCGACAAGGCTTTTGATCTTACCTTAGTTCTTGGTGACACATGCAGAGTCGTGGGTTCGACATGGAGTCTGATGTGAGTGAGATCTTCTTCTACCAGACTGGGCTGACGGATATTTTCTTCTATGCGCAGACTTCCTTCAATCTAGAGTATCACACCAATGTCTATTTCCTCCTTCTCACTCTATTTCCCCTCTCTCTGAACCACAATCCTCTTCTTATTCAATTTGAATCTCTTACCACTGCCCAATACTCCAATCTCTTTGTTCGTCACACACTCTTCTTCTCTCAGCATCCTCATCCCATTTGTTCTCCATTCCTTCTCTTCATCCCTCTTTCTGCTTAGACCCTCCTCTGGTCAACCCCCAGTTCCCCTATGTGCACGAAGGCACCTAACAATCATATTCCATTTTCATGACTCCCTTGTCACATAATAACATCTTAATCCAAGTTGATAATGACTTCAAGTATCTTCTTCATGGTCCCTTAAATAATACCCTTTCAGCAACGCATTATGATTGCGTATAATCTATGGAAAATTCAATAATGTAACCTCCCAACACACTTTCCATCCAGTAATCTATTGCACATGATACCCGATTTCTTATAGAATTGACTTTCCTAATTAAATCAAGAGTGCAATTTCTCAGAACAACAATACAAGATCTCATGATCTCTTCAATTAGTCTCTAGATCCACTCTACTAAAATATTTGAAAAGTCAGTGAAGAAAATTTCATGCAAATATGTAAACACATACCTTTGCAACCATTTCTTTGCGTTGATTTATGGATTCTTATTCTGGTCTACAACAAAATCGATCTTCTTCACATCCAACCATTGTCCAATATCCTCCTTAGTAGGTCTCCACATCCCCCTTAATTGCAGATCCTGGTCCTGAAAACATAACCATTTGTTGGCACACAATGGGCAAACCTGGGGTTCAACATTAATTCACCAACAAATCCCAAGATACCGACCCTTTTAGCATCACCCGCAAGTAGGTGAAGTCTCACCCAAGGTACCTATGAGTACTGCAAAAACCAGGCTTCCACAATCATGAAGGGAATGGGGACCATTCTAAGATTCATTCTTACTTAACATTCATTCAACATGCAATCTACCCTGTGCGTGAAATCATAACAACAACATAACATATGATGGATTCATCTTACTTAACCAGCCAACACATGCGCAGAACCATCATATACCATATGCATATTAACCATGAAAGCATTACAAGTGTGCCATAAGCATAACATAAAAGAAACACATCACAACATACATCATGACACAAAGACTTAATGTGGTTCACCCCAAACTAGGCTACGTCCACAACTGTTGGCTTCTTATATTAAATGTTCATGTTCAATCCTTACAATTGGTGTGAATTGCACTCAAATAAGAAACATCGGTTGACCCAACATGCCCTACTTGTTTGCGCATACAGTGCACACTTCGCTCCTTTTCTCATCTCTCACTTCACTCTTCATCTCTAACTAGTTCATCGCTTGATCAACTATCTCAAAAATCTAACTCAGTACAACACTTCTATACTTCCATGCTCTAATCCTCCTTTCTACCCAAAACCCATACATATTTATACTTTGAAATTAGGGCTTAGCCCGTTACAAAATGGACCAAATGGTCTAATTACTACTAACTAACTTCCGCCTTCCGCGTGCTAGATTTTGAATATGCGTTAACTTTCTTCTGCATGCACTGCTCCTTTGTTGACTTGTCCTGCGTTTTTCTCCTGTGCAATTCCCAAAACTTACCCAAAATGTCTCGCTCCAACAATAGGAAATGAACATGATTTTAAGCATGATGTATATGGCATAATAGTATATAAACTTGTGAAGGCACCTAGTAAAATCTACCCCGCATTAATGATCCCCATTATCTTGCAATTCCAATATGTTGTGCAATAGTTTCTATACAACTTTTACTCTTTGTAGTTTTATCTATGAAACTACACAAAATCTGATGTAAAATTTCTACTCTGGAAACTACATGTAATGTAAGATTGATCTATGAAAATACACATAATATTTTGTAAGAGTTTTCCCATTGTAAGTCATATGTAACCAAGCACTCAACGACCACAATCTGATGTAAACCCTACTTTTTATAATTTTTTCCATGAGAGATATGAGTATAATATTATCGAATGCATTGTTCACCTTATCAAAATAACATTATGATTAGTTAGTTGAAGTTTATGATAAATTTTACTCTTTCTAAGAGTTCTATTATATGCAATCAAGAGTATATAGATTGTGATCTTATTTCTTTTAAATTTAAAACTAGCGTAGATCCATTTTAACCCGAGATCTATCAAGTGGCGAGATGGATCAAATCTCTCAAGGTGCAAACCTTTCCTCAAGTTTTTCACTCTAAAAGAGGTTTACACCTCGAGAGATTTGATCCCTCTTGATACTTGATAGATCGATTATAACATTATTCTGAAAAAACCTAACTAACAATGCATTCCTTTAAATCATTCAAAAACTTCTAGTTAAATTATTCCCACTAAATTCCATTTACCTTAAATAACTGCTTATTATTATTATTTTGACTATGCATGCACACAACCAAGGGATTCCGCCCAGTGGGCCCCTTGTCATCTATTATTATATCTTCATGAAATTATTAACTCAATTGTGTGAAGTGGAATAGTAAATACATGATATGGATCCTAACTAATGGAATTGTTTATTTGTTTAATTTTTTAATCTATTTTAATCATATATTGTCATAAATTTATAGCAGAATTGCTTTTATTTTTTAAACCTAATTTATTTTTTTATTGATTGATTTTGGTTATGATTTGACTCATTTTAGTAGACATATATGAATCCAAAAATAAATTAATTAAAATTTCCAACGATCAAATATAATTACAAAGTTTTCATATATTTTAAAAAATCATTAAATTTTTGGTTCAAAAGTTAGCTCACTCCCACTAAATTCCCCATCTTCGATAGCTACTGGCCATATATTATTATATCTTCAGGCAATTAATAACTCACTTGAATAGTAAATACGTGATATGGATCTAAATCCTGAATTTATAATTAATAATTCGAGGCCTTGTCTTTTCACCGAAGGAAAACGCGGACAACAGAGACTTTTACTGTAAAATTGATAATGAAAGTGAGCCGGATCTGTGTGAGTTCTCGGTATAAGTAGGCCCCGTTAGCCCTGCTTCTACACGATACAATCTGCTTCCCATTCTCTTTATGATTTGCCTGTGAGACTAACTTCCTTGCTGCATCATCCAATTGCCTGATTTCGCTCAGCGTCCATGTCTAACGAAGAGTTTAATGGAGCTGCTGGCTGCGTCAGCCGTCTGAGCTTTAATGGATCGGAGAGACGGTAATCTCATTATACTATAAATGNCCTTCTCCCTTCTCTATACATATTCCAAAAAATAATTACAAATTTAACATACTCCTTATTTTCATTTTCATGATTATCGACATACATTTTTCCTTTTCTATGCATATTCCAAAATAGTTACAAATTTAGCATACTCCTTATTTTCGTGGTTATCCACATACATTTTTATTTCTCTATGCATCACAACAAGGGAGCAAACCTACTAGAAATACTTAGTGCTTTATATATGCTTATGGTTTGGTTGTGCATGTTGATGTTATTTTCATGGTTACCCACATACATTTACATTTTTCTTTTCCTATGCATCACAAGAAGTTAGCAAACCTACTAGAAATACTTAGTGCTTTATATATGCTTATGGTTTGGTTGTGCATGTTGATGTTATTTTCATGGTTACTCACATACATTTACATTTTTTTTTTCCTATGCATCACAAGAAGTTAGCAAACCTACTAGAAATACTTAGTGCTTTATATATGCTTATGGTTGTGTATATTGATGTTAATGACATATAATATGTTTTTATTTGTATTGTGTAAATATGCTCAAGTCTATCTCTTTTAATTTGTGTAATTTGTGAATATAGAGTTGTAAAATGTTTATAAAAACATTGATATAACTAAGTTTAAATAGTAAATATATATAGACTATAGTATATATATATAGAGTGAGTGCATGTAGAATAATAATAAAATTTAAAACTATAAAAAAATAATTATTATAAAAAATATTAATTTTAAATAAAAAATTAATTAATTTTATTGAAGAAAAGAAAATAAATATGTTAAAAATAAAAATAAAATTACCTCTTTTAAAATATTCATTTTTTAATTATTAGTTCTTTGCTAAACATTATTGTTTTCATTTTTTTAATTAACTAGATGTTGGAAGATCATCAAATTGCACATTGATAAGTTTTATAATTTTTAAAAAGAATATTTATAAAAAATATTAATTTTAAATAAAAATTTAAAATTATTCTTATATTAATTTTATTGAAGAAAAGAAAATAAATATGATAAAAATAAAAATAAAATTACCTCTTTTAAAATATTATTTTTTAATTATTAGTTATTTGCTAAACATTATTGTTTTCATTTTTTTAATTAACTAGATGTTGGAAGATCATCAGATTGCACATTGATAAGTTTTATAATTTTTAAAAAGAATATTTTACTTTTTATCTTTTATTTTTGAAAAATATGAATGTAATATTTTTTAATCATTGACAATAAAAAATAATTAAAAAAAATCTATCACTTTTGGGTAAGTGTAAGAAGTTCATGGTCGAAAAAGTGACAAGCCATATAGTAGGAATGAGAACACATGTTCCTAAAGCCTTAGGTTGCCTTAGGTTTGGAGGCAACCGAACCTCCACGAGGCATGCCACTTAGGTTTAGTGGCAAGAACTTGCATGTGTTCCTATTGATATTGTTTTCAAAGAGGTCGCGAGCACGATTTGTGGTCATTGTGCACAAATCACACTAGTTTTTCCAACCTTATTGAGCGATTTGTGGTCATTGTGCACAAACCTTTTCCACTCTTATTGAGCTATTTGTGGTCATTGTGCACTAGATTTTCCACTCTTATTGAGAGAATTGATGAGCTATAGGGAGGATCTTGTCCTTGTATGTTTAATTTATCATATTTTAACTCAATTTAGTCATTTCCAATTTATTTTTTTGCTTCCAAGAATCAAAATAAAAAATTAAAAAAATTGTACTTTTGTATTTTAATTAAAAAAACAACCTAATTTAGATGCCAGGCCTTTTAAATTGCAGCATATATAATATAATGGAACCCCGAGACAATGTAAACCACTCAAAAGAAAACCAAGAAGACAAAAACCCCAACCCGCCACAACCACCCAGTGTAAACACTCAAATTGAAGAGGGGTTAGCTATATTAAGAACCCTTGAGGAACAATTAAGGGACACTAGAGAGACTAGAAAAGTCTCATTGGCCACTTCTTTGGACATCATTGTTAATTCCATTACAAGTTCCCAAGGGAAATTGCCTCTATTTCTGATTATAGAGAAAGAATGCATAAGTACTACAACATTGGTTTGGACAAAAACCAAGTGAAAGAGATGGGAATTTAAAAATCACAAATATTGTCTATTTTTAGGGATCCTAGAATTGGAAAAGAAATACCATTGAACAAGAAACACATCTCCATTGACTGGTGCATCCATCCCCAGATTAGTCAAAATTGGATGGATAGATGGTATATGGTTTTTGATAAACCTCCCAACAATAATAGAGAGGTGCCTTTTTTTTTATGAGAAAATTATGGGTTGAGTTTATTATGGGTAAGCATGTCAACTACTTTGACATCAAAGAATTCCAGGCGGTGGTCTAGGATCTGCACAGGATCGAGCGCATGTCATGCACAACCCCGTGTTAGGTCCTCGTCCCCTAGGCGATCGCCAGACCCCCCTACCCAACATCCTCTTGTTGCAGAGAGCTTGCAAAAGGTAAAACTAGACATTTCATCATTGACTCGTATCCTAGTGAAACATAGTAGTTTTGTTGCACTATTTGGACAGGAGGTGCTTTCCAGTGACATTGATAGATGGGTTGGAGGTTTATCATGCATGACATATTACAGTGAGGCGAGGGAACATGGACATAGCAACCATCCATGTGAACCTCATAGATTCTTGAGCTATGGACACACATGTTATGGGCCTATAGAGCCCAATGGACAACATAAATTCATGGAGGAGGTTAGTATTGTAACCCTCTTTATGTTCTTCATCGTTATATATTTATTTTAAATTATGTGTATTTATATCCATATTTCAATGTATGTTGTTTTGTAGTTGTTACATCATAGCAGTAGACCCTCTATGCCATTGGATGCATCAATGCCTAGCCCCAACACTAATGAAACAATAGAGGTTTCCTATTCATTGGGCACACCGCACCCTCAGGTGTGTGTCACATATGATAAATTCACCTTATCCATTTCTTTATTTTATGGCATACTCAACATTTTAATCTTCTCTTGTTTCTACAGGATTTGGGAGTAAGCAATGTTGGGGGTTGTCCATCTAGGATGGACAAGTCACATGTATCACGTGCATAATTAAATATCGTATAATTATGAAATTGTTTGTGTTTGTGTTTCTGAATTTTACTAGTTGACACTGATAGTTCAATTTTATTAATATGTATGCAGGTTGTAGATACATTTTCTTTCTATAGTACTTTTTCATTCCTTGGGCACCTGGGCATTGCTTCAGGGTTACCTTTTCCCAGGCCTAGGGAGCTGCAATAACTGGTACAACCTGTGGGTGACCATTGCATCCCACCCCCAACATTTCCATTGACTGAGACCGACACTGTAGTGTCCCCAAGGCCGAGCCCCGATGTAAACCATGCTCTGAAAGAGATTGTAAATATGTTCTATAGGCTGGTGAGCCAAGTTTTGTATAAGATGTAGGCTTATGAGTTTTGTTAGGTCAGGGAGCCTAAGTTTGAAGGCCAGGAGCCTGTTGATGTACTTGTATGTATGCAGGTCAATTAATAAAAAAA
>ML792314.1:96625-108943 GCA_009831015.1 Picea engelmannii | reverse complement strand
ATCATGTTTTCCACTGTGTAAATGAATTAATGATGAATGCTATGACTGGTTTAATTATAGCAGTACCCATATGTTTTACTCTGTAATTTACGTGTGTTTAATGATTAAATGCATGTGCTTATAATGTCTGTACAAATTATGTATAGAATGGTAACTGAGAGGTTTGTAAACCTTGGTAGTGAAAAGGTACACTACAAATTGGTATAAAGCCAATGGACACGTTACAGACACAATAGAGGTTGTCTCCAAGCAGGTTGTACAACCTAGTGCTCCATCTGCCAGTGAATCTCCATTGAGGCTTGAGATATTCACAGTGAGATAATGCATTGATGATAATTTTTTATGTCTCATGAATTTCATTTTACACATATTTGTTCAATTTTCTTGACTTGATCCTTGTAACTAATGAAGGGTGGAATCACAGAGAGACTAGGGTCGTGGAGGAGAGTAACACCTTCATGATTGACAGTAGCATATGTGGTGAGTTGTATTAGATTGAATAACAAAGTATCATTTTGCATGTTTATTAATTCATTGAGGAAACAAACTTATAACAATGTTTATTCGTTGTGTAGTCCCCACAGCGTCGAAGCACACCCAGGCCTAGAACTTCTAGAGATGCTTCCTCGGGCAAGAGAAGAAAGATCGATTTCCAATATTATCCTGAGGGTGGAGAGGGTGGTAGTGGTCAATGATTGACCAACTACTGCCATTTTGTATCTAGGCCACGATATGGATCTTTTTTCTGTTAGGGAAGTTGTTGTCRCTTTGTATATTGGCCATGAGTTGCCAATTTGTAAAAAATGAACAATTTAAATGATGTTGAATATATATATATATATATATATATATATATATATATATATATATATGAATCTAATTGTTTATGCATTTTATGCTTATAAATGTATGAATTTCATGTGTATTAATCCCTTGATCTTTTTCTAAAGTGATTAAAAATACTTACATTACGCATTAATGAATATCTTATGGTGTAAAATATTGCTAAGTGCTAAATGCATAATCAATTAATGCTTCTCAAGTAGCATTGATTGCTAATCAACCATGCATCTCTACATCATCGATAGATCATTCCTTCTTAATTATTTGCATGAATGTTGTGGATATCCATATTTTAACTCACAACCAACAATGCATGGACTACTTCTTGAATTATATCCATCTAAATCCAATGACAATCTGCAGTCAAATAGTGGTCACTTGAAAACATTGTGACCTAAAAAATGACATATTACAATAATTTATTATAGAAATAAATTTTCTCATTTATCTTCTACATAATTTGAAATCACTTAACAATCTTGGCTCAATGTTATGTCAAATTAACCTCCATAAATAGTACTATAATTGCTCAATTACGAAGATGACATAAGCTAAAATTCAATTATGCAACACAACATTTGGACAACCCAAACACTTCGTATGTATTTAGAATTTGAAGTACACACACCTACCAATATCTTATCATGGGTTGTCAGAAGTTGTGCTCTTAAAACCCTAGCGATGGAAACCATAAGATAACATTAGACAATATCTCACTCCATTAGAGATCATCAACAATGTAGCATACACAATGGTAAGTCCTTTTTGGAACCTACATTTGTATCCCACACTTGTACAAGATCAACTCCCTATATCTTCTCGATAACAAGAACATTAGGTAGCACTAGGGTTTTAAAATGCCACAAAACCATAACTTATTCTCTTACCAGAACTACATGATAAAAGTATTTCTTTCCTTCTGTTGGTATAAGTCCTAATATTCCTAGTCTCCTTAGGAAAAAACCTTGACCCTAGTCTTCCCTTGACATTCCTTTGAGAAGCCTAGTTGTTGGTTTCTTAGTTGATTCAATCCATAATTTGAACAATTTCTAGGGCCCATACATTATTACCCTTTTTCTATTCATCACATATATAAAATCGTTTTATTTATGTGTAACCCTTCATAAATTCCAAAAAGACTAGTCAATGACTCATTAATGCACTCATGTTTGTTTATATTGTGTAGTGGGTATATGTAAATTTTGTTAAACCCATCAATTATTAATAACATTTATTCAGTCTTCCATGATGTCCACTATACTTATTGATTTTGATCAATAGAATGAGAGAGTTCACATGGAAACTAGATCTTAGAATGGGTATCATTTCCCACCTACAAATAAAGGTTTTGAGGTTACATTTCTTGAAACACCATATAAAGTATTCCTATGATACCAAAATTCCTCCAAGGAGACTTGAAACCATTATTCTTTTCCCTTCACCATCTATGAGAGTTTATTTCACACTATTACCCAATTTTTGGGTTAGATCATACAAGGAGACAAAGGACCCTCCCAAACCCAATCCCACAAAACTATTTATGCCATGCCTTTCCATGCCATTTCCATGCCTTTCCAAGACATTCCATGGCATGCCATTGTCATGCCATTTCTATTTCCATGCCATTTTCATACCTTCCCATGTCATGCCATTGCCATGCAATGCCATTTCCATGCCATGCCATTGCCATGCCATGCCATTTCCATTCCTTGCCAAGCCATGACATGTCATGACATTTCCATGCCATTTTCATGCCTTTCCATGTCATTTTCATGCCATTTCCAAGCCATGCCATGCCATTTTCATTCCATGCCATTACGATGCCATTGTCATGCCTTTCCAAGCCATGCCATGGCATGCCATTTCCATTTCCATGCCATGCCTTTCCATGCCATTGCCATGTCTTTCCAAGCCATGCACGATATCGTATGGTATGGTATGCCTTGCCTTGCAGTTCCATGTTATGCATTGAATTGCCATGGTATAGTACAATATGGTATGTCTTGCCTTGCCTTGCCTTGCCATGGTATGGTATGACTTGCCTTTCCTTTCTTGGTATGGCATGGTATGGCATCCTTGGCATGGTATGGTATGGTATCATAGCCTTTAAAACAAGTTAGTTAAACAGATTTCAACTTAAACTTCACATGGTATGGTATGGTATGGTACGCCTTGCCTTGGATTTCCTTTCCATGGTGTGGTATTCCTTGGTATGGCATGGTATGGTATGCCTTGCCTTTCCTTGGCTTTCCATGGTATGCTGAAATGAAAGATGGCACATGACATCCCTACAATATTCTCAACATCAATCCCTAAAGGGATGAAAATTATGAAGAAAATGTAATAAACGGTGTAATGTATGGTATGGTATGGTATGCAAGTGAAGGAATACCTTGCCTCACCATGCCTTTCATTTCCTTTCCTTGCCTTTCCTTGCATGGACTTGCCTTGCCATGCCTTACCTTGCCTTACACGGTATGGTATGGAATGGTATGGTATGCCTTTCCTTGCCATGGCCTTGCATGGTATGGTATGACATTCCTTGCCTTGGCTTGCCTTGCCACGGTATGGTATGGTATGATATGGTATGGTATGGTATTATATCCTTGGCATGTTATGGTATGATATAGTATGGTATTGTATGCCTTTCCTTTCCATGGTATAGTATGGTATGGTATGGTACATTATGGAATTCCTTGCCTTGCCTTGGCTTGCCATGGTATGTTGAAATTCAAGATGGCACATTATATCCCTATTATAGCACAAGTTGTATACCGTGCTAAATCCCTTCACGATCATACAAAATGGATAAAAACCATAATTACAACCCACTGTCACCTCATGAAGAACTTTGGGGTACCCCATTTTTCTATGCATAGCATATATAAAATCATTTCATTTATGTGTAACCCTTCATAAATGCCAAAAAGACTAGTCAATGACTCATTAATTCACTCATGTTTGTTTATCTTGTGTAGTGGGTATATGCAAATTTTGTTAAACCCATCAATTATTAATAACATTTATTCAGTCTTCCATGATGTCCACTATACTTATTTATTTTGATCAATAGAATGAGAGAGTTCACATGGAAACTAGATCTTAGATTGGGTATCATTTCCCACCTACAAATAAAGGTTTTAAGGTTACATTTCTTGAAACACCATAGAAATTAATCCTATGCAACCAAAATTCCTTCAGGGAGACATGAAACCATTATTCTTTTCCCTTCACCATCTATGAGAGTTTATTTCACACTCTTACCCAATTTCTGGGTTAGATCACACAAGGAGACAAAGTACCCTCCCAAACCCAATCCCACAAAACTATTTATGCCATGCCATTTCCATGCCTTTACAGGTCCTTCCATTGCATGCCATTTCCATGCCATTGCTATTTCCACTCCATTTCCATGCTTTTCCATTCCATGCCATGCCATTTCCATGCCATGCCATTTCCATTCCTTTCGAAGCCATGACATGTCATTCCATTTCCATGCCTTGCCATTTCCATGCCATTTCCATGCCTTTCCATGTCATTGTCATGCCATTTCCAAGCCATGCCATGCCATTCCATGCCATTTTCATGCCATTCCATTACGATGCCATTGAAATTCCTTTCCAAGCCATGCCATGGCATGCCATTTCCATTTCCATGCCATTGTCATGTCTTTCCAAGCCATGCATGGTATGGTATGGTATGGTATGGTATGCCTTGCCTTGGCTTGCCTTTCCATGGTATGGTATGGTATGGTATGGTATTCCTTAGTATGGTATGGTATGGTGTTTTATGGTATAGTATGCCTTGCCTTTCGTTGGCTTGCCATGATATGCTGAAATGAAAGATGACACATGACATCCCTACAATATTCTAGACACCAATCCCTAAAGGGATGAAAATTATGAAAAAATGTAATAAAAGATGTAATGTATGGTATGGTATGGTATGCAAGTGAAGGAATACCTTTCCTCACCATGCCTTACATTTCCTTTCCTTGTGTTTCCTTGTATGGCCTTGCCTTGCCATGACTTTCCTTGCCTTGCATGGTATGGTATGGTATGGGATGGTATGCATTTCCTTGCCATGGCCTTGCATGGTATGGTATGATATGCCTTGCCATGGTATGGTATGGTATGATATCCTTGGCATGGTATGGTATGATCTGGTATGGTATTGTATGTCTTTCCTTTCCATGGTATGGTATGGTATGGTACAGTATGGAATGCCTTGCCCTGCCTTGGCTTTCCATGGTATGTTGAAATGCAAGATGGCACATGATATCCATGTTATATCACAAGTTGTATATCGTGCTAAATCCCTTCATGATCATAACATATGGACAACAACCATAATTACAACCCACTGTCACCTCAAGAAGAACTTCGGGTGACCCCCTGGGGGAAAGATGGAAAAGCCAAGGGATTACGCAAAGGTCGAGATACAATAATTGAAGGTGGTTATGATAGAGGGAAGGATGGATGGATAAGAAAAGGAAGCTATTACAATAGAATATCACCTTCAAAAGGTTAACCAACAAGAAAAGATATATCCAAAACCAATGATATTATGACAAGTCCTACCTTTAGTTAAGAAATCTTGCAAGAATTAAATGATATACACAATGTGATCAGATACTAGGCTAACAACAATGAAATATCAACAAGAGAATCAAGTTGTAATTGATGCAATAAATGGTTGTATCATTCACTAAGCCAATTCCAATGATTATCTAATGATTGTATGAGACAACAGAATGCACCAACCACTTGTTTCAACAATATGAGCCTATGAATCAGATCTGAAGCAACTTGTAACAAAAATATATATGCAACAATAAGAGTTACATATCATCAAAATATGACTTTCGAATCTAGCCAATTGATCTTGAGGTACAATGCAAAATAATGCTAGCAAGTTATCCAATGGATTAGCAATGTTTTAGGAACTTGATACAAAATTTCAATGGATGAAAATAGATGAGTATGCAGAGTTATAAAAACATTAAATACACTTATATATCAACCAATGGAGGTCACTAAATACTTTATATAATAAGTCACAATCAACTAGATAATAGCCCCAACATATTAGCAACCACTTTGCACACTTTCAGAAGGCTGAAATAAAATATTTTTGAAGATTATATGACAACCACTTGGATGTAGAAAACGTTTTATACAACATCACTAAATAACCACCAAATCAACAATATGAAGATTTCAAATGAAATCTCTTTTCGAGAGGTATAGAATGCACTATTCAATTTTTGAATTTGAAGACACTATTCACTTGTAAGAATAGGGGTTTGAAGCACCGTAACTCCCTATCCTCTTTCCTTTCCATGTCCTTGCATGGTATGGTATGGTATCCTTGGCATGGGATGGTATGATATGGTATGGTATGGTATTCCTTTCCTTTCCATGGTATGGTATGGTATGGTGTGGTATTCAATTCCTTTCCTTGGCTTGCCATGGTATGCTGAAATGCAACATGACACATGACAACCCTACAATATTTTAGACATCAAGCCATAAATGGATGAAAATTATGACAAAAATGTAATAAATGGTGTAGTGGTATGTTATGGTATGTTATGGTATCTTTTTCATGGTATGGTATGGTATGGTATGAAAGTGAAGGAAAGGAAGGTGAAGGCATAACTTTCCTTACCATGCTATGCCTTGCCTTTCCATGCCATGCCATGCCATGCCTTTCCTTTCCTTGTCATGCCTTGCCTTGTCGTGCCTTTCATGGTATGGTATGGTATGGTATGATATGGTATGGTATGGTATGATATGGTATGGTATTGTATGATATGGTATAGTATGGTATGCCTTGCCTTTCCATGGCCTTGCATGGTATGGTATGGTATGGTATGGTATGCCTTTCCTTTCCTTGGTATGGTATTCCTTGCCATGCCTTGCCTTTTCTTCACTTTCCATGTCTTGTCTATCCATAACATGCCTTTCCATACCATGCATTTCCATCCCATTCTTTTCCATGCCTTTTCCATCACTTTCCATGCATTGAAGGAATACCATGCCTTTCCATCCCATGCCTTTGCCATCACTTGCCATGAATTTTCCATGCCATACCTTTCCTTTTACATGCCATTCCTTTCCATACCATGCCATTCCTTTGCATGCCATGTCTTTCCATACCACTCCATACCTTTCCATACCATGTCATGCCATGCCATGTCATGCCTTGTCTTTCCTTCACTTTCCATGCCTTGCATTTTCCATGCCATTCCTTTCCATACCATGTCATTCCTTTCCATACCATGCCTTTTCATACCATGCCATGCCTTTCCATACCATGCCTTTCCATCCCATGAAATGCCATGCCATGCCATGTGTTTTATTTTCTTCACTTTCCATGCCTTTCATTTTCCATGTCATGCCTTTCCATACCATGCCATTCCTTTCCATTCCATTCCTTTCCATACCATGCCATGCCTTTCCATGCCATGGAATGCCTTTCCATTTCATGGCACCGATCATCACTTGTGTAGAAGTGATACTCTTTCAATATAACTTTGTTTTGTTCATTACTATCTTATCCATGCCTATATGTGATATGTACCATTATGTTGACCTGCTATGAGTGACAGTATTGGTTTTGAATATCATTTTTCGGTTTAGAGGTGTATTTCTCAACAAAATCAACCATTGATAACACAGTACCAATACGAAATGTATCTCTACATATTCTAAATTGCTTGTCCTTCCATTGAGCCACATGGACATGCTTAACACAATGTCGTGTATTTTTTACAAAGTCCTTCATCAAGTCACAAACTCGTACTTGGGAGGTAGCCAATTGTATATTTTTTCTTTCCTATCCTCCATCAATATCATATGTCACATATTTAAATCTTTGCAAGGAAACCTCCTTCCTCCCAAATTCATATGCATCGCTTACATGGATGCACTTTCTCAGTAATTTCATTCCACCATGCTTGGGGCATGTCCCATCTAAGCATGTTTTTTGATAAATGTAAAACCCTTTGGCCTTGTACACAAGATGTTGTGAATAAAGTCTCTAGATGATGGCATAAGAAATATAGCTAGGCATTCCTGTAAAAAGGTGTTATGCAAAACATGAAATATATACATGTGTGTGTGTCATAATAATAACCATACTCAATGTGATATCTACAACAACATGTGTTACAGATTTATGGAAAGATCTTTGGCCTAAGTTAAGTGCACTATGTACTGTTTTGAATCTCTTATACAATTCTATCTGTTTAATGTCAGGAAAGTGTTTAATATGGGGTCCACAGTCCCTAGATCCCCTTCTCAATTTTAGTACATCTTTTTGGTTGGAAGAAGGCCTTGTGTTCTCATGCCAAAAATCCTAAACTAGTACCTTAACCACTCCAATTAACCTCATGTCAGAATGAGGTAGCCTACCATTGAAGGCCCACAAATCTATTGGGAAACCTATGTCGAAGCTATATAATATATGAGAATACTTTCTAAGGGTTTTGACATTGCATTTCAAAAGGCAAGAGGTTTTTTGTAGAAAATGATGTTTTCTCGTGATCTTGTTAACAATTGATTGTGACAAGACACGTCGGGTTGCATTGCGATATTTAGAATGAGATTTCTTACCAATTATTTGAAAAGCATCTACAAGGTTTCTAACAACATGATGACTTGTTTATACACTTTTGACTATTTTAATGCCTAAAATTCTCCTAACAACAATAAAACTTCTAGATTTTAACAAAGCTAAAAATAATTGAAATTTAGCAGCATCAGATTTTTGTTCAAAATATTCTTTAATGATTTTATAAGAGTGATAACAAATAGTACGGTTAGGTAATTTACCTTCAAGTGATTCTAGATCACTTTCATCGACTTGAATGTGTTTACGAGTTCTTCGCTGCACAATGCTCAATCTAGGTAGGGGCGATGAACCCCTATTATGACACTCTTGACCTCCCTACTATGGAGTTAACAATGTTTCATTTATTTCCCATTCAATCACTGGTGGATCAACTGTGGGATGAGACTGGACATGGGATTGACTAGTTTCTAGAACATTTCATTGTCCAACACGAGATTGCACCACATTAACTTCTTCACCACAATGTTGTACACTGGTTGCTTCTCTAATTTCATCCATTGTATAATCAGCTCCAAGCAATTCCTCCATCATCTAGTCATCCAAAACAAGTTGTCTTGATGAGATACTGGATGGATTTCTCTCTAATGAACTCTTTTTCAATGCTTCTGGTGATGGAGGAGAAACAATAGCGACATCTATTTCATAGAAATTGTATTTTCCTCTTCTAAAAGCATATCCTTTGACATACATAACTTTTTTTTTCTCTTTCTTCTTCTACCTTTTCGATCTATTTCTTTTTTCTCAAGGATTTTCTTTCTTGAATCCATTGGTTCCCCATATTTAAATATAAAAATTGGCTTCCAAACACCCACCAAAAATTTGTCTTTGTATTATGTAGTAAGGAACAACCAAGTGGAGATATTTGTTTTTGTATTAGAAAAGAAGACACATCTAATAATTCCATTTCCAATTCCAATTGCACTAGGACAAATTTGTCTTCCAATTCCAAGAAGATACAAACAAAAAATCCAATTGCACTTGGACAATTTTTTCTTCCAATTCCAAGAAGACACAAGAAGATACAAGAACAATTCAAATTACACTTGGACAAATTTGTCTTCCAATTCCAAGTAGACACAAGAAGATACAAACAACAATTCCATTTGATTTGCAGTTGGAACAATTTGTCTTCCAATTTCAAGAAGACACGAGAATGTAAAAACAACAATTCCAATTGCACTTGGACAAATTTTTCTTCCAATTCCAAGAAGACACAAGAAGATACAAACAACAATTCCAATTTCACTTGACAAATTTGTCTTCCAAATTTTTGTACAATGGTCTGGAAATAGCACAAAAGTCTCTATGAATCTAACAAGAACACTAAAATGAGAAAAACATGTATGTGAGATCTATTCTTTTCTAAAGCTATTGCATATGTTTTTCGGCCATAAGATAGATGAGGTGGGGTGTGCTTGGCACAAAAAAATGTCTAGAAAGAATGCGTTCATGTTCCTAGAACATGTTTGCACTAAAGCGCATGCATGTTCTAGGAACATGTGTGCATTCCTCCTAAGCATAAATGACCAAGAACTACAACTTAGTCAAGTCACAGGAGTGTGTGCGTTCTCTTAATGCAACAAATATAGCATTTATTATAGACGAAATGTTTGGCATAGGCCTATTTTGAGGAAATACACAGTTTTGGTAAGGTAAGGCCCAATTTTGGAGAAGCACAACTGGTAGGAAAAGGAACACGTGTGGGGGAAAGACACATGCAAAGGAGGAAATCATGCAAGGCGTGCAATAAGAAAAAATAACCATGTTAGGTTTATGGTTTTGGTAAGGGATTGTAATAGCTAAGAAGCTTGTAAACTAGTATAAATAAGAACCTAGGAGGTCTAGGTCGGGGTTCGAAGTGTGTTCCAAGTTAATTTCAAATTGTAAGAAACTGTTGTGATACAATTTTGTAAGTTGTTGAGTTGTAGAAGAGTAAGATAGCTAGATATTGAGGGTTAGATCATAGGCTGAGGAGCCTGGTGTGATATAGTCTTTCTCATAGATGTTGTGAAACCTTTTCTCATGATTGTATGATCATAATTGTAGTACGTGTAGCACCATATATTGCAGAAATCTAAATAAAAGAGCCTGAGAAGCTAGATCTTTGTGGACATAGCCCAGGAGGGGGTGAACTAGGATATATCATGTGTTATGTTTGTTATTTACTACATATTTAACTTCTTTTAGTAGCTATATTATGAATGGATAAATGTGTAATTATGTTATAATGCATGCATAGGCTTAACAAACGAATGATTCTTGAGAATAATAGAAAGAATAACTAGATCATGGCCTGAAGAAGATAAAGTATAATCCCAAAATCCCCACTCTTTCCTAGACTACAAGAACCTGAGCATTGCAGTCACCCATAGAACTATCTTAGGTGAGACTGTGCAATACATTTTGTGTGTTGTGTTTCCTTCTAGTTTACCATAAGGGATGATAGTTTTAGAGGGTCTTGTTGGAAACTTGTTCAGATATGAACCTGGGTCATCCCAAGAAGTAGATAGAAAGATTAATAACCAACACAAAACATATTTATGAATAAATATGTATAGGGGTATGGGGACAAGTAAGGCCTAAGGGGTTAGGATTCAAAGTGTTTTCAAGGATAGAGAAATGGTTAGATACCAAGATGTGGGTGCAAGGGTTCTATATAAGGTATATGCATAATGCACTCAGTGCTCGATTGTAGAGGGGGTTAAGGGTTGAGATAAGTTATGCATAGGCTTATATGGAGCTAGGGGGGTCTATTTCATGGTCTACGTCAAGCTCTAGTTCATCATCTAAATCTAGATCTATCTCTATGTCGTGGTCTAGGTCATCATCTACGTCAAGCTCTAGGTCATTGTCTAAATCTAGATCTAGCTCTGTGTCATGGTATAGGTCATGGTCTAGGTCTATGTCATGATATACGTCATGGTCATCGTATAGGTCTAAGTCATGCTCCAAGTATTTCCATTTCTAGGTCTTTCTATGTCTAGGTTTAGGCCTATGTCTTGACATGTCTAGGTCAAGGCCATTTCTTTCCTTGTGATGTAGGTAGGGGGGTTGCAGAGAGAGGAAGAAAGAGAGTGTGAGATGGGGAGAGGGGAATAAAAATAGAGTGATTATAGGGAGGCAAAGAGGGGTTGTATAGAGTGCGAGAGTGAGAGTATGGGGGGTCTATTTCAAGGTCTATGTCAATCTCTAGGTCATCATCTAAATATAGATCTAACTCTATGTCGCGGTCTAGGTCATGGTCTATGTCAAGATATATATCATTGTCTAAATCTATCTCTCGCTCTATGTTGTGGTCTAGGTCATGGTATAGGTCTATGTCATGGTCTACACCATGGTCATATTATATTTCTAGGTCATTCTCTAGGTCTTTCCATTTATATGTCCTTCTATGTCTAGGTTTAGGTATAGGTATTGAAATGTCTATGTCAAGGCAATTTCTTGACATGTATAGTTAATCCATTGGGAGAATAATACAAAATTAACACTCACCTTACAGGCAAGGTTAGATTTCTTTATTGCACGTATCTTTTATTAATTCAGTGGGACATGCCTCGCCTTTAGATGGACAAAGAGAGAGGGAGGTAGAACTAGGGGCAAAGAGAAGGAGGAAAGGAGGGAGAGAGAAAGAGAGGCAAAGAGAGAGTGATATTGAGACTAACAACAAGGAGAGATATAAATAGGTGGTCGATGTGGGAGGGAGGGAGAGAGATAGAGGGAGGAGGGGGTAGAGAGAGAATGCGTCTGTGTGTGTGAGGGTGGGAAGAGAAAGAAAGATAGGAGGTCTAGGCAAGGACTTTTTGAGTGTGTGAGAGGGAGGGAGAGGGAGACAAAGAG
>ML792314.1:71401-93293 GCA_009831015.1 Picea engelmannii | reverse complement strand
AGAGAGAGTGGAAGAGGGGGGGATAGAGAGGGAGTGGGTGTGAGAGTCAGAGGCATGTCAATGTAAGGTATATCTCTAGATATTTTCCATGTCTAGGTATTACAGTGTATAGGAGCATGAGGGAGAGAGAGGGATACAGACAGGGGGTTAGAGAGGGAGAGTGAGTGTGATATAGAGGGGGGGGGTAGATGTAGGAGAGGGAGGAAAAATATAGAGAAGGAAATGATTTCTAGGAGCACATGCACACTCGTTTGAATTCAAATTTTTCAAGCGGGATTGACAAGGTGTATGCTGACTTAGTTAACTCATATTTAGGTTCGAGATGAAAAACCTACTAGTTCAGTCCGCAAATTTATAAAAACCTCCTTTTTTGTGAATACCCCTCTATATCTTTGTCTTTGATGTTATTTTTCTATAGGATAAAAAATTCAATTGTTGACTAAAATATAAACATAGATTGAGTCGGCTATTCAGACTTCAAATATATATTTAAAAAAAATAAATAATATTGTTTACTTTTTTTAGTCTATTTTTGTCTTCACATATATCAAAACACTAGAATACATACCTTTATTATTTATGCTATAACATTTTCTCTACTTAACTATTTCTTAAATGAGTTATATTCCAAATTATAGGAGACTGATACATGTGATAAAAAAAAACATCGATCATGTTAAGACCCTTTTATCCTGAATGAACAAAAGACATTGTAATTTCATGCATATGTTGACTTTGATAATTTTAAAAAAATATTAAATTAATATTAAAAATTTCCAAAAAATACAAAACACAAGAAAAACGGGTTCTCTACAAGTATAAAAGTTTGTCAAACAAAATTCCATCGTTAAGACACTCAACACCTACAAGAAGAAAAACATATAACTTATATTTTGTTGGAAAATGAAGATACCATTGTTATAAAAAATCAAATTTGACCTAGTTATTCCAATGTCTATGAATAAAATTTGTATATTTGGAAAACTAATTCAATTTCCTATGTTTCATATTCTTACACCATATTCACATTCATTGTGAAAGTACCTTGAATAGTCCTTCCAAGTTAACAAATTGTTGTTTTTCTAGGTTTGCATTGCCACTAACGCATCATGAGAGACCATCACTAGATTGCACTCACCCTTTTAGGTTTATGCTATATATAAAGTTAATTAAAACAAGTTTATATTAATTTTTTTTAATATATTTAATTAGTTTTTGGCCCATGTACACTTATAATCTTAGTCCTTACGAGTGTGGGTGTTACACCTCAAAATTATTCGCTTCGATAGTGTCACAAGTGTCTTCATTACGAGTGTTGTAAGTGTCACATCTTGTCCGTAAGTGTCGCATCTTGACTATAAGTGTTGCAAGTGTCAAGAATAGTATGCTGCCATATTGCCTATGTCATGCCCATAACGACATCATTAAGACACTTAAGACACCTCAAAGGATGGTTTGGAAAAAGGAAAATCACTTGGCAAGAAGTACAAGCCCTTTGCCATTGGAAAAATCACTAAAAAAATGATTTTTGGAGAGGAGCGCTCCCCTACCCACTGTTAGGGAGCGTTGACGCACCCTGAGCCTCTTTGGGGAGTGTTTGAGCACCCTATGAACCCCTTTAGGGGAGTGCTACCCTCTTTTAAGAAAATTTTAGGTTTGTTGAGGCGAAGTGGGGAAGAATCCCTCAAATCCTGAAGGTAGTTGGATTCAAATAGATTGTCAAGGCATGATATTAGGGGAGATCCTCAACTGAAGGAGAGGAATCCTCAACTCATCCCAAATATATATCAAGTGGTTGGACCCCTCCAAGCTTATATAAGGAGGCCTTCTCATGGTGAAAGGCATAATAGAGACTAGAGTTTGATGCCAAACTTATGATCCTATAAGTGGTATTGACAGAGAATGACAATGGAGATTGGAGATGTGAAACTTATGATCTCATGAGTGAGATGCCATCAAAGCAATCTGTGGAGATTGATTGAGTAAAGGGGTTGGACAAGGAGAACTGGAAGAGGTTGTTGCACCTTCATTCAAAGGATTGTAAGTACTTTTACTTGTTCTCATTAATATAATCAATGCTTGGACTGTTTATTTCAAACTTGTACTTGTTCCATGTAAGTTTGTCTGCAGTAGATGGATCTATGATTGAGCTAATCTCAGTAGAGTAGGAAGTGGATTGTATATTTGTCTATTTTTCAGGACCTATCAAGGAGCTTGAGATCAAAGCTCAGCCTGGACTTTGCAAGGACAAACACCGTTCATAAGGTACATATCTTTCTCCTTCTCTTTCATTCACTAGCTTGATTAGATCTAAAAAAAATTCAGTGTCCATGTTAAGCACTTTCTATCTTAGCCTTAGGAGTCTAGATACCAAGAGGGAATCCAATTGTCCACAGGGGGATTCACCTTCAACAGTGGGAGTTATGAGGCTTGGTGGTGCATCTTTGAAATGCACTTGTTTGTTTATGCTCGAATGTAGAGAATTCTTAAGGGTGTTGAGAATTATAGTGGTAGTGTTTTCTATGGAATTAGCATTGATGAAAGGGTGGTGCTAGTCTTGGTAGTGTGGATGATGCAATTGGATATAACTTTATGTGAATATGAGTGATATATTTCTTGCTAAGAGTTGGTGTGCATTGTTTCCAATATGAATTGAAGTGGTACCCTAACAGGAACAAATGAGTAAGGTTTGAAATTTCTTTGAGCTTTGATTATATATTTGGTGATAAGTATTATATGCATGTGAATAGTCTTATGAATAGGCCTAATAGAGGAGGAATAGGTGGAATTATGACTGTATTCCTCCATGTGAAGAGATTTTTGGTTGACCTTCAACTCTTTGGACATATATTATGCTTCACCTTTGACATCCAAAAGACACATTCATACGAATTTTGGGTGGCACATGCAACAATGGTTATATTCTTCCCAAAAGTTGCTACATTAAGTCAATGATTTTTGATATATTCCCACCTTTGTAATTTTATAGACCTTTGAATAGTAGTATATGGAATGAATTTGTTGTTACCTAGCCATCAATAATAACTCATATCACAAGTTGTTGCTGCATTCCAGGGACCTGTAATTCTTGTGATGATGTTGATTGGTTCTTTTTGTCATATCATTTGAAAAGGATGATAACAAGAATCAAGTTATTATTTCGATGTGTTGTCTAGAACAAGCAAGGGGAGTAGCAATTGAATATGTGATATTTGGAGCTAATGAAACCAACTTAACCACATGTTATTTATACTTTCCATTGATAAATTATAATTTCCATTTTTCCATATGTTTTAGCCTCTTCATTCTTGGTTATAATTGTATTTAGCTAAATAAGTGTTGAAATTTCAATCAAACCAACAATGCACATGGTTGAATTCATCTGCAATGCCATTTCGAATACAAGAGTTTGAGAATAAAAGTTTTTTTTTATAAATTTTTCTTTTGAGACATATTTACAAGGAGAATTTAAATATTAAATTCATTATAAATGATGCATCTTTTATTCATTTGTATAGATAAAGGAACTTGTTGTCTAATTCTTTGTCAAAGGATGGTTTGCAGATGGATTTTGGGTCTTGGAAAATGTGGGATCACTAAGAAAGATCCTTTGTTGAATATGATCCAAGAACCTTTTTTATTTTATTTTATTAGCTCTACATTCCACTATGTCGGGGATTGATGTATTTTAAAGTGTCTCACTTATTATGGTTTTAAAGGAGTCATTACACTTTCACAAAATTTTATTCTAGTCATAGTTTAGATGTTGGAAGATTAAATACAACATCGTTAAAGTTTTCTTGTGGCTTGTTTTGGATTAATGTTGTTATTATGTGAGGCCTTATGTTGGATGTTATTTGGAGGATTGTAAGAAAATCATTTAAATTATGGGGAATCTATTTGATATGCATATATGTGAGATGATGAGGTACTTAGTGCACTCATAATTTTGGAAATGTAATTTATGTTGAAAGGCATCTAAAGAATGTGATTTTTGTTTTCAATAATAAAATTACATTTATTTTTATTTTTTTCTAAGGAAAAAAAAGAGGTTTTGATTGATGATATTATGGGGGAATGGAAGAATGAAGAAATTCTCTAACCGTTGGTTCAAATGAAAGTAAGCATAGCATATCATGTTTCTTTGATTCAAATATTCATAACTATGACTACGATTAGGGATACTTGATGAAGACACATCGAATCATAATGGCTCACAATGTTGATGGAAACACCAATTGGGACATCAAGAAGCAAGTTTTCAATGGGAATATTATCTACTAAATCTTCAAGTTTTTAATGAAATTCTATTTTTTATTGCTATAAGGACAATTAAAAAGGTTTTATAGATGTAGGACTTATAGTTTAGTAGAAAGGAATGCAAATTTTGAAAAGAAAGCTTGTAACTTTTTGATATTTTGGGGGAATACTATCTCCAAGGCTCCATTCTTTTTTGTATTAAATTGTTGGTCTGCCCATAGCTTCCCTTTAATAAAACAATATAACCATGTTAGTCCAAACAATAAAACAAAACAAGGGAGAAACTATATTGCATGTCATCAAATCCTACACATGTATGTTGGCCATCCAAAGAATATCAAGCTATCGAGTGGTACCCGGGATGACAATTTAGAAATTTGACTCCCAAATCCAACTTCTTGCAATGTTCCTCAATGAGTGAAACCTTAGCTCTAGAAATTGCTCTATAAAACATGTTCCATTTGTAGTACAAGCGAGACAAGGGCTCCCCTAGAGGTATTCTAACATCTCGAGTCTAATAGAGTATATGATTCATCAAAATGAGGGTTCATTTTTTTTTATAGTGAGTTGTAACTTGTGACCCAAAGCTCTATAGGGATACTTATGAGATTGGTCTCGAGGGAATAAAAAATGAATGGAGAAACAATATTGCTTGTGGTCATATCTACACCTATATGTTTCTCATGTGGAGCCTAAAAAATTGTCCAATGGTGCATATGATGACAATTTATAAATTTGACCCCTAGATTCAACTTCTTGTAATTTCCTCACTTGGAAAAACCCTACCTCAAACAATTGCTCAATGAAACATGTTTTCACAATAAATTGAGTGGGAAAAGGGTGCCCCTAGAGTTATTTTGGTGTCATGAGTTTAACATAGTTGAATCGAGGCTCATTTTTGGTTTTATAAATTAAGTTGCAACTTGTAGCCAAATCCCTTAAAGGACACTTGTGAAATTTGTCTTAATTGATTAAAATGTGTCAATATTAACCTACCAGGATCTTTCAAAAGTGGTCAATGGACAAGCATTAGATAGGGATTGATGTATATAATGTTCAAATGGGCCCAATGTGACATTATTCAAGTCTCCAAGGAAATTTTGGTTAGGTAAATGACAAAACAAATACCCCTCCTTAGCCAAGGCGACAAAGGGAGATGGGCATGTGACAAAAATGCTTGGTGTGAAAGTGATTTTCATGGGTAAATTACTACCTACAACAACTGCATAGTATTTATGGGTTAGATTCTAATAATTGTTTCTGGTTTTGAGATGAAAATAGTGATGTTGACATCCTTGATTACATGGGAAATGTTGTTTGGAGTAATAGTCATAGCACAAGCACTCCAATCTCTTCCTTGAGTATTTCTTGTAAAAATATTTTATATCCCATATTTTGGTTTTAATGGCATTATTCCGGTCACCGTGGAAATCGAAACAATTATTTTTTGTATGGATAGTAATTATAGTAGTTCAAATAATTTGTTTATTTCATCAGAAATTTAAGTTGTGGAACACACCAATGCCCATATTTGTTACTATTGAGTATAATTGATTGTGTATGTCGAGATGAGTTGGAAGAGAATATTATTGTGTTTTTTTCTTCTTCTTACAATCATAACTTGTTAGAAGACTAAAATTTTGGGTGAATAGAACCAAGTTCAATTTATGACTTTATTGGCATTCTAAGTTTTTTAAGGAACTTAGTGACAATGGTGACATTGTTGTCTCGTGGGGAAGATGTTAAGCAAGTTTATGGAATACAAATTGTATTGTAAAAGAAAAAGAATGAATTTAACATCTTTTCGTTGATGAAAAACTATATAGATTTATAGTTGTATATGTTGTAGAGATGAGTTGGGCAAAGGTGAATACTAAAATTGTGGAACATTTTTGGTATGAAGCATGTGAAGTTTTTTGGTATGAGTCATGTGAAGGATTTCTTGCAAGAACACAGTTCTTATCTTTGAGAGTAGAAAAATTTATATACAACCAATAGTGCTACAATAATGATACATGTACATGTTTATACTCTTGGCTACTCTAATGAATGTTGACTCATGATGTTACACTTTCCGAATTAGATATTGATTGTTGATGGTTATACTTCAAATAATTGTGTTTTGTCCATTGAGGTTGTGCATGGAAATCTCATAAGGTTGATGAATTATATCATTTATTATACACATATACATTTGTTGAAAGGAACATACTCCTTGAAATTATCCCTAGACTATTGGCTTGTGAATGAATAAATGAATTGAGTTCTTAAGTTCTTGTTGGAAAAGAAGAATGTGTTTTTTATATGTCATTTGAATGAGAACTTGAACAAGAGTGAGTTCACACTCTTGAAGAAGATGGTATTGCATACATAATGTAAATGATTTTTTTTATGGTATTTGCATTTTGGGTGATAATTTCTGTCATTATTTGTAGTGTCCTTGTTGGAAACCCTTGAGCCAAATAAAATTTGTGTGATATTTTGTTATCTATGATTAAGAAAGGTCATGTTTAGTTTAATTGTTGATGACATAGAAGATATTGATTTCTCTCTCTCTCTATATGTGTGTGTGTGTGTTACAGAGAGAGAGAGAGATTTATCTATCTATATTATATTTAAATATGCAAGCACCCATGAGACAAGGAAAGCTTCTATGCCTAGTGGCACCTCTAATTGCAACTATCTACACAAATATATATTTTGTCATCAATAATACTAAGCAAAGTGTATGGTTTCCTTCCTTTCTATTTGTTTGTTTCTATTAGTATTCACTTCATAGTTTAACTACTTTCATTTGTTTTAATGTTTTGTTATGACTTGAGGCTTGTAAAATCTAGTGATAGAATTTTAAAACCAATAAATTTAAATACATTGGTTATTTTGACTTGGCTTAACTAGTACACATATATGTTGTAATTACTATGATCCCATGTTACATATCTATTATGTTATCTCAATTTTAGTCTTCTAAAATTTCACTACATCCAACTCCTTCAAACAAACAAAGTTAATACTTCTTAAACGTGTGCATGCATACATATTGATTTCCATTTTCTTATGCTTTGTTGTTCTTTTGTATGGTGTAATATTAGAAATATACACAGATATGTATTGCATCGTGAACTTAATAATTTTTAATATTGAATGTTTATTTATCTTTTTTCAAGACACTAGAGATCATGATTTGATTGAGGACGATCTAGACTATGGTAAGTCTAGATTAAATCAAGGAGATGATGCCAATGAGTATGAAATTGATTATAATGGTGGTGGTGGTGGTGGTGGTGGAGATAGCTAGTGATGTTTTTCATGAGGACATCAATGATGATTACGATCCCATTGCTACTAAGGATGTATATCTCATATGATGATCTAGATGCATGTTATATTTTGGATCACATTGACTTGTTTCATGGATTTTTGTTTATATATATATATATATATATACTTGATAAACTTGTGATACATATTATGAAAAACTTGTTCTTTTAGTTTTCTATAATGTTGCCTATCACATGATGATTTGATGATATATTTGAAATTACATTTTCACTTGTTTTAATTAATGATTTTGTTGATGATGTTGTTAGTATAAACTTTTTTATATATATCGGAAGTTGTTGATGTCTTTTTTATGGGGAATTATTATATATGATGATATTGTTATTGTTTTATCTTGTTTATAATATATGAATTTGTTTGTCAATTGAGTTTATCTTGAGTGGTTTGTGTTGAGGGGTGTTTCCCCACCATCCAGGTTCAATTCCCGCAAGTGACATGTTGATCTCTTAAATGAGCAAGCTATTGAAAAATCCCTAACTTTCTACAAAATCTGGTTTACCCTGGGTACCATCCTTGAAATGAGGGGAAGTTCCTGGTGGGTTTCCACAGGATCTATTCCAACTAAAAATATATATATGAATTGATTTGAATGGGTGTACATTTTATTTTTCTTTGGATGAATGTTTTCCATTGCCCTTAAATTTATTAATAAATGTTATGATATAAATTTGAATTGCAATATTTGTTTAATGTTGATATATTTTATTTAAGAACTTTGATATAATTCATTAACTTAATTGAAACTAATAAAATGAATAAAATAAAGGTGATACTAACATGGAAGATAAATATGGTGAAAAAATAAATGTTAAAGTGGAAGATAAACCCAATTCTAAAGTGGAAGTTAAACTAAATGATAAAGTGGAAGCTATAACAAAGGTAAAATTCGGTGATAAACAAGAAATTACAGTATGAGAAAATATTAACACTAAAGTGGAAGCAAATATTGGTGCTAAATTGCAAGCAACAATCAATGTTAAAGTGGACATAAATCTTGGTGCCATAATGGAATCAAAATGTAGTGCTAAAGTGGAAGTAATAATTGTTGCAAAAATGGAAAAAAATCTTGGAACTAAAATTGAAGAAAAAATCGACACTAAATTGAAATCCAAACACTATGCTAACATGGAAGAAAAGCTTGGTGACAAAATGGAAGAAAAACTTGGTGCTAAAGTGGAATAAAAATATGGTGCTAAAGTGGAAGCCAAACATCATGCTAACATGGAAGCTATAGTGGAAGTAAAATTTGGTGCAACAATGGAGGCTATAGTGGAAGAAAAACTTGATGCTATATTAGATGCTAAAGTGGAAGAAAAATATTAATTTAGCAACTACAAGCTATGGTTTGGTAGAAGAGACCACAACAAAGGACAACATGAGTGCCAAGGGAGGTAGTAATGGAACCCCCTCATACAAGCATGTAGTAGTAGACAGAGGGAAATGCCCACGAGGCATAGTTTTCAAGGCACCAATGACAAGCATTGCGATATTGAAAACGGAAAAGAGATAGGAAAGAAACCAGAGGAAAGGCGACGACATGGGGGAAGAAACCAGAGAACCTCAAAATGTGGCGCACAAACAACGAGCCTGAATGGGGCTGAAGGGTGCAACCGATGTAAACCAAAGACAACAATGATACCCAAGGTAATACTAGACGATCCACAAATGCAGCTCTACAGGGACCAGATGAAGACACATGTGATAATCTGCAATTTTATGGGGTTGTGTCCAATAGAAATAACTCTGCGCAACTGGATTAAATATCAATGGAAGCCAAGCGGAGAAGTGGATCTCCACCTTGGCTTGAAAGGATTCTTTACAATAGATTTTATGAACCTGGAAGATAGGGATAAGATATTTGAGGGGGGGGCATACTTCCATGCCTTAGTAGGACTGTACATGCTACCATGGAAGGAAAAATTCTCCCCAGAAAAGGAAACCTTAAAAAATGTGCCTATATGGCTGAGACTTTACTCTTTGTAGTTATATTATTGGTTACCCTCCACCTTTGAAGCAATAGGGAACAAACTAGGAAAATACGTGAAGACATCAGAAGCAACCCTAAAAGGACGGTGCACCTCCTACACAAGAATCTACATAGAGATGGATGTGTAGGGGGCACTCCTAGAAGCCATAAGCTTGGAATTTAGGGACGAGGAATGTATACAAAACATTGACTATGAGCAGATCCCCTTCATATGCCAAAGATGCCACAAACATGGGAACCTAATTAGAGAATGCACGATCATCAAAAAAGAAGAAGCGGAGAACACCAAACTACAACAGGATGAGGATGAGTTTATAAAACCAAACCACAGGAACAGAGCTAACAAGAAACAAAGTAAAACCCCAAAAGGGAGAAACTCAAAGGCTAGGAATAAATTAGAAGGACTGTACAAGACCAATAGAGAGGAGGAACGAGGAAAGGAAAAAACAAAATCTAAAGAAGCCAGGGAATAAAATACAATTGAGAATAAAGATAGGCCAATAAAGGGGATGGGACAGGGGGGTAGCACAACTACTCTGGACAGAGAAACCACAGATACCCCCACCCCCATGTAGGAGGCAGACGAAGACGCGGAAATGAGTCCAAGCGAGGTAGGAACAAAAGACCCTGATCTCAGAGACATCATGGAAAGGGAAGGGATCGACCTCCCAAACATGCTGGAGAAATGGAAAAGGCAGGGCATTGACAATGTACCAGCGGAGAAACTAGATCGCATCCAATACCTATTTCTCCTAAGGGAGGAAGCCAAATCCAGAGGGCTCAAGTGCACACATGGGGAGATATGACACCTAGGAGTCAAATCAAGAGAAGGAAAAACACAACTCTCACCTAAGTAGATGAGAAGGGAAAAAGGCAGGAAATCAAATAGCATAGCTTTCCAGGAACTAGGAGCTCTACTAATAAACTTAGGTAAGATAAAAAATCTCTTCCCCAACTCCCGCCCACATTTTTAAATGAAGATTATAACATGGAATATAAGAGGCCTAAACATCCCACGAAAGTAGAGAATTCTTAGAAATCAACTTAGGAAGGAACAACCAGACCTCTGTTTCATCCAAGAGACAAAATGCAGTGTAGAAAGAATGGAAACAATCGAGAAAAAACATTGGAGAAAGTACAAGATGGTTTTTTCGAAGGACAATAGATGACAGGAGGAATCATCACATTATGGAACCCACAAGTGATGAACCTAATAGTAGCCGAGGGTACTAGGCACACACTGTCGGTTAACATGATAATCATTGGGAATACATAGATGATCCTATGCACTAACGTGTATGGACCCCATATGCTATAGGAAAAGAGAAGAATGCTTCTAGACCTAGAAGACTTAAAAACCCACTCCAACAACCTCCACTGGATCCTAGCAGGAGACTTCAACATCATCACATCACTTGCACAAAAAAAAGGAGGCACCAGGAGGTTGGATAGAGATGCGGAAGATTTCTCAACATTCATTGACACAGTGGAGATGGTGGACATCAGAACCAATAATGGACACTTCACTTGGAACAATAAATGGATAAATCAACATCAGGTTGCGACAAGACTGGACAAATTCTTGGTGTCAGAATCCATCATTATGCAAGGGTTAACTTTAGATTGCAACATTCTTCCCTGGGGATGTTTTGATCACTGGCCAGTCCAATTGGAAGCAATCTTCCCAACCAACCCAAAGAATAGACCATTCAGATTTGAGAAATTATGGATTGAACAACCCACTTTCAAGGAGAACATCAACCAATGGTGGCAGGAGGAACAACCAGAGAAAGGTACATGGATGTTCAAACTCTATAAGAAACTAAAGTACATCAAATATAAGTTTAGGGAGTGTAACAAGAAAATCTTTGGCAACATAAACCAAGAGAAGGAAAATATTGAAGACAGAATGAGAAAAATCTAGGAAGTGTGCATAGTGGAGGGATACATAGAGAAACGAAAAAGGAAGAGATCCAAATGACCCAGGAATGGGAAGGAATATGCCAGCGGGAAGAAATTCTATGGTGCCAAAAATCCTAAATCAGATGGCTAAAGGAAGGAGAGAGGAACACCAAGTTTTTCCATAGAACAACCATTTCCAGAAGAGCCCACAACAAATCCTGAAAATTAAGGATCGAGATGGGATCGAGTGAGAATCCCACAAGGAGATAGAGAATACTTTGGTAAGACACTTCCATGGGATAGCCCAGGATCCCAACAAAGACCGATCGAAGGCCATTCAGAGGATTACGGAACACATCCCCAAACTAATCATCGAGGAACATAATAACAACCTAAAAAAACCCATAGGGAAGGATGAAATTGATCAAGTAATCCAGGAGATGCCCAATGGGAAATCCCCAAGCCCGAATGGTTTCACAGTGGAATTCCTCAAATCATCTTGGAAAGTGGTCAAACACGATGTGTATAGGGTGGTGGAGGACTCTAGGCAATTTGCCTCCATCCTAAAAGAGTTAAACACGACAATGATTACTCTAATCCCCAAAGAACATGAAGCAAGGACCCCTGACCAATATAGACCCATAGCATTATGCAATGTGGTTTACAAGATAATCTCTAAAGTCATAGCCAATAGATTGAAACCCCTCCTTCCCACACTGATTTCCCAAGAATAGGCGAGTTTTGTGGAAGTTCAAAAAATCTTGGACAACATCATCCATGCTCATGAGATAATTCACACCTTGAAAATCCAGAGGATACGGGGGATGATAATACAACTAGACCTAGAAAAATCCTATGACAAAATAAGCTGGCACTACATTGTTAAAACTCTGAAACATTTTGGTTTCTCCCAACACTAGATCAACTGGATTATCAGCCTAGTCTCAACGACAAGTTCTCGCTCCTGATAAATGGAGCCCCAACCAAGCCCTTATGGCCTACTAGGGGCATCAAAAAATGAGACCCTATATAAGACTTCTTGTTCATATTGAAGATGAAAGGTCTCAGTCGAAGCATTAAAAGCACAACAACATCAGGAGAAATTGCAGGCATCAAACCTTTCAAAAACTGCCCTACTTCCACATACCAATAGTTTTTGGATGATACCTTACTCCATGGCATACCCACGGTCAAGGAATAATTTTTTTACAAAAGGATATTAGAAGAGTTTGGGGAAGCCTCGGGAGTCGATATCAACCATTCAAAATCGATGATCTACTTTTTCAACACCAGCCCTGCTATCCAACAGAACCTAGCAAATATTTTCGGCTTTGAGCGCAAAAATATCCCAACTAAATACTTGGGCATTCCCCTAACGGATAGATTTTACAAAATGGAAACTTGGGAAGGAGTGATCAGCAAGCTACAGGAGAGGGTGAAAAACTGGATGTACAGATCCCTCAACCTAGCGGGCAGACTGGTACTGACCAAGTCGGTTCTGCAAGCAATTCCAACCTACATGATGTCGGTATTTCCCTTCCCCAAAGGGATACTACAAAAAATAAGGACCTTCCAAAGGGACTTCATATGGAGAGGAACATAAACTAAGAAAAAATGGGCACTGGTGGCTTGGGAGAAGGTTTGTAAGCTAAAATGCAAAGGATGACTGGGGTTACAAGATCCATAAGTAACCAACGAAGCCTATGGGGCGAAACTATGGTGGCGATGGGTTAAATATAATTCTACCTCGTGGGAAACCATATGGAAGGCCAAGTATGCCCCAGACATAACCGAACAGGAATGAATTCATTTTATGGGCACCAGGGAGGGATCAACAATCTAGAACCTAGCCTAGTGCAACAAGAGCTGGGTCCAGACACACAGTTTCTGGGAAGTAAGGAATGGTAAAACAACCAGATTATGGGAGGATGCCTGGCAACAGGAACCCAAGATGGGAAATCTGGACAGGGAGGAACTCCAACAGGACGTGATC
This sequence comes from Picea engelmannii, assembly GCA_009831015.1. Taxonomy (NCBI): domain Eukaryota; kingdom Viridiplantae; phylum Streptophyta; class Pinopsida; order Pinales; family Pinaceae; genus Picea; species Picea engelmannii. Next base: position 79,809 of record ML792314.1, on the reverse strand, counting down.
GTGCAAGGAAAAACCAACATCCACCACTATTGGAAGCAAGCAACAGATTGAAATAGATGGAGAATCTGGGATAATTTCAACTCCCAAACTAGCAATCAGACCACAACTATTGCGAAAGAGGTGGAGGTGGAAATGAGGAAAAGGAAAATTTCAGTCTTGTATGAAGAAGACCAATTAAGACGGGGTCAGAAAAATGGTCGAGAATTCAATTTGAGGTAATCTCGACATTATATCGAGGAACAAGACCAAGAAGATCCAATGCAACTATGGGATAAGCTTTGGAGTAGCCCCGAGTGGCCAAAAATAAAAATCTTCAAATGGTTAGTACTTCACAACTGAATTCTAACCTGGGAAAACCTAAGAAAAAGGGGCTTCATAGGTCCATCATGGTGCCACCTCTGTCAAACCAAGGAGGAAACAATAAATCATCTCCTCGATGAATGTAATTACACAATAGAGATATGGGACTGGGCGACAGGTATTTTTCGACAGTTCAATAGGACCCGAGGTAACATCTGCGCAACCATTAATAATTGGCAGGAGATTTACAGTGAAAATGAAGAGGTGAATATATGCTGGAATCTCATTCTAGGGATGATCATATGTACAATATGGAAAGAAAGGAACTGACACATCTTCAAGAATGAAAGCCTTCTGGAAGGGAAAATCAAAGAAAAAATAATATCCATGACAACAGAAATGGTGCAGATCCACAACTACCAGAATGGGAATGCGCAACTTACAGGATGGGACTCTAGAGTCCTAGAATTTTTTCACTTAAAATATGGGCACAATTGTACCTAAACAGGGCGACGAACACTGCAACTCCAACTAGATGAGTGCAACTGGAACCCCCTTCCAAAAGGGTCACTCAAGTTGAATTTCGATGGGCGACAAAAGGAAACCCAGGCATGATAGGAATGGGTGGGGTTATCAGGGATAGTGGAGGAAACATAATTCGACTATATGTCGCTAGCATGGGAAAGTCAACTAACAACACCAAGGAATTCAGAGCCCTGAAGATAGGACTTGAGATCCTAAGCTGAGAAAGGATGACAAACACAATTGTGGAAGGAAACTCTACTCTGGTAATCAACACGTTGAAGAGACTAAAAAATGGCACTAGAGTGGGAAAATTTCAGAGACACTGGCACTTGGCACACTCCCTGCAAAAAATCCAAGAACATCTAAAAAAAATGAACATAGTGGAGTTGCGTTGGGTACGTAGGTCAAAAAATGGCTTGGTGGATAGAATTTCTAATGAAGGGATTAGCAAGGAAGAATCGGAGTTAGACACCACTTGGAGAAATGTCACATCGAGAGGAGTGATGCTAGGCAAATAGGAGGGCACGCCGAATCCAGGAAGAATCTTCATGGCCAACACCCAATTACAAGTGAAAATATGGGATCTGAACACACACCAAATGGAGGTACGACCTCAAGGTCACATTAGTATAAAGAAGTGCAAGGTTAAGGTAGGGGAAAGTATAAAATGGACTCAATAGGTCGGGAGTGACGTAGGAAAAAAGTTGTTACCACACACCAGTCAGATCACACCCCTTCCAAGAAGAGGTATGGTGAAGAGAAAAGTTGGTTACACAACGAGAAGGGAAAAAGGTCGGTGCAGGGATAATGGATGGACTGTCATGGTCACACATACCATAATAGGGAAAAATGATGGGAAGGACCACCTCTATAGGAAGACCATGATTGCAAGGACGAGCCTGCAGCAGGAGAACTTCCATAAGAGGCGAAACACTAGGAATCGACGCAGTTTTTCAAAGAAAAATAGTAGAAGCCATCATAAAAACAAGGGTATGACAAGAAAGAGCCCTTGGTTAGATAGGAATAGGAGGAGAATTCAGGGAAAGAACTGCCACGATCTAGCCAAGATGGTGCGTATGAAGAAAACACACATCAAAAGAGACACCCAGATGGACGAAAATTCGATAAGCTAGAGGAAAATTTCAAGGATGGATCAAGTAGCTCGATATGCCAAGGGCACCTTCCAGGCGCTCTTCTAACTGAAGGGTCAAGCGAACATCACCATATGGGAGAAGGAAATCACTGCCAAGTGCAAAGGAAAATCTTGGGAGGAACTGAGACAGGAAGCAGACTAGATAACGGACCCAAGGACCACGTAGTCCAGGGAAACACTTTACCACAAGATGGTAGAGATGGCCTGGCGGAAAAATATTTTAATAGCCAAAGTGAGAACAAAAAATAAAGTTGCCAGCCAGAAGGGTAACAAGGCACAAAAAAAATTACTAAACGAAATCATGAGTCTCCTCAGCACCCTGGATGCCAGTACAAAACGAATTGCTGAAGACCAGAAGAATCAGAAGAAGAAGCTGGAGCGAATGGATTCCCAATTCCACTTATACTTGCGCTACTTCCACCATATGGACATTCTCCTACTAATGGGAATGGAGTACCAACCCAGATTAGGAATACCCACACAGTGGCCCAACGAGAGGAGAGAAAGGACAAGGTGAAAGAAGGAAAGAAGAATCGCATAATCCTGGACTAGAGCTGGGTAACAACTGATCAGGGAATATTACTGGATCAGTCTTAATTGTTGTCTTCTGTTTTTCTTTAGTTTTCTAGTTTTGTTATGGTTAGCCTGTCAAAACTGAATATGACAGTACTAGACCACTTTCCCAATGTGGCAGTCTATATATACCCCTATGATATGTCAAAGAACGCAACTATGGAACCCCTGGGTTGGTTTCCTTTTTGGTAGACTAGGGAGTTCCATTTTTTATATATTAGCCTTTCTTAGTAATACAAATACTCACACTCACTTACAAAAAAATAAAAATAAATAAATAAGTAAAGTGGAAGAAAAATATTAGAGGATAAATTTGACACAACAACTATTGCGATGTTTGGCATTGAAGCAAGTGAAAAAGTCTAATTTGATTCTAAAATCAACACATAACTCAATACACATAAAAAAATAGGTGGTAACGTTGGTGCAAAATATGATGCGAAATTGAAATGTTGAGTAGAACCAACTTTAGTGATAGGAAACCATGCCAAATTGAAAAAAGGACACTCTAAAACCTTATGCTAAAAAAGGTATTATTGGCATGTTTTGTTGTAGTGATTATATATTTATGAGGTCCTTTTTCGTGACCATTCATCCGATTGTAGAATATTTCTTCATGCTTAATTTTGATTCCTATGAGGATTGGTTGGATGTTTTTATATGTGGATTGTGGTTTATGGGAAGTGCATGGATTTTCATGAAGCCATGGATCCTTGAGATCAACCCAAATTCCAAATATCTATCATTGGTTCTTCTTTCGATTCACATTTCAAATGTGAGTTTGGAATTCCAGTAACCCAAGTCCTTAGAAGGAAATGGGGATGTTTTAGGTGATTAAATTTGGCTTAGTGTTGCCACCAAGGATAAATATTCTACTACATTTTCTCACCTATATATCTATGCAAATTTGGGTAAAGGTTTGCTATATCAAATATTTTGAGATATGGTGCTCACAATTGGACCTAGGTTGTGGACTATGAGAACATTGTGCTTTGTTTCGTGCATCACCCTGAACATGGCCACTTAGAAAATTTATTCCCAAGGAAAGGGGCCCAAAGTGCTCCACCATGTGTTCTTGCTAGGAAAAATCATAGAACACGCCCAACAAGGTGGAGCATTCCAAGCCTTCTACCAAAATCCTTGGTGTTGTGTCACCCTCTAATTCAAAACCTCCTATTGTTGTTCCTTTTGACATTTGAAAAATATCCAATTTATTATTTTGAGGATGCAATTTGTTTTTATGCTTACTAACAACATGTTCATCAAATTTGGAAATGGCAGGGCCCTCCTTTTGATTAGGAAAAATGATACATGATTTTACGCTTCCGAATAGGATGACATTGCAAGTACTTAAGCACTTGAAGAGAATAGGAGAAAACTAATGGTCGTTGAAAACCTAGATTCATTTGATAATGTTGAAGTTTGAATATATGTTAAGAAATGAAAAAGGGAGAAAAGGAAAGCAAGATGGAGAATAATCCCTTGGTACACTACTATTTGCTTTGTTTTGAACAAAGGTTTATGTTTATAGCTTTCCGATATGGCCTGTAGTTGTGGCCCTTAGTTGTTCTAGTGATTGTGGAGGTTGCATGTGCAACACACCCTTTTTTGTATATATATATATATATAACAAGAATGATTATATTTGTATTAAAATAATGTTTTGATTGAATCGTCTAGCTTAATAATACAAAAAATATCATAGTTCTAGTCTTTTTTCTTCTAGAAAGAGTTCCAAAGAAGTTCTATTCTACTACATATCTATTCTAGCCTTAAATTCTATAATGATTACATTCTATTATGCATGAATATTTCCTTACATACTGACCTAGACAAAAAAAATAAATTACAATTGATGATTACAGTCGAAAATAAAAGAAAAGGACCATGCCCATTACGAGCTTCATTATTGGGTAAAATCATGAATTCGGGTAACACTTTCGTGAGAATTAGGTCACGAAAATTTCTAACGATACTTTTTTGATTGAACTATTGAATTTTTCAACCTAAAAATATTTCAGATGAAATATTTTTTCGGTCGAAAGTTAAATCTAATGACACCCTCTAATATCATCCCACCTAGTGCAACCATACCTATTTTTTATTTTTTTCAATTTTTATTCCGTTAAAACTAACTTTCGACCGAAAAATATTAACTTTCGGCCAAAAACTTGTAACTATGGCACTTTTCATAAAAGTAAGTGTTCACTTCATCTTACTCCAAGTTCAGAAGGAGAAGACCCCTTGAAATATTTTGAGTCTGGTTTCAGAACTAGTACGAACATTTTTAGAATTGAATCTACTTTCATTTGATACAATTTGTATTCAATTTAGTTGTTTTTTAGTAATTTTAGTTAATTTTATAAAAACATGTTTGCATACTATTTTTAGATGACACAATTATTTAGTAAAATGAAAAATCAATATTTTCAATAATACACTGTCAACAATTTTGGCAAATTTATATTACGGAACCTCTCACTATACTCTTCAAAAGGGTATTTTTAGATTTTACTTTTAAATAAAAATTAAGGAAGATACATGGAGTCGAACTAAACGTGTTTAAACTCTACAACTTTTTTAGATAGGTCAAATTCAAAAAATTGTAGTAATTATAATATTCATCTATTGTCTTCAAAACTATAGCCATACTTTAATAGAGTTTGTTTAGATTGTTGCAACATATTTCATTTTTCATAAACAAAAGTTTAATAATGAGTAAATTAATGTCGATAAGCATAACGCATTATGAGTGCCTTCAATTTTAAGGAACATATTGTCAAACAATTGCTAAATTGACACATCAAATGTCATTAAAAAAAATTCAAAAGATAATCAATAGAAAGCTAACAAAATTCATGACATGCTTGATTTCTACTATAAAGTGAAATTCTAAATAAAAAAAGTTTTGTTTACCAGAAGTTGAAAAACTTCTGAAAACGTATTTTAGTTTCTCAAAAAAGAAAGTAAAATAAACACCCACATTCATGATTTTACCCTACTAGTATCAAGGTTGGGTGCCTGGATGCCAATTAACTGATTCATTTCTTGGAGTGGCTCATGTTAAATGGTCTATTCTTCCCTTTTTGGCATGTGCTCCATTCCATATATTCTTGCTAACTATGAGGAAAGTCCTATTGAGTTTACTCCTCCTAATTTCCTTTTTCCTTTTCCCATTTTCTCTATTCTCCTCTACATTTCCTTCATTTTTTCCTCCATTTCCTCCATTTTTATGTTATTATTTCCCACCAAAATTTCTGACATCATTCATTTTTCCTTTAGGATTTCCAATTGGGATTCAATCTCTATTATCTATTGATGTCAAGCCTATATGTAAATTTCATGTTTTCATTCCAATTCCTTCCACCATTTGTCCCATTTTTGTCACATACAACCTATGTAATTCCTGGACTTCCTGTAATGTCTCACACACCGATGAATCCATCTACATATATTTTTCATTTCGTAGAGTTCACCCTTATTGGAGTGGACATGTAGCTCCATTATTCTAATGCAAGCACCAAATCCTTTGCAATTTCCCAAAATCCAGAGACAAAAACCAAGTTAGGATTCCAAATACCTGTGTTCCTTAATAGTAGGTTGGACTATAAGTTTTAAACCTTTGAGGTGAAACATTGCGTACATATTTTAAAGAAAAATAGAAAGAACAACAATTGAATACACATAGTACATAAAGATTTACCTTGGAAACCCTTAACCGGGAAAAGTAGAAAATCTTAGAGCCACACCTATATCTTCTTCATTATGTTAACTCCATAATTCACAATATAATATATAGGTATTTTGTATCATCCAAAACCCTAATCATTTAACCTATATTATATTACAACCCTAATTCCTTAACCAGAATTAGATTACAATGGACCAAAAAACCATTGGCCAAAAAACATACCAAAATTAGCTCGGACAAGGGGGGATTGAACCAAGTCCCCCTATGACCCCCTTGATTCATATGAACAACATATGGGGATATCCATGCAAATAATATAACAAATTTCCAACATGTATTTCTCTCTCTTAATTGATGGTGTTATTTTGATACACATACACAAGAATATAAGGATGTGAGTCCTTGAATTCACAACAATTATCCAACATCTCTCCTATCATTCCATCGTATCAAAGATATTAATTGAACATTGATATTTGGTGATGCAACAAGGTACTTTAGCTACAGGGGATTTTAAAGGCTTTGAGTTCACTTCCACTACCATACAATGCCAACACTTGAATTGATGTCTTAAATTCATTAGTAATTACACTTGGTTGATTATATATCACGAAAGATGGAAAAAGACCAATGTGTCTCCATTTTTCCTCAAATTTCCTTGACTTAATGTTGTGGATATAATCGTTTGATTGTATATTAAGGAATCAAATTTTTTTAATACATGATTATATGATATATTTTCGAAACGTTAAGCCAAAAATTATATTCTTAGAACCATCCTATTTAGAGGAGCATCTTTTGGACATGATTGATAAACCACATGGCATATTATTATTGCAAAATAACAAAAGATGATGCTTTTTTTGAGTCCCAACTCTTTTAAAATCACCAAACCTTGATGGTCCAAGATCTTTGTTTGGTTATTGGTTATCTGGCTTAAATCCCAAGCGAATGATATTTTTTGAACTCCTTAAAAATGACCCCCCCCCCGACACCTGCCATCCCTCTGTAAATTTTGTTATATTAATAATCAAAGGAATATTTATTTCAAAAATTGGTAGGTGTAACCTTATATAATGCATAAAGAATATTGTGTCCTCAATATGATTGATAAGCTTGTGTAAAGATGACAAGATTCCTATTTTGGTACATACTTTATTTAAATATAGTATAAAATTAAAGGCATGGTTAGGTGTTAAACATTTGAAATCTTTGAAAGAATGTTAGGACCATGCAGAAGAGCCATAAATTGAACTTGTCACTTTAAACAATAATAGCAATGAGGATGACATTTTTCTATTACAATTGCATGTGTATCAAGATTTTAGAATATTAGTTCTTATTATCACCTATAATCATCATGGACCTTGAGTTATTCATGTTTTATATTATCTAGATTGTATAGAGAACAAAATCAAAGGTAGGAATATGAATGGAAACAAAAACATAGAAATATTTTTAGAGCGGGTAACCTAGTGAAGCCCAAATTCTATTAATGATTGAAATATGAAAAGGTTGTAAAATGCAAAGTAATACAAACTAGCTAGAATGGTGGTAACTTATCTTTGAAGAGAGGTGTCAGCTATGCTCATTCACAAGAAGAAATTACAAAAGACTGAAAAATGTCCTTTCAACATAAATTACTCAATCCTAAGAGGTAAAAACCCTAAATATCCAAAACCCTAACTCTAGGAGATGAAGCGCCAAAAGTTTTGTGGGTCCCGAGGTGGCTAGTTGATACATCAACTTCCCGAGGGACAAACATTTGCATACAAAATCCATTTTGGGTGCACATTATCTCATTGGAAATACATAATTGATAATTACAATTGTTAGTAGGTCTAGGTAGGCCATGGTGACCTTAGGCCCCTGAATGTCCAAAAAACACTATTTAAGGCCTTAAAAAAACCTTGAAAGTTTAGGACTTGAAAAATTTTAGATAAAAAAAACCACAAATATGGAGAACCATGTTGAATCAGTGGAAGAGGTGGGTGATCACCATTTTCCACCTTGATCAATCCTCCCCCCTAGGAAGCAATGGTCCCCATTGTTGGGTATGTGTTATATTATTTGCATGACCAAAACTAGTGTCTATGTGGTGTCGAGCATGAGGAGGGGGTGTTACAGGGGGAAGGAGCCCCCTTGTGTGGGGGATCGGGACAAATG
>ML792314.1:22676-67519 GCA_009831015.1 Picea engelmannii | reverse complement strand
CACAATGTCACAACCTCCCATGTCGATAGAAAACATATGGGATTTCAGGTGGTAGTCACCAATTTGGAGATGCACATTTTCACAACACCCTCCACATTTCATGGAACCACCATTGACAATCATGATTTGGAAATTATTGATGGCATGGATGTAGCAATGAGTTTCTTGGGCAATGCAGCGATGAATACAATTATGGGTGTTGCCACTATCAACCAAAATAATGACCTTATGATGGTTGATGTAATCGATTAGCTTGAGGGTTTGGGGAGCAAAGAAGATAGTGAGAGAATTGAGGGAAATGACTGGTTCTACTTCGGGAGGGTCTGAGGGAGGAGTTATGTTAGTGGATTCAGGTGACTCAGACAAAAGGGGAGTTTCTACATCCTCTTCTGAAATATGCTTGGAGATGGCCATAAAAATATTTTTTTCTTTACACTTGTGGCCCAGGAAATATTTTTCATCACAGTTATAACAAAGGCCTTTTAGTTGGTGTTCAGCCGTTTCAGCCCTGGTCAATTTTTGGATCTTTAGTGGAGCAGAGGGAGTAGTGGGATTTAATGGTTTAGGGCGAGGGATAAATGAGGGTTTTTGGTTTTGATAAGATACAACTTGTTGTGCTTATTTATCTCTTTTAGTATCCTCCACCAATCTCTGAGGCCGATCCATGAGGACATTGGCCCAAATCTCATCCTTGAGGCCGCTGATAAAACACTCTCAGAAAAAGGCATCAGAAATGCCCTCTGTTCTAAAAGTCAAGCGCTCAAAGGCAACTATAAAGTCTTCCACTATTCCTAATTGTTTCAACTTTGTCAAATGGCCCAAATGGTTGGTGTCAGTGTCAAAGTGTTCATAAATCTCTTCCACAAAGTGTGTCCAAGAAATATACCCTTGACGATAAGTTTTTCTTCATTGCCACCATTTCCATCGTTCTTGATCCAGATGGAGAACACCATACCAGAGTTTGGCCAAGTCATCTGTAATGCCATATAAAGAGAAATAATGTTTCGTTTGGGTTACCCAACCAGTGGGGTTCGAGCCATCAAATTTGGTCACATCCACCCGCAAAAGGTGTAGGTCACGTTGAAAGTGATGGTTCTGAAAGTTATGAGAATGAGAGGAATGGTTACCTTCAGGATGTGGAGGTGAGGAAGAGGAAGGATTATCTGTAGGGATTTGCAGTTTGGTACAGAATGCCGAGAAGAATGATTCAAGATCGGTGGTGAGGTCTTGTTTGATTTCTTCCATTAAGGACTGCATGGTTGCATTGATGGATACAACATTGGCACTGAGTTGTTTCACTTCTTGTTGGGTTTCGATGAGAACAGATTGCAAGGTGTTGAAGTGAGCTTCAAGTCTTGGCTATGGGTATGGGCCATGAGGATGGGGGAACTGAAAAGGAGCGGGCGGGGTAAAAAATTTTGCCCAAACATTATATGGATGAATGTGATAAGGGTGAAGAGATGAATCCAATGGAATAGGTCTCAAATAATGGTGAAAAAAATTCCAGACCCTTTTTTTTTGTTTTTACACCTGCGGAGTTATACTCTGGTCTGAAGAATACTACAGAGAGGAAATGCCCAAATGATTAACCAGAAAGAAATGTGTATTTACTTGGCAACGTGAACACAGTTGCATGACAATAGATCTTGTATGTTTTAATTTGTTTATGTTTCTATCCCCAAGGGTTAGGTATTCAAGGATTCTACAGACAAGGGTTTTCCCTATGCTATAGCTCTGTGATATACATGCAGGGTCCACTAGTAGTACTTGGTCCAATAGCTCAGGGCACTAAATAAGGAGGATAGACCGTACCCTTAGCCGTACTACCCAACTACCCAGGTACTAGAGAGTATCTTCCCGAGTGTTGTTCTCGATGTCACTATAGCAGTCAGGCAACTGATCAGTTTATCTAAAGAGGGATTCAGGTAATATAGGTCGATCTATACACACGTGTTGTCTGATGCGCTACCACTTGAAGGGGTACTGATAGGGGTTACAAGGGTGGCCAACAAATGTGCGCTTAAGTACCACTTGTATTTCCTACGTGTATGAATCCCTCAACCGCGGGTTTATGCACGTAATGACAGATCTCTGTGGCTTAAAGATGTCGGAATACATCTCTACCCTAAAAAAAAAACTTTAACCCACACTTTCTACCCACAAAATTTCTTTGATACCACTTGTAATATAACAGATATAAAATGTATGAAGAACATAAATAAAATGCTAGAAATGGCAGAATAACAACAATATAACCAAAACATTCACCACAATAGCATTGAAATGATAAGAGAATAATAACAGAAATAACACTTTGAATATGAAAGAAATGTTCATGGGTCTCTTCGAGGGGGAAACCTCCATTTGAACAGAGCTCTATTACAATAATATCCAATCTAGGGTTCTCATACCCTCGACTCCTATTTATAATAAAAAGAAGCATCTAGAGGAAGATCCTTCTAGAAGCGGAAGCTTCTATTTGGTCTTCTTACATCCGCCTTATTCTATTTTATTGAAAGGACTTATTAATATTGACCTTTATTAGATCTGAATATATTGTTCTACCTATGTGCAGGTTAGGACCCTAACATAATTTTTTTTAGCTATGGAAGCTCAAGATGGAAGACTTGTTGGTGGAAAAAGATTATTCAATCTCTGTTGATCCAATTATTTCACCTACATGAATGCCAACAAAATATTAGGCAAATTTGGATGGGAATGTGAAGACCACAATCTGGTTGTGTCTCTCAGATTCAATATTATTGAATGTGTTAGGGGAAGCTATAGCCAAGGAATTATGGGATAAGTTAGGGGATTTTTATTAGTCAAAGTCCTTGGTAAAATAAATTTTTATGTGGAAGAAGATGTATAACTTGAGGATGAAATATGGAGACTCGGTGACAGATCATCTTAATGCCTTCAATATTGTGGTATGTTAGTTGTTATATCTTGATATTAATATTTCTCATGAAGATAAGTGTATCATTTTATTGTTCTCTTTACCAGACTCATGGGATAGTATGGTTGTTTCCATAAGTAGTAATGCAACTAATTTAAGCTTCAATGATGTGGTCTCATCCTTGTTGTTAGAGGAGATGAGGTGGAAGAACATGGAAGGATACGGAAAATATTCCTTATTTGCAATAGGATTCTCCAAACAAAGAAACAAATCTAAGTCCTTAAGTGGGAGATCTAAATCACTCTGAAAATTTGTAAAGGTATGCTGGAGATATGGAAAATAATGGAACTAAAAGAAACAATGTATATCCAAAAGTGTTGAGAGAGGGGAGGGATCTAGAGATTCTCCTTCTATGGAAGAAAAAAACCCCACAGATGAAGGAGGCAATGTGTACTTGAATTCTTCAAGAACACATGTATATCATGAGCATGGTTGGTTGACCCAAGTGCATCATTTTATATGACTCCTCATAGGGAGTGTTTTTGAGAATATGAAAGGTATGAAGGAGGTGATGAATCAAAATAAAAAATCATAGGAGGAGGAAAATTCAAGTTGGAGCTCATGGATGGAAGGATTAGATCACTCCTTGGTGTTCTGCACATCCCAAGGTTGGATATAAATTTAATTTATGTAAGAAAAAGTGATGATCCAAGGGTAAAAGCAATGTTTGAGAAAGAAACCTGGAAGATGGTTTGATTGGAAATGGTGTTGTTGGAGGGAGTTGAGATTGGAACCTTGTATAAGATGCTAGGAAGCACTATTAATGATGGATGCAACACTTCCATTATTCTTGAGAATGGAGCTAAAGAATAAAAGACCCCTATAGTCTTTGGAGAAAATATTATCCTATGGCATCAAAGACTGGAACATATCAGAGAGAAGGGACTTCGAGTACTACACAGTAATGGTATTGTTGAAGGTATGACTAACTTCTCTCTAGACTTTGATTTATGTGAAAATTGCATATATGGGAAACATACTTGGGTAAGATTCCCCTTTGGTGCAATGACGACAGAGGGAATTTTACAGTTGGTACACAATGATGTGTTTGGACATGTGTTGACTCCATTACTAGAAAAACTTATGTACTATGTCTCATTTATAGATGAATTCTCTAGGAATACATGGATTTATTTCCTCAATAAGAAATCTAAATTATTTTGTCCAAAAGACAATTAACCTACACCCTTCATCGACCAAATCATTGATAATTGTGCTGGAAGTGTTATATTTTATTTCATGGATGGATTTTTAGGATACAACCAGATTGACATTATACCTGCTGATCAACATAAGACATCCTTCATCTGCCCATGGGTGACTTTTTCTTATCAGAAATGACCCTTTGGTCTAAAAAACGTTGGTGCCACATTCCAGCGGGCCATGTCGTATGATTTCTATGATATCAAACATATTGCGGAACCATACCTCGATGAATTACCTACCCATTCATCTAATCGACAAGACCATATTGGTAATTTACGGGGCATTTTTCTTTGATGTCGGTTCTACCAAATCTATTTGAACCCTCAAAAATGCATCTTTGATGTTGAATCAGGTATACTCCTCAGTTTCATTGTCTCCAAAGATGGGATTAGGGTGGATCCCTTAAAAATAAAAGATATTCTTGCTTAACCTCCTCCCAAAAATCTGACCCAACTACAAAGTTTGCAAGGGAAATCAAACTTTATTCATCATTTTATATGTAATTACGCCGATATTTCTAAAGGATTTATGCGATTGTTGCAGAAAGACACTCCATTCATCTGGGATGACACTGCTCAATGATATTTCTATGCTCTTAAGAATGCATTGACCCATACACCTCTCTTGCATCCCTTGAATTATGCACGAGACTATATCCTTTATTTGGAAGCCTCTACTTACACTATTTCTATGGTGTTAGTTCAAGAGGAACCTAACGGTGACAAAAATGTGATCTACTATCTGAGAAAGAGTTTATCTGGTCCCGAGCTCCGATATTCACACATTGAAAAGTTGGCTCTGGCAGCCGTCATTATCGTCCAGATATTTCTCCATTACATCCTGTTAAGCACTACCACGGTCATTGCAGACTTGAACCCCATGTACCATATTTTGACACATAAATTCCTTGGGGGAAAATATTCCAAATGGATCGTTATTCTTCAAGAATTCGATATTAAGTTTGCCAAATCAAAATCTAAAAAGTCCTTGGTTTTTGCAGAACTTATTTGTGATCTTCCCCATGCTGATGAAGACACTGAGCCCAGTGATTCTCTTCTTGATGAATCTATGTTCTTCATTAGAAAGTTAGACCCTTGGTATGGAGATATTATTATCTATCTTCAAACCCAATGTTTTCAGCCCGATATCTCCCATGAGGAACATCGTTATATTCGCCACCATTCTAAATGCAAGTTTATCATCGGTGACACTATGTATCGTCATGGTATTGACACTATCCTATGACTTTGTTTAAACCACGATGAGGTTGAACGTGTTTTGAATGACTGTCACCCTAGAGATTGTGGCGGTCACCTTTCTAGGATGGCTACAACCCAGAAAATATTACGTGCCGGTTATTTTTGGCCCTCCATATTCAAAGATTGTATTGAGGCTGTCAAAAAATTCCCACTCTGCCAAGTTTTTCACAAAAAGGCATGTACCCACCCAGCTCCACTGCATCTCATTGTCTTCATCGACACATTTTCCAAATGGGGCATTGATTTATGCAATGCAATCCTACCTTAGTTGGGGGGCACGGTTATATCATCGTTGTCATTGATTATTTCACTAAATGGGTTGAGGCTATGCCTACATTTCTTAACGATGGTCTTAATGCATCTCTCTTCATTTTTAACCACATCATCACTCGCTTTAGTGTTCCACGAGCCATTTTCACTAATTGTCAGGCTGCTAAATTGAAGCTTTTAAGTGTCCTGAATCACTAAATTGTCAAACTAGGGTTGGTAAACTTCAAGCTGATACACAGTATGTGCAGGCAAGCGTCTAGTCTTTATTTGAATGATATCCTAAGGATAAAACACACACCTATTCTAAGAACTTGAATTTTAATGACTAACTTAAAACTGAGCATTTCCTATCTAAATCATCAACAGAAAAACAGTCTTGTGCTCCGATGCTAATATTGCTATTTCTATTCAAAAGCGCAGTTCTACAAAATCATTCTACCTCTATGTTCAACCATCTACTATCARCATTTTCGTTTAAGTCATAAAACACAGGGTACTGTCGAAACTGCATTCATTCTGAGCATTCAAAACAAATTTAATGCTATCTACAGGAAAACAGAGTATTATGCCACTAACTGGTACCAGGAGCTCCGTCTATTCTAACTGTACCCTACCTATTCTAAACACGCAAGGCAACTACTGTCTAACAAGGCAAAATGCATGCTACTCTGAGTTATGTTCAAAATGAAAATGAAAATCCAAGCAATCATATGCATATACTAACCCTACAGGCATCAGTACTGCGTTAACATTCACCAACATAAAAAGATAACAGTCTAGAAATTGAGTCTGTTTGAGGAATGAATAAGCACGATTCTGAAATGTTTAAACTGTAGTGTAAGAAAGCATTAACACACTGCAATAAAATAAAGCTAAATCTGTGAACGCTAAGCTACCTCAGATGCGAGCTACAAATTATCGAAATGAACTAAAGCCAAAGCAACACAAACTAAATCTATTGCAAATGAAACAGCGGCTTGCACCGGTTTGGCGGGCCCAACCAAACGGCACAAACGCTGTGGAAAATGACCAGAGCTGACTAGATCATACGATGCAGATACAATGTAACTCCATGTTTCATCAACGCATTAAAACAGTATTCAGATCATATGACAGTTAACATATACGCAACAACAAATTGTATTCAAGACATAAGTTCATAGTATAGTTCGATAACAATAGCAAACGACAACAGGAATCGTAACAGTAGTGGTAGTAGTAACCCGTTCTCAGGAGTGATCCCGGGTTTTAATAGCAGTCTTATTGTTCATAACAGTCGAAAATAAAGATGCATGGGAATGAACGGATCCCTGATCCGAGAATAATCGTGGAATCAATTAAAAACGTATTTCACAACTTCGTAACACGTAGTGTCACGAAGTGTGTAGGATGAAGAACAATCGATCCAGGCTGATCATTATACTCTCGAGCACTCTGTGGTGACGGCTCCAGCTGGCCTGTGAACCTTCCTGCTCTTCATTCGAACCATAATGCACATCATCATGCACAACTCTCGAACGGCTCCACTGGTACTTCCACGGTGCGAGTTGGTACCTGGTACCGGCATCCTGTTCCAAGAATAGCAATGGTACCTAACCCAAGTGATATTAGTCCAATTATCAATTTAGAGTATTAAAATGCATAATAATAGCTTGAAATTCAAAGATACCTTAGGTGACCCCTTTGAATGGTAAAAGGATGTTGATTATATCAAAATGAGGTCAAAAAGGGTGGTACTGGCATATAGTTGGAGGTCTGTGGTATATAGTATAGGCAAAGAACATGGTCAAAACCGGGGACCAACACTGATCACGGTTCACATTTTCAAAACCAGACGATGAGTGAGTTACATGTCAAGTTGGTTTTTTTCCATGAAAACTCATCTCCCTGCTATCCTCAAGAAAATATACAAGTTGAATCTATCAACAAAGTCCTTAAAACCGTGATCTAACACATGGTGGGAGAAAAACAACTTCTTGGCACTTGCAACTTTTTTTCGCCCTTTAGGCTTACCGCACCTTAGTGAAAAATGCAACTGGATTTACTCCATTCTAGCTGGTATGTGGCGTTGAAGCAGTGTTACCAATCGATTGTGAGATCCCTTTGTTGAAACTCACCGTAGAACTCTTGCCTCACACTTTTGTTGAAGAAGAAGGATTCCTATATTTGACTAATTTGGATGAAACATGTCACAATTCTACTCTCATTAACGAGATGTATCAAAAACGAATGAAGAGTCAATATGAAAAATTCATTCAACCTCGTGCTTTCACAAACAGATACTTAGTCCTCGTTTATGACCAGGCTCACGATAAGCTAGGGATAGGAAAGTTAGAACCTCTGTGGCATGGACCCTATATTGTAAAAAATGTATTATATAGAGGTTCCTACGAGCTAGTTGACTGTGATGGAATATCTCTTGGTGAACCACAGAATGGGCTTTACCTCAAGAAGTACTATGCATAGAACATCCGACATGTGTTCTTTGTACACTATTGTACTTTATTTTTTGATTTGGTGTGTCTTTTATCTTGCATGTACGTGTATTGTTTTATCCACTTATACATTGTCTTGTGATCGCATGCGTAGATGACATCTCCCTTCCCCATATTTGTCAGGTTTGCGGATGGCGCTAGTCGGCACACCCAAAAATTGCTTCTGCAGCTTGGGTCATTTACTACTCTGATGAGTTGGTGAGTTCAGGAGGCGTTTTCTTAGGATCGATAACCAATAACATGGTATAATATCATGTTGTCATTGGACTTTTAATCGAGGCCTCCTCTCTAGGTATATCTCATATAATCATTAACCTAGACACTCAACTCGTGGTTTGTCAGCTTAATTGAGTCTACATTGTTCACAACCCTATCCTATTGTGTCTCCACCTACGAGTTCGTCATCTTGAGAGAATTTTTGAATTTACACAATACAGACACATACCAAGAGAATTCAACACAACATCGAATTCGCTATCAAATTATATTTTGGATCGGTATCTTGCGCATAGATAAAAATTTTAAAATAAAATGAATCACAACTACATTAAAGAAACAAAATCACACAAGATAATTTGTAACATCATTGGCACCACAAAACTCGAATATATATATATATATAT
The DNA here is from genome assembly GCA_009831015.1 of Picea engelmannii. Lineage (NCBI taxonomy): Eukaryota > Viridiplantae > Streptophyta > Pinopsida > Pinales > Pinaceae > Picea > Picea engelmannii. The sequence goes on along the minus strand of ML792314.1, from coordinate 58,707 downwards.
ATATATACATATAATGCGTGATAGAAAAAGTTTTTTAACATCAAAAATTACATAATAGGGAAAACTTTGGGCCCTCATGCCCATGATATAATCATGAAAAGACTATAAAACATATGGAGGATGCTAGTCCTCCTGCACCATGTTGTGCTCCGAGAAGCACACCACTGCATGGGCCACTCGTCGGAGCAAGTGGTTCAAACTTTCATGGACCCCTACTGTATGCCTCTATAGATGTAGAGGTACGTCTTGCCTCCTGAGAGGTGGGACACCCATAGTGATACCTCAAAGGTTTCTCTCAACCTCCGAGAGTCCTCCCACTGCCACCTCATGATCCAAATCTATATGCATGTATCCACGACGCTCTAGTGTCGGCATCTCTGTTGGATGTAATGCGCCTCTATCTACATGATGAAACAAAACATCTGTTAAAATCCCTCTTTGTACAGATAAAAATAATATAAATTACAAAATAAAAAATACATGACAACATTTGTTTTCATACCTGACACATCCTAGTCAATCCCCTCTGGAAGCACTAAGTCCATGCTCACCCGAAAATCCACTCAGGCATATGGAAATTCCTCGATAACAATTAACTTCATTCTCCACCAAGAGAAGAAGTCAGCCATGAACTTGAACTTTGAGTCGGTCCCCAATATCGGGGACAAACTTGTCCATCTTTCTATACATGGATCAGTCATTAGTCTTTCCATCAACGCAATCTATGGCTGCATCTGGGGTATTCTCTCTAGAAAGAACGAAACTAGGAAATAACCATAGATGAATTGTTTCTTCTTACCAATCCCACACTTCATTATTTGATCATTCACAATCCAAAGAAATCCCACACTTCAGTTAAATAGTCTAGTATCCATGCATTGTAGAGCATAATAAATTTGATATTTTGAAGCCAAATGTGCACTCCTGGTACCTACCAGGTTGGTAATGGAAAATGAAATAGATCTTAGTGCCAAATATCTGACATCCTTGATCATGATTCATCCCCTGACTAATCGTGACCCTGGAATACAATGGTCATCCACATACACCTTGGTAGGCTGAGGAGTTTCTCGATGCTCGGACAGAAGGATATGAGCCCCTCTTCTTGAGAGGCCAGTCAAAAGTTACACATCATCAAGCTAAATTTTGATCAATTGTGGCCCAATACAGAATGCTTGCTCGACATCATCCCACAGTCCAATCAGATACTCAAGTAATAAAACTTATTTCTTCATCTTTTGTAATTTGAAATACTTGAGGAGGCCACAATTCCTCAAAGTGGACCTTGTCTAAGGGTTTTTAAATGCGTATATATCATCAATCTCATACTCACATTATTTCCATTCGATCATGGCTCTAATCCATGTAAACTACAAAAACATACATTTAAAAGCCTTTAGTCAATCTCTCATAGCAAAACATTGTGTATTTTTAGCATAAAAATCAACATTTTTTTTTTTAGTTATGCGTCGATGCTCCCCTAATCTTGTCTACAGGGTTCTAGAACTCCTTAGGCACACACACAGGGCGTAGAAAACATGATTGGTGCTCCCCTTACCCCTTTGAGGGAGCATCGATCTAGTTTGGCGCCTAGGGCTTCCTAGGGAGCCCAAAATAGCCTAAAAACTACCTAAAATACGATTCTAAACCATGAGAAATGACTAGAATGGTTAAGTGACAAACCTAGTCTAAACATATGTGAAAATGATCAACCACATCTCCAGTTCCCATAGCTTGAAAATATCCCTCCAAGGTTGAAAATACCAAAGCTAAAATAAATTGGTAAAATGAAATGGTAAATGAAATTTCTAACCCTATTTCACTATTATAGGGTTGATGTTTGCTAATATAAAGTTTCTTTTTGTTTTTTAAATCTCTTTTGAGGAGTCACTAATACCCTAGATGCATAATTGTCTTTATTTGCATGTCTTGAAGAAGTATCTTTTTCATTAAACCTTGTAACATTGATGAGCATGGCCTTTGTTCTTTCTCACGCTCGAAAAAACATGAGAATGTAGCTGAGTAAAATTTTATCTCTGTTTTGAACTCGTGAAGGTTACACAAAAAAGGAAACCCCTGGAGTCTCCTTTAAGCTCCTTTTAGACTCTTTAAACATGAAAATATTTGTTGAGTGATCTTGCTTCATTTCACACTTGTTTAAAAGGTTTTGAAAGGGCATCTCTCGAGTAGCCGTTTATCTCTTTTGAAGACCTTGGAGACTAAATTTACGAAAAAGACCAACCCTGGAGTCATCTTTAAGTTCTTTTCAGACTCTCTAAATATGAAAAACCACCGAGTTTTCCTTCTCTTGACTTGTTAAAAATAACACATTGAAGGGCCCATATGGGACCAACCCCTTACTTCTTCTAGTTCGTTAAACAAAGGAAGAGGAACTTACTGAAGGTGATTTATATCGAGCATGTGTTATCCTCCTCGAGCTCGTAAAAACAAAAAGAGTTTCTCGTCTATTTGGATGGGGAAAAAAATTGAAGGAAGCAAGCTAAGCCATTTTTTAGAATTATCATAATTCACTCTTACAGTCACCCTTGAACAAGACATGTTGTTTCTACATACATTTTAATCCACTAAACCACTGCACTGAGCCAATTCTCTGAGTTGTTTTACTCCTTTGGGTCACCCAACGAGAGTCACAGTATCCACCGCATTATGTTTTGTTCCATGTTACGTTTATGTTGCTAAGTTGTGTTGTGCCTTAGTGTTCAAGGGAAGTATCTGCCTCAAGAGTCAACCATCACAAATGTCTAGTTTTAATACCCATGTCAGTCCATACTCATTTGATTCACCATCTTACATATCTATTGTTGGGAAGCAGAAGAAAAACATAGCATATAATAGAGCATAAACAAGCTAGATTAAACACACATCAAATGAAGAACAACAAACACACACTTGACACAATGATTTATGTGGAAACCCAAATCGAGAAAAAAACCACAGGCATTGATTATCGATCTTCTTCTATTCAAGGGAGAATTACAGTATCCAACCCAGGCATACAACCCTCCTCTCCTCACACAATGTACTCACTTTCACTCGTATTTTCCTCTACCTCAATGGGTATGCTCGTATATATAACATCTATCACCCAGTTACACATAGAGATCACATAGTTACACGAAAAATTCATAAATAGATTGCATGTATTCACATGTGAATCTCCATGTGACCACATGGGAAAATTCGTTGGGATGTTTCCAACAATCTCCACCTTGACAAAAAATTACCTAATATATCATGCCCTTAATTAATTCATCACCTTTTATGCAAGCTAATAGAATCCAAACACCATCATAGCTCTGCAACTTCTATGACAATACCGTTACATGAACATGCTTGCACGATTCACTCCAGCATGGACCATTCTATCTCCATCAATAAATTGTCTAATAGACCGATGCACTTATCCAAATCTCATGAATCATAACCACAGACCAAATCATTGCAACCACTGTAGATGATACTTGTGCTTCTGTGTTTGAATCACCCATTTCCATGCTCCTGACCTGGTTTTGTGATGTGTCTACTGACAACACCAACTACATGTGAAATTCTGACCATTTCTCCATTGTAATCATCAAACTTCCTACTAGCATATAATACTCGAGACATATAACCCTTTTTTTCTTCATCAATTAGGACATAAACCTGAAGAGAAATTACAATGGAAAGCCAAAGGGATTTTACCAGTTTCACATTATTCATAATAAATTTCCTGAGTATCTTCACCACATACTTCTGTTGTGATAACCAAGATTACCATATTTCCTATCTTTGTGTATTTTCATGCCCAAGATTTATTTTACTGCTCCCAGATCCTTCATAACAAACATCCTAACCAACTGAGCCAACCTGATGATCTCAACCATGCATGTGCTTGCAACAAGCATAACATATAACACCAAGATAATGAATATACCATAAACGCAATGGTTATACTCATTTCTTGTAAAATTTGGCTCCCCATGAAGGAATAAAAAATATTGTACCATTTTCCTAGCATGCTTCAGGCCATACAATGATTTTTGAGTTTGGAAACAAATCTCCTGTTGCGATTATGAACTAACCGTTCTGGTTGTTCCATATACATCCCCTTATAAAAGGAGATTCATCAAACACTTCACCTCTATCCATGATGATTATGTGGGTAGTAGGATAGAGAAGCCTACACCCCTTATCATCATCACCATATCAAAGATCTATATATTTGATCTGGGTCCTACTTAGAAAGCTGATAAAAAACAATAAGCATCACAACCAAATATTTTCACATTTGAGTAATTACCAGATGACATGTTCATACCTCTTCCTGAATCTTCTTGTATTTTGCAACCAATGGTGACCGAGTTACCAGATAACACAATCGCTTATGTCCACAACTATTGCTACAACTTGGCATTACTGAACATGCATATTTGATCCCAACTTCCTTGCAATACTTTTCAACTTCCATGGATATGAACTTAAATTCATTGTATATTCTCAAACACTTGATTGACCTACCAACACATCAACCTTTCTACAGACCCACCTTTCTAAAATGGACACACTGCTCCACCTCGAACTTTGCATTCAAACAACTCTGACCAAATTCGGCCAAACCGACCAAGTAATCCTTCACTTCTTACCTCCAGACCCATTTACAATGGAGTTCTCCAAGCCTTTTGTAGGATTCATTACATGCAATCCATGGACACAATACCACGGGATACCCAAAACACATGCACCCGAAAAACCACCTGCTTTGACCTAAAAACATATTTAACTCATTAACTCTTTCACCGAGTCAAGGTTAATGCAACATACATGCCGCCTACCCCACATATTCAGTCTACCTAAATCTATGTCTATACTTTTCATAGGTGACCTGATAAACCAGGGGTACGCATGCTTATCCAGGTTTTACAGACATACGCCCATTTACATGCAATCAATAATTTCTATAACTCCAAAGTAAATGCATTTTTATTTTATTTTGTTTCACAGTGACTCAACCATCACCGCCCTGCACCTTCTATGCGAACAGATGTGGAGAGAAAAACAAACAGACAAAACTTCATCAAGCATCCTTGTAGCTGAGTTTTCTTCTATTATGGAGTCCTCTTTGGATGCTTGTTGTCTTTTCCAACAATCCTTCTTGAGATGTCCAGATTTGCTACAAAACCAACATTTTGTGTTACCCTTATTGTCTTTTGACTTAGACCTGGTTGTACCTTTATGATATTTCCCTTCTTCTATAGATCGACCTCTGACCACCATTGCTTTTTTTGTTGAAGTTTCTTTACCAGATGTTTTCCTTATCTCTTCAGACAACAAATATGCCACAATAGTGTCATATGCAATGGAATCTATTGTGTTAAACCACACAGTTGTGACCAGATAATTGCATGACTCAGGCAACAAACACAGTAGTGTAAATTCCTTGTCCTCATCTTCGAACTTTACTTCCATATTAGTTAATTGACAGATCAGAGTATTGAAGACATTCAGATGATAAAAAAAAATTGTACCTTCTTTCATCCACAAGTTGTACAACTACCTCTTTAAGAAGATTTTCTTTGACAAGTTCTTTGTCATATATAGACTCTCAAGTTTGGTCCACAGACCTGTTGTTGTCATCTCTTCAACGATGTTAAACAATACTGAGGGCTCTTGCATCTAGATCCTCCCAGTCCTCATCTTTCATGCTTGCCAGTTTCTTTGACTTTCCAACCAATGCCTTTTGCAATCCTTTTTGCATAAGAAGATCTTGCATCTTTAGTTTCCATAGGAAAAAACTATTCTTATGGCTGAATTTCTCCACCTCAAACTTAGAACTCTGCACTTTCGCCATTAACACAAAAAAGTCCAAAAACACTACTGAAACTTTTTATAGTGAAGGAATTTTATTATATTTAAGGGTAAACCCCAAAAATATAAACTTTAATTAAAATGTTTAAAAAAAACTTTATTAAAAAACCATAACCCCTTCCACCCTTCCACCCTTTTACCTTTTATTATATATAAAAAAAGGAACCTTCTAAAAACGTTTACCTCCATTATTTAATAACGGATTCTCCATAATAAGACAAGGGATATAGGTCATGACCATGTCTTATGAATAAGAAAAAATTTCAACCTCTCCTTTATATGATGTGTTTAATAAAACAAAAAATCTCCTTCACAACTTACTTTTATACCATCGATTTTTTTAAACCATGCAAGATTTGTTAAGATCGGCGCTCCTCTATGGGTGGAAAGGGAGTGCTAGTTTTGAAATCAACGCTCCTTTATTATGGATTTGAAATAAATGCTCCTTTACTATGGATGGGGGAGCGCCTATTTGTCAGTGCTCTATGGTGCATAAATTGTGTGCGTCGATTTTATTCAGTGTGAGAGGGTCGACGCGCCTCTAACACTTCCTAGGGAGAGCCAATGACCTACTACTCACTCAATCCCAACTTTTTTCACTTATAGGAGACCTGTACACAATTCACCTTGGCTCACCTGTGACACCTACTCAACCCGCTCTAATACCACGGGCATCGAAAGAAAAACATTGCATATAATAGAGCATAAACGAGTTAGATTAAAAATGCATCAAATGAAGAACAAACACACACTTGACACAGTGATTTATGTGGAAACCCAAATTGGGAAAAACCCACAGGCAATGATTATCGGTCTTCTTCTATTCAAGGGAGAATTACAGTAGCCAACCCAGGCATACAACCATCCTCTCCTCACACAATGTACTTGCTTGCACTCACATTGTCCTCTACCTCAATAGGTATTCTTATATATATATAACATCTATCACTCAGTTACACAGACAGATCACATAGTTACATGAACAATTCATAAATAGATTACATGCATGTGCATATGTATGTGCATGTGCATCTGCATGTTCATCTTCATGTGACCGCATGGGAAAATTGGTTGGAATGTTTCCAACATCTATGTCAGTTTCATGTCGTTGATGATGGATACATCAAGGCCCTCCTTCAATGAGTCTTTTCTTGTCGTCTTCAACACATTATCTGGAAAATTTGACTTAGAAACCAGTTAGTAGCTTGGGATCTGCATGCCTCAATGGTAGGTCTCCTCACCTCCGACAATAGGTTTACATCATTGAACTATGATCGGGAGATTCCAAAAATGTTCGACTTTAGCTCATTTATTCACATTCGTTGGATTGTACTAATGTACCTTGGGAGTCATTGACATCACTGGTGATTTCCTCGCACTTGTTAATGGTTTACCTCATTGACTGGTAATCAAATGGTTTCTACCATGTTCGACATCAAACCACTTATTTACATGGTTAGATTTGTACTACATCGGTATTAGGACGAAAACCCTGGGTTGAGATTTCACTTTGTTATCTTCTTTCCCAGGCAACGAAGGAGATATTTTGAGCATACTGATATACCATCACACATTTCTGCTTTTTATTGGTCTGTGGCTATGTTTTATCATCTCGTAGATCCACTGTGTATTTCTCGTGGCTACAATCAGTTCATGTCATGGAGGTATAGATACACATTGTATCTTTGGTGGTTATACCCTTAGTCAATATTATTATGGATCCGTAGTTTATTTGGTGGCAACCATACCTTAAGTCCTTTATCACTCAAGTATATGTATACGTTCCTTGGGTTTGAAAAATTATGATAACATTTGTTTGACGGTTGTTTGCAACTTCTACCAGGTTCTCTGACTCCATAACGTTGATTCGAAAATATACAAAGCACTTCAATCATGAGCTTCCATCTTCTGATCTTTCACTTTGGGGGGAAATCTGTTACATGACAAAATTCCTCACTTCGATAATGTCCCATTGTCATTGTCGTAAGTGTCACAAGTGTTGCAAACATCATATTTGTGTCCCGCATGTGTTACATTGTGGACAATGTCATAAGAAGACTTGGTACATACTATAATTCTTTTTAGAAGAGGAAAACATGTCATTTGGGAAGCTCACAAACATTTTTCCTTGAATAAAGATCATCTTAAATTAATTTTTGGAGATCAACGCTCCCTTGCTCACATGCAGGGAGCGCTAGTGCTCATTGTCCACTTATCAGGGAGAGTTATAATGCTCTATTTCCATATTTAAGGGAGCGTCGATCTGTTGAGGGAATCTTGGGGAGGAATCCCCCTTATCTCTAAGGACAAATAGCAAGCATCCAATTTAGCTTGGCTCGAATGCAATTTATAGGCTGGATCTAAGGGAAACATCACAACTGATGGAGTCATATACTCAACTTATTCCAAAGATAGCTAAGATGGTTGAGCCTCTCAAAGCCTATATAAGGAGGCCTTCTCATGGTGAAAGGGGAGATAATATCAGTGAAAAGTATTGTCATTTTAATCGTGGTTCTTTCAAGAAAGGGGTTGGACAAGGAGGACGTTGTGAGGCTACTACATCTACATATATAGGTTGTAAGTAACTTTTTATGTTCTCATTAATATATGCTTGGCCTGTTTCCTTCAATTTTGTGTATGTTTACATAGGCTTGTCTCTTCTTGATAAATCTAGTTTAAACTAATCTTGGTAGAATAGGAAGCATGCATTGTCTTTGTTTTCTATTGAATTGTAGAACTCATTAAAGGGCTTGAAGGTCAAGTTCATCCTAGACTGAGCAAAGAGAATCTTCAAAAAAAGGTACATCATACTTTATTCCTCTCTTTCCTTTGACTAGTTTAGCTACATTTAAAGGAATGTTAGTGTTCAATTTTAGCATTTTTTTGTCTTGGTCATAGGGGTCTAGGATCCAAGAGGACATTCACCTATCCACAGGGGAATATTCCTACAAAAATATGTCGCCATGGGATGCATTGTTACAAAGGAACAAGCCATATCTCGTGCCCAATATCTAATTTTAGTATATTATCAATCCGACATGTTATACGACTTGATTCCCCGTTCTCCTCGACCATTGAACGACCCAACCAAACCATCACCCAGACCCCATGATGATGGTATGATCAGTCATGTTTCTACTGATTCATCTATTCAGATGACTGGGAAAAAAAACCTATTAAATAAAGATACCAATCCAAGTTCATATGTCCACACAAGAACTCCAAAAAATCCCCCTTCCCAAACCTCCGAGGTCAATTCATACAATCCACCGCACCCAAAAAACCACATCCATCCATAGGAAGAAAGAAGGGTATAAATAATAAGAAAAATTAAAACTCTTTTGAGTAGTCGGAGCCCAAGACAAAACAAAAAAATGTCGAGAGTGAACCTAAATGAAAGGTCAAATATCCCTGCATGATCTGTAAAGAGGATCATTTCACCAAAGATTGTCCTTGTCTTGTTGAAATACATCAATATCTCGAACAAGGCCCATCCTCTTCTACACCTGCAATGTTAACAAACACTTTTCCCCCTCAGCAACAACAAATAGTTGTGCAAACACAACCACCCCCACCTGGGGGCAATCCTGAGTCCTCAACCGCCAATATCTTGATGGTTAAATCCATGACGTTATCCACCACAACTAAGGATTATGACTCTCAAGATGGGAATCCTCCATCAAAATATCCTCCTATTCAAAACCCACCCAATGGCCCTCTCACTCTCGAGAAACCAAGTATAGAACCCTCTTTTCTCCCCCCAAAAGGGGTACTTCGTCAAATGACACATAACCCTAATTCTCGAGCAACCCAACACTATAGTATAGTGGAGGATATTTCTCAAGCCCAATATGCCATGTCCGCCCTTGAAGTATTGCATTTTTTTTTGACCTAATGAAAATATTTATTAAAAACCATTGGAGGGATTGATCCCTCAGATTCAAACATTATTTCTCTTAACATTGAGAAAAATGAACCCCACCTTTCACACCAACTTTCATTACAAATCACCGTTCGTTCACTTAACAAAAATATTTTTCGAACCGTGATCGATGAAGGTGCAACCACTTGTATTATGTCAATGAATTGTTGGAAAGCCTTAGGCTCTCCACAAATTACTACATCGAAAACCATCTTGAAGGACTTTAATGGAGATTTTTCAAACCTGATAGTATTTTTCCCTCCCTACCAATAAAATTAGCTGGTAAAAATGCCTTCGTCGAAGTAGAAGTAATCAATGCTAATCTTGACTACAATATCTTATTAGGTCGTACTTGGTTTTATGCTATGAAGTCAGTAGGATCCTTTTTCTTCCGAATTATCCACTCTCCCCACCAAGGAAATATAGTGACAATAGACCAACTTGATTATTGTACACCTGACATGTGACTTAATCCCAACACAAATGTACCATTCATAGGAGATTCAACACATGAATATGAGAGTATCGATGTAGGCCTCTATCCCACCCTTATGGGAACCTTCCCTTTACCTACACTCGATACCTCTCAAATAACTCCAATCAATATGATATCTAACTTTTGTGGTAAATCCATTAGTTCTTTCAACCCTTGGGTAATTCCTCACTCTTCCAATATTGAATCCTTCGGAGCTACCATACCTTTATCCCCAACTGAATTATCATATTCAACCATCCTAAGAAAATGCATGCACATCCCGCTTCCCTACATCTCATTGTTGCAGTTGGCCCTTTTCCAAATGGCACTTGATTTTACCACATGAAAACTCCCTTCTATTGTCGTTCATAATTACATAATTGTGGTCGTTGATTATTTCACCAAATGGGCAGAAGCCATGCCCACATACTCTAATGATGAAAAAAATACAACATCATTCGTATTCAATCATATTATAGAAAGATTTGGTGTGCCCAAGTCTATTGTGACCGATAATGGATCATTTTTTTGTAATAGCATGATGACTGATTTATCTACCCCTTTGCATTTTGACTAAGAACATTCTTCTCCTTACTATCCACAAGCAAATGGTCCGGTTTAGTCCATTAACAAGGTACTAAAAAAAATGCTCCAAAGCATGATTGGAAAGCATAAATCCAATTGGAATATAATGTTATTCTCAGCCTTATGGGAATATCGAACCTCTTCCAAGACTTCCACGGGCTTCACACCCTTTCAACTTGTGTATGGATTAGAGGCAGTACTACCCATTGAATGCAAAATTCCCTCTCTTAGGATAGTTGTCAAACTCTTTCCCGATATCTCTGTTGATGAAGAATGACTACTATAATTATCTCTCCTTGATGAGAGACATCACGATTCCATCATGGCTAATGAATCCCACCAAAAGTGAGTAAAATCACAATATGATCTAAAAATTCACCCTCAAACTTTTTCAGAAGGTGACTTGGTGTTGGTCTATGATCAAGACCGTGATAAACTGGGTGCAAGAAAATTTTAACCTCTTTGGCATGGGGCCTATGTTTTCAAACGAGATCTTCTAAAAGGAGCCTATGAGTTAGCTGATTATGAAGGAAATATTATCCCGGAGCTCCGTAATGGGCTCTACTTAAAAAAGTACTATGAATAAGCCTCACACTATCTACTGCTTTTATAACATATGTATTATAGTATGATATGGTTGTTTTTTCTTCCTTGTATGTGATATTATTTGTCAATCTTAATATCCAACTTAATCCTTGAGCTGTAGATGTCGTCATTTCCCTTACCCTATTATGGATATGCGGATGGAGCTAGTCTCACCTCTCGGAATATCGCTTCCGTTGCATGGTGATCCTTTCACCCACCAACAAAATAGTCATCTCTAGGGGCATCTATCTAGGACCTACAACAAACAATGTTATCGAATACAACATTGTCATTGAACTTATGATCGAAACATCTACTTTGGGGATACATCACCTGATAGTATGCCTAGATTCTGAGCTCATCGTTTCACACCGCAAAATGACCTATTCAATTCGACATCCTATCATTTTTTGAAAATATCTAAGGGTATGAATCTTGGAACGATCATTTCATTTTATCACTTATTAACATATACCAAGACAATTCAATTCCTTAGTTGATTCACTAGCAAATTTTGTATTGAATTGGCATCTACTTCATTAACAAGTATTACATTAAACAAAAAATTGTATAAACCATTTCATCACATATATATAAGAAGAGATAACAAAGTCATATGTCCATATATATAAAAGGTGTGTCCAAACAATATCCATAACTGGTATAACATAACAAAATTGGGATTTCTGCCCATATATCCACAATATAAAATGCACCAAAAGTCCATCATACTAAAGAACACTAATCATCTCGAGGAGCCCTATCGTCATTATAACAAATGAACACTCATGCAACTTCTGAAGAAGGCTCCCAAATCAGTTCCCCACACCGACTACACTCCTTTTCATACGTAGAGGTACATCGTCCATATGTGGCACCAAAATTCCCAAAGTCAAATGTTTGAGGTTCTCCTTGAGATCCTCCATGAGCTCTGCATCAGCTCTCCCACCATGCAGTCCTCTCCCAATGTCAAGTTGTTCACCTCATCTATTAAGTGGTGACATACATAATGGACGTGTTGGCGCACAATCTTCTCATCACTTATTATTTGTTATGTTACACACAAAAGCATTTGTATATCATAAAATCACAAAAACATTAAAAATACAAAAAAAACATATATATACTGAAAATTTTATCTTTCTTACCAAACTCATCACTAAACCTTTCCCCCTTGATGAGAACCATATCTGGATCGTCATGGTAATCCACACCGTAACATGAATAATCATCTATCACCACAATATGGTGATCCCAATATAAAAAACATTTGGTGTCAAACTGGAATTATGTTCCCCCCCTCCCCGAGTTGAGACACCAGATATGTCCATTTCTTCATAGTTGGATCTCTATACCCAACATATGCCACCAAATCCCATGGACGTGATGAAGGCACCTGCTCGAAAAAGAAACATAACAAAATGGATCCGTAAAAAAATTTATTTTGTCGACCCAACCTAGACTTGGTCAACTGGTCCTTAAATTATAGTTTCCAACACTATAGCACACCATTTATATACTGTAGGGGACAGACTCATCATGGCATAATATACTTGGCTCCTCGAAGCAAAGTGTGTCCCAATACTACCTGCCTCCTATGTAATGGTGAATAAAATGGTACATAAGGTCAAGTCCACTACCTGACTAATTGAGAACTTATTGATGCTCTTTTGCATACTTGGGTGATAGTTGTGTTCCACATGGTCATCCACCCAGTCTGCACCACCCCTCCTACCACCTACCAAGACCACAGTGGTGCCACAACAAGTTAATCATGTCATAAAGTATATATCCTCAATCTCCAATGTTAATACTTGGTCTTGTACCACAAAGTGTTGTTGATACACATCCCACATATCAACCAAACTCTATAACATGACTGGTTGAGCTTGCATGTTCTGACAAAGGAATAATTTCAGTAACCCACAATTCCTCAAAGCATCTAAAGTGGGAGGATCATACAATGCAGCATTATCATTCTCTTCATGTTCGTGTTCTCTCCACTCCAACATCATTTGTCATGCTTGCCACAAAAACCAAATTTTTTAGAACCCATTAATATACAATACTCATAATTTTTTTTGCAAAGAAATGTCAAAAATACACTCGCAGTGACCTTTCTGAGAAGACAGAACGATCGGTTGTGACCACTTTGTTTGGTCGACAGTGCGACTGACCATGACCATACTAGTTGGTCACCTCTCAACTCTACTATAGACGCGACAAATCACGATTTCCTTCTTCACACAGAGTGACCAAACCATTCGGTCGCTTCCCGCAAGGAGGCTAGTCATGACCACACAGACTCAAAGATTTCGATTCCTGCCATTAATAAATAAATGCATAAAACAAAAAAATTCAAGATGGGTTTTCTAAGATAAGGTCCAACCTGTTGTTTTCTAGATGAAAGGTATAGGATCTGTGGTTCCATGCTCCACAATCACTGCTCCAAATTGGAACAAGAAAAGAGCTCTGCAAAGTTTCACCAAGGTAAATGTGTAAAATGAGGTAAAAACCCTATTTTTTAACCACATATAGCTTCATCTTAGCCCTGGTCACATTATAAAAATATTTTTTTCTTTATTTTTGGATATTTATCATATACTAACCTTATTTTTGTCAGGAACCTTATTGACATAAGCTATGGAACCATTCTATGGATTCTTTTTAAGCTCTTTTTCAACTCCTTAAAAAATGAAAGATCGTTGAGTATGCTTGTCTTTTCACACTCGCATCATGGATTTGAAAATACATCCACCTAGTATAAGTTTATCCCTTTTTCGAGCCAGACAGACTATTTACAAAAAAGGAACACTATATCCCTTGTGGTTAGGAGAGTTCTCCTTCACATTGTTTTAAACTTTTTTAGGCCAATGAGACTAACATTTACGATAAAAGTACCCCTCTGTAGTATTATTTAAGTTTTTCAGACTCCCTAAGATTGAAAACACTGGCGAGCACAAACCTACATGGGCTCAAGAAAAATACACAAGTAAGTATATAGAGTTTTCTTTATAACCTTTTCAAACTCTCTAAATAAGAAAATGCCATCAATGTTTCCTTCTTTGGACTCATTAAAATTTACATAGAAGGACCCATTCATGGGATCGAACCCCTCCTTCCTCAAGTTCGTTAATATATGTCAAGGGACTGAGCATCTTTTATCCTCCTCTAGCTCGTAAAACTAGAAAAAAGTACTCAACGATCATGGTGGGAAATGTTTAGAGGGTTTTTACATCTTGTTTCCTTCATTAACTAGCATATGTCATTACTTTGTGTCACCCTTGAACAACACACCTATTTTATAACCTCACACAATAGTCGGGTTATCCATTCTCTATCATTTTACCACCATTCCCATCATTGTGTCACGTTCCCCTCACTAGTCCATGAAAAATTATTATGGTCTTCACTTGAGTTAATGTTGTTTATTCAAGTCATTTTTCATGCACACTTATTCAAGGGAAGTCCTACATATGTCACTCACCTTCCATAATTTATGTTCTTTTATCATCACCATCCATATGTTAGTTTTTCTCCACTATTATCATTTTCACACCATCCATCTTTTCCTTTTTCTTGTCAATTTATGGGGGATACATCAAGTCCCTCCTTCGACAGATTTCATCCTGTTGAATTCAACTCATTATCTGGGATTAAAATCTAGAAACCCTTCATTACCCCGGGACTTTCATACATTAGTGACAAGTCTCCTTTCATTTCGGTAGTGGGTTGTCATCATTGAATCTTGTCAAATGATTCTACGAGTGTTCGAATTCAACTCCTTTATTCACACTTCGTAGATTGTACTCAGTATCTTGGGTTCCATCATAATGATCATTGGAATCCCTCGTGTATGTTAACGGTATACATTAATGACCAGTAATCAGACGATTTCTACCATGCTCGACTCCATCTCATTTATTCACGTGTTGTAGATTCATACCATTTGGATTAAGGATGAAGACCTTGGGAAAGATCACCCTCATGTTAGATGACATTCTTTCCCAAACTGCAATGGAGAATATTCATGAGCACTTCATTGATTTCTCAATTATTGAGTCATCTTACTACTTTTTATAATGTCACATAGATCCACATTTATACTTGGTCGTGGCTATGATTTCACTTGTGTCTTGCATGGATACATAGTGTATACTTTTGTGTCCATGAATTGAGTCATGTTTGTTTCTTGATGGATCCACACTGTACTTTTTGTGGCCATCATTTTCATTATGCATAGATCCATAGTGTATTTATGGCATCTATGATTTCATTTGTCTTACCGAGCATGGGAATTCCCGCCTCGGGGATTGTTTTGTAGGACTGGCGATGCTCTTCTCCAAGCTCCTTGCCCATAGCTCTACACATTTTATTGGTAAAGTATTTCGGCCATCAACCACCTCTTCCGACCTCACACTTTAGGGGGCATATGTTATATCATTATTAACCCCCTAACCACTGAGACATCATCTCATAGAGGTAACCTACCAAATTCACTCATATTTCATCATCTTCCCACTGAGCTTCTAGCCTAATATCCCTTTGGTCGCTCTTGTGATTCCTCAAAACTGTGACTGAAGGGGTTGGTCTCCCTTTCTGGACTGTCAAGTCACGACCGGGTCACTTTGTCTATATACCTAGGTCATGAACAAGCCTAGAAGATCCCTTTTTTTAACTTGGTTTTGATGGATAAAACCTCACTCTGATTTCTC
Organism: Picea engelmannii; assembly: GCA_009831015.1. Taxonomy (NCBI): domain Eukaryota; kingdom Viridiplantae; phylum Streptophyta; class Pinopsida; order Pinales; family Pinaceae; genus Picea; species Picea engelmannii. Next base: position 42,557 of record ML792314.1, on the reverse strand, counting down.
AGGGTTTAGTCTCAAGAAGGATTCTAATATAAGCCTGAAGATCTTATCCCATTAATCATATGGCCTTATCTCTAAATCCCTATAAGATCCAATCCATATCCATGGGAAAGGGAGAGAAAGAAGCAGCAAAGTTACTATGGTGTTTTTTTGGCAAGGCGTGGGAAAGGAGCTTGGAAGAAAGATATCTCTTCAGTTTACACCTATAATTTTTAATATTGCTTACTTGATTAATAGAAGATATGATAGATGTTTCCCTCTAAACAATTGTCCATGTAAGTTTGTGTGTTTATTGATAGAGGATTGATATATGTAGATCGTGACATATTATAAATCTTATAAGCATCCTTTTCTTGTATCTTTGTTCTTGTCTTAGGTATAGGAAGAACCCGAGGGAGCTCAACTCCTATAGGGTATTAAATCCCTACAACACCTTTTCCTTGTATATGCTACAATCAATGCAGTAAACAATACATGCACTTTCATTGCTCAGAGTTAGTCAAATAACCAACAAACACAAAAAACATATGAAAAAATAACCACTTGCAACACTAACAAACTTAACAAGACTACCACCATACTCAATCATGACTACAATCAAACAAGAATTTCCCATTCAAACAATAAATTATCAATGATTAAAAATCATAAGAACACGATGAATGGACAAAGAAATTGAATTATTTGATTTGAAAAATATTAGAAGGAGGGCCCCCAAATTGGTAGACTTGAGGGGTTATTGAGGCCTCAATACGATGATATATTATCACTAGCAATACGGTCATTTATAGGTAATTGCTCGAGAGGAAATTATATATTATCGCTAGAAAAAAGGTAACTTATGGTTCATTCAATCAAGAGGTTATTTACAACATAGTATGAAATAGGTGTTGTAGCGTAATGTGGGTACTATATATATATATATATATATATATATATATATATATATATATANCCGTGAAGATGTAAATCCCTTGATGTGTAAACCTTCATCTTCATGGTTGATAGATCAACAGTGAAAATGGATCTAGGTATATATATATATATATATATATGCCAACCTAGATCCATTTTAACCGTTGATCTATCAACCATGAAGATGTAAATCCCTTGATGTGTAAACCTTAAAAATAGGTTGGATTGCATAATGCACATTTAAAGAAGACCAAAGAAGACAAAAAATGGAACAACAAACTGAAAGTTATACTCTTGACAAGATGAAGGTGTATGAGCACTAGATTTCAAATTATTTGTGGGGTTTTTGTTGAAAATTTTTGTTCTATATTATACATTTTGTTTTCGAATTATGTTTGATTTGGGTTATGTATCATCTTGTTGGAACTTTATCTGAGTTTAGTTTGGATATTTCATCTTGTTGGAAATTTATTTGAGTTGGGATTGGATTACTCTCACAATTAGTGTCCACACCTAATCTCCATGTCTGAGAATTTTTATTTTTTAGACACTTCAAAGAAGCTCTATCCCAGACATACTCATATCCAAGATCTAGTTTAGTTTTTCCATAGAAAACATCTATTTTGAATCATCCTATAAAAGCCTTTCTATGAGATTCTCTCTTAAGGTTTAACTATCTCCATAATTGTTTTGGTGGCAAGGAATATATTTCAAAAGTTTCATCAAGGTCCATGAATCCTCCATATCTCACAATATAATTATTGTCATGCACCCCTCCTAATATTTGGTTTGATAGAATTCTTGTGTTGCACCCTTCCTAAAGTTAAGTTTGGTGTGATCAATTTCGTGTGTCGCAACCTTTTAAACTTTGTGTGTGAAACATATCATGTGTCACACCCTTTTAAAATTTTGGTGTGATATGTTTCATGTTTTGCACCCTTTTAAACTTCCGGTATGATATTCTTTGGAGTGTATCACACCTAAACAAAATTTTGGTGCGATGCACCATTTGAAGCCTTGTGTATCATACCATAAAATATTTTAAGTGTGACATGTTTGGAAAAATTGCTTTGTCATGGTCCTTTAAAATTTGCATGTGAAGCATTGTCTTGTATTCCATTTCACATCACTTAAAATTTTTAGTGTGATGTGTCACACCTAAAAAAACTTCGGATTTTATACATCAATCCTCTAAATTTTTTGAAATAGATACATTTTTTATTATGTGCCACTACTCTCGGTTGAAATTTTCCACACCCCTCTTGAATTTTGGTGTGATAGAATTCATGTGTAACAACATTTCCAAAGTTTGGTGCCACAGATTTCATGTCTTGTAGCCTTTTAAACTTTGCGGGAGAAATGTTGCATTTGTTGCACCTTTTTAAAATTTTGGTGTGATATGTTTCACGTGTCACACTCTTTTAAACTTTCAATGCAATATGATTTGGTTTGTATTGCACCTAAACAAATTTTTGGTGTGATGCACCATTTGAAACCTTATGCATTGCACCAAAAAATATTTTGAGTGTGACATGTTTAGAAACTTTTCTTTTCCATGGCCCTTTAAACTTTGCATGTTGAACATTGTCTTTGCATCATTTCGCATCACTTAAAAGTTTTGGTGCGATTTGTCGCACCTGAAAATACTTTAGATACGATATATTGCTCCTCTAAAATTTTGGAATGTGATAGATTTTGTCTTGTGTGCCACTATCGATAGTTGAAATGTGTCGCACCCCTCCTAAAGTTTAGTACGATATAATTCATGTGTCGCACCCTTCCCAAATTCTAGTGCGATATATTCCATGTGTCGCTTCCTTTTAAAATTTGCATGTAACACACACACATACATGTGTATGTGTGTGTGTTCATTCTATTCTTTATTTCTTTAATATATTTTATTTTGTCACAATAAAAGCTTAAAAAATACCATGGAAATGTTTTTTTCTATGACAGTGCCATGGAATCATGCACATTTACTACAAGTAAGTTTTAAACTATGAAATATTTTTTCATCTTGTTGGAGATTTATTTGAGTTGGGTTTGAATTAATCTCATAACCAATGTCCACACAAAATCACCATCCCTGAGAATTTTTAATTTTAGAAACTTCAAAGAAGCTTGATTATAGACATGAATGATCGTATCCAAGATCTAGTCCATTATGGCCGTGGAAAACATATTTTTTGAATCATCCTTGAAAATCCTTGCTACGAGCTTCTCTCTCAAGGTAGAGCTATCTCCATAATTTTTCTGGTGGAAAAACACATATTTGAAAAGTCTTTTCAAGGTGTAGGAAGCCCCCATATCTCATAATATAATTCCTATGATGCACCCTTGTTGAAGTTTGGTGAGATAGAATTCATGTGTCTCACCCCTCCTAAAGTTTGGTGCAATAGATTTCATGTGTACCAAACTTTTAAATGTTGCATGTGAAACGTTGCATGTGTTGCACCCTTTTAAAATTTTGGTATGATATTTCATGTGTCACATCCTTTTAAACTTTCAATATGATATGATTTGGAGTGGATCACACCTAAAAAAAACTTTTGGTGCGATGCACCATTTGAAACATTGTGTATTTCACCATAAAATATTTTGAGTGCAACATGTTTGGAAACATTTCTTTGTTGTGGCCCTTTAAAATTTTCGTGTGAAACATTGTCTTACATGCCATTTCACATCATTTAAAAGTTTTGGTGTGATGTGTCATACCTAGACAAACTCCATATGCAATACATCGCTCCTCTAAAATTTTGGAATCCAATACATTTTTTCTTATGTGCCATTGTTTTCAACGAAAATGTGTCACACCCCTCCTGAATTTTGGTGTGATAAAATTATTGTCTCGCACCCTTCCTAAATTTTGGTGCAATATATTTCAAGTGTCACAACCTTTTAGAATTTACATGTGAAATGTTGAATGTGTTGCACCCGTGTTGCACCCTTTTAAACTTTTGGTGTGATATGATTTGGTTTGCATCACACCTAAACAAAATTTTGGTGTGATGCACCATTTGAAACCTTTTGTATCCCACTATAAAATATTTTGAGTGTGACATGTTTGGACACTTTGCTTTATTGTGGCCCTTTAAATGTGTGCATGCGAACATTGTCTTGTGCACCATTTAGCATCACTTAAAAGTTTTGGTGTGATGTGTTGCACCTAAAATTTTTTTCAGATGCAATATATCGCTCTAAAATTTTGGGATGTGATACACTTTGTCTTATATTCCATTGCTAACAGTTGAAATATGTCGCACCCCTCCTAAAGTTTGGTGCACTAGAATTCCTATATTGCATTCTTTCTAAAGTTTGGTATGATAGATTTCATGTGTAACAACCTTTTAAAAGCTTAAAAATATACCATAGAAACTTTCTATTATTATGTGACAATGTTGTGGAACCATGTGCATTTGCTAGGTTTGGGGACATAGCTAAGGTGAATGGAGTCGTACACATTTACTACAAAATAATATTTAAACTATAAAAACAAATATTCCATTGCTAATAGTTAAAATATGTCGCACCCCTCCTAAAGTTTGGTGCACTAGAATTCCTATATTGCATTCTTTCTAAAGTTTGGTACGATAAATTTCATGTGTAACAACCTTTTAAAAGCTTAAAAAGATACCATAGAAACTTTCTATTATTATGTGACAATGTTGTGGAACCATGTGCATTTTCTAGGTTTGGGGACATAGCTAAGGTGAATGGAGTCGTACACATTTACTACAAAATAATATTTAAACTATAAAAACAAATTGTTTAGTACATGTTTCATCACCAATATGCCTATTAAAGTGATTCACTAACTTTAAATAAGAAAAAAATATATCTTATACCACCACCCTCTTTATTATGATATAAGTATGGCGTTGTCTATTTATTCTACATTTTTCCCTCGTCGGAATCTGACGACATAAATCCACATGAAATAAAAAAAATTGTTGTTTAAATTGCATTTATGAATGAAAAAATGGATTCAGTATGCTGAAAAACCCTTGGGGCACTCGGATTATACAAAATGAACCACTCAAATCTGCAGATCCAACAATTTCTCGCTGGATTTCAGGCAAATATCCCCGGAAAATATGCCCAGAAAAGAGAAAATGCATAGAATGTTTAGACTACGATTGTAAGTATGATACCAAGAGGCGTGCTACATCAAGCAATTAAATCATAATTTAATGTGAATTTCAAAATTATTGCATGCTTTATTTATGCAATATGTATGATATCAAGAGCATTGCAACACGATATACATATGCTATTGCAAAATTCTTACGAGCATAGACGTATGTATTTATTACAGATCCATGGAAATCTCCTACACAAATGTATACATTTAAGGCCTACACTATACGTTGGTCATCACACACTCCAAATATTACTGGTGCAGTTTTCAAGGGCGACGTCATGTATGCATCCATTGGTTGAATTTGACAGGTATTTACTTACTTTTTTCCATTTTAAATCATGGAAATTTTTAAATTTACACATCATTAATGAAGTTCACTTAATTTTTGAAATCGTCAATTTGATGGGATTTATTTTTCTTATCCATATTATATATATATATATATATATATATATATAATATAATAACAACATATTATTAATAACATTATATTATATAATAACAATATATATTATAATATATAATATAATATAATAACAATATATCTATGTTGCACGAGTTTCTGAAACATGGTAACATTGGGAACGAGGATACGAGTGGAAGTTTCCCCCAAATTTGCAGGAATTGTGAAGTTGGGAGCCGTAATAATATATATTAAAAATATATAAAAAATATTTTAGATTACAATGTATCTAGATAATGATACATTTTAAGTCTTATTTCAATAAAATTGAAGGTCACTTCAAGACAACATTAATCTAGAAAACTATAGTATCCAAATTACTAATTTAATTTGTACTAATAATTATATGAATATATTTAACACAACATTGAATCTCTAATATCCATAAAGATTTGATTAGAAAATGAGAAACACAATTGGAAATTGTAACATCTAGTTCTACCAAGCACACTTTATGTTGACTTATTCTTTGAGGGAACTTGCAAGCAAGTGATCAAGTTATGATACATTATGATTATGCTTTTATTATAAGTTATATTGTGATGTCATTGATTATATGCTAATTTCTGTCTCTCTCTCTCTCTCTCTCTCTATATATATATATATATATATATATATTGATAGGTATTATTGATGAGTTTCCCTGAGTGTGCAGGATACATGACAAGTTGATGATGTTGATGGAATCAACAGACTCTCTTGGACTCCGGATTGAGTTAGAGAATGGACTTGTATTTGGTTTGAGTATTTGATTTACACGCATGTGAATTGTGTGATGATTTTAGTATGGATATTATGCATATGGATTATTGACATTTACCTTGTTAGTCGATGCAGCCTTGGCGATGCTTGCTAATCTGACTCACATAAGGAATAAAGGGGTCATGCAAAGAAACCAAAATTTTGAGGGAGAGGTGTGACACCGTTCCTGTCATAGCCTACTAGCACTCCCATCATGACCTGCACTCATGGTTAACGATTACCTTGTTCTGAGAGGTCCACGATGTCGTGAGGGAAGACTGAGACAGTCACTCACAGAGAATTCTAAGGGGCACGCAATAAGGTGGAACCATTATTCTTTAGACAACCCTTAGTCTCTCACAAGTTCGATCAAGTGGAGTGTTGACTCCAAGTGTTGGGAAAACTTCCAAACTAGTCAAAGGCGAGTGGCACCCTTGGAACATGGAGGTGCGTCTTAAAGGGCACATTGTGTAATCAAATTTAGAGTCAATACAAATCTAGATGGCCTAGAAAACATAATAAAAATGTTTATACCTTGTTATAACATAGTATTTAATCAATTATGAAATTTCAAACTAGAAATCTAACAAGAGTCTAAGTCTAAGATGTTTGACTAAATTAAACCATTAAAAAAAAGGAAATAAGAGAATTAGACTAGTGAGTTAAGAAAATGAAGAAGTAGGAATAAAGTGGGTAGATGCACATGTGTGCATGAAAATAATAAATATAATTTTTAATTAAAATAAAATAAAAAAATGAGAGAATAAGTGGTTTACATAGAGTAGCATATTGAGTCAATCTACCACTAATCCTAACTAGAAGAAGATTCATAATTCAACTCAAACTAAAATCTAGTCAGGGGAAACAAATTAAATGAAGGATTGGGGAACTAAGGGACAACTAAGAGAAAAAATAGGAGCACATTGGGGAATGTGAGTGAAATTGTCAAATTAAATAAAATAAAAAGAGAAATTTCATGTGCAACTTGGGGAGAGTGTGACACATGTAGTGGGTGAATAATCATTTAATTAAATTACTAAAAATAAATTATTTGTGCATGAGGACATGTTTCATTGAGAGTTTTTATATAAAATAATTGGAGAGAAAGGGAGAGGGGACCTCACTTGGAAAAGTATTGTTATGATGTCATTTTTTTTCTGAACTAGTTTACCTGTTGAGAGTTGGGTTCCAAAGTTTGGTAAAGAGTGATCGCTCTTCCTTGCGAGACAAGTTTTGGTGTTATTGTTTTCTGGTTTCATGTGTGTGGCCCATTTGCAGCAAAAGAGTCTAAGGAGGAAGAAGACTACCCATAGAGTTGGTTGGGAGGCACCAGTGAAGTCACTGGATTAGCAGGCGAAGGAGGAACGAACACAAAATTCCGATTGAAGGTCAACATCTAGTATTACAACTTCCGGATATGATACTTTACATTAGTCAATTATGGTTGAGTATAAATATTATTGTGTAACGTATTTACTGAATATTGAACTAATTGTGAAACTGTACATCTAATGCAATGGATTATTATTCTTGATTTTCTTATAGAAAGTCTGAATTTATTATACTTGAATGATTAATTTGAAAGAACAAACTCAGTTGGATGATAAGAATTAGTTATATGGACTATGAATTTGTTAAATGTCAATGTAATCATAAGATTAACATGAATCTATTAGTTTCTGTTATGGCTACTATTATGTTTGTAGATTTGTCCTTGGATAAGATGAGATCCAATCCGAGTTATAAAAAATAAAAAATAAAATTATGCATTATCTGCATCATTCTTGGAACTCAGTTATCCACTACTAACGATCCGAGATACTTTGGGGATAACTCTGTAATGGACATTGATAGTAGAAACATTGTTGTTCGATTAAATCTAACTAGTGTCCTAATCGCTGGAAGGCGAATCGTATTCTTATAGATAAGTCATTTTCTGAACATTAATGGCGATAATGGTAAGTTAATTGAATCTTATCCTTGATGGTGACAACAAAATATTAACGATCATTTCGATTATCGATAAGCTCTAAATAACAAGAAGATAATCAATACTCATGAAACTATCAATGAGAAAATGACTTACCAAATACTTAATCCGTATCCAACTCTGGATAGGGACTTTACGCATCTCACTTCTTCTTCGTTTCTTCTACAATCCGAATATTAGTGTAATCAGATTTCTACATACCATTATATTATGATTATCGCCATAATATGTAGTGTATTATAAATATATGTATATTAGTTTACCTTTCTTGACCAAACAATCTAAGCAATTAGTTTACCTTATGGCATATATATATATTTCAACTGCAAGTTCACTCCCAAACAATCTAAGCAATTCAATTCAATATCAAAGAAAATTATAGACAAGGAAATTGTGATCTAATACTAGGAAAGAGATCTTGAAACCATAGATTTAATTTTCCTTATATATATATATATGCTTATCAATTAGATGAATATCTGAGTCTAGTGCGGGCTTCCATCTAGATCTTATTTGCTTGAGAGTAAATTACGAGCTCACAGTTCCAAACAGTTATCTTGTAATGTATCCACATACTCTCGGTTGTAATATGCAATATTTCTTTTTTAAGGATTTAAAGAAAAGATAAAAATTCAATAGTTGCCTTGACAATTTAATAAATCAATGCTTACATAAATAGAATTGCAAAGAATATTGTTTTCTCAAAGTAAACTCTACTTGAAATGCATGTAGAATCACACTTGCACAACTTATATATCTTGTTTAGAGTAATCAAGGAAAAATATTTCATGATAAATTCTATGGAAAGGTTTTATATGCTTAGTACAAAATCAAGTGAGGTAGTGAGTATTTTGAGCCATGAATCATTGATGAATTACAAGCAAATAATGATACTCGAAATGATTGAGTTTGTATTAAAAAAAATCAAGAGAGATAAAAAAATACCAACGTAGCAACATGCACACATAAAACAAACAATATTTCTCCTAGAAAATCCTAACAGGGAAAATCAACCTACAATAGATCTATTATTGTTTTTGGCCAAATCAGTCCAAGCCCGCCAACCTCCTGGCCCCGAACAAGTGAACCTTCACTGCTCACATCCTAATGAATTACAATGGAGTCTCCTAAGCCTATTTAAATGCTTCATTACATGAAATACCATGGGATCAATACCACGGGTCATTAATACCTTGTGCCTAAAACCACTACTATTGACCTAACAACTTTGACTCTTTTACCGAGTCAAGTTTAACTTAACAATTTGAAATGAATAGGAAAACACATAAAAGCATGGAAACAATGATACGTCAACAACAAAGTTTGTGAAGTTTGTGCCAAATATTGCAGGGGAAAATGTGTCTTTACTGTCACAAATTAATTTTGATTAATCACCCACACAACTTGACCAGATTTATTGTTTTCTCTAAGCAGAATTTTAGGACAAGATAAAATGGTTGTGGTTATCAGAGTTCCACCAAATACAAGGCCCGCAAATACTCCTTATGAATTGAAATATCAGTTTCAAACAAAAACATCAGATTCACCATATGTTTGAGTTAGATCATCATTAAATTCTATGGTAAATTTGCACCAAGTACCTGAGGAAATTTATGAGTGTTGGTAAAGAAACATGAAGAGATAAAACCTCATATGTGGAATAGTAAGCCAAAAAATCACTTGAGCATATGCCAACGATCATATGAACTTAATATATGTAGTGTTAGTTAGTGAATAACCATGAAACAATAGTGATAAAAGAGGGGTAACATTTGGCACTTTAGGTGAGGTTACTTGACTATGTATTGCATCGATTTTCCTTATAGAAAGGTATAGATACATACCGTACCATATTTTTGAAAATAAGAAGATCACTTTTCTATCACAACATATTTTAACTTCCACAATTTTACACAACAAAATAAACCCTCAAGCAGGGATGATTTAAAGGATGGAAATTTGTATTAAAATGTAGAAACATGGGCTAATATTACTAGTCCTTAACATGAAAAATGTAAAATGTTTTGCGATAGTTTTATAAAAATATTCAGATTTCTAAGGATTTTATGTAGTTTCTATAAATTTTTGGCGATTTGTAAGGTAAAATAATTTTATTCTATGGAATTTTGGGTGAATCATTTTTACAAAAACTAGAAATTGACGAATCATTTTTTGGGTAAAACCATGTTAAATTAGACCATTTGAAAAATTTAGCCCCTAAAATCATATATGCCCTCAAGAAGAGATAAATTTAGAACCTATATTCGAATCGTTCATATTATTGTCCATCGATTCACTGTGACAAAGCTATAATGGATTTTTCTCTGAGACGACCTAAAAACTTTGTGTATTAAATTATTTCTAGAATAGGTTAAAGTTATATTGGATTTACACCCATAGAAAAATACACATACCATAGTTGGATTACTAACTCAGGATTCCTCGATAGATAAAATGATATCACTATTTATACGAAATGAATCATAAGCTTCAGTAATAAAATTAGTGACAAAACCAATAGAGCAGTCATGAAATGCTTGTATTTATACCACTCATTTCCTAACCCTTTGATTGTTGTGTTCCCAAAGGAAAATTAAATGTTAAATCCACCCAAAAAATGCCAATAAAATGAACAATATGATGAACCACTTGAAAGTCAAAATATATAACATCGAAGATTAAAAAAATAAAAATGAAAGGTCAAGGAATAGAATGAAGAGGATGACCCATTGCACATGACAACTTAAGAACCTCAGACAGATCAACGAGATATTGAATATGTGAAAACCATTGAAAATTATGGAGAAACTTATACAGGAAAAGGTAATAGCCAAGACATATCAGAGTCAACAAATATCAAAACTAGAAATACAGAAGCATATCTATTTACCATAATTTATTTCAACCATGACTGAATAACTGTAATCTACAAGAATTTATTCAATCATCTCAGATAAAATTTAGCAAAAATAAATATGCAACAATTACCTAGAACGAAGATTTTAAAATTTATATGTTGAAAAATTATAGACCAACCAACTGAGTGAGTGATTTCCACCCAACTATAGGAAATCCACAATAGACACCACCCCCTAGCCGGGTTATGATACCACTAGGGTGAAGCAGGGATACAATAGCTTTAATATTCATATTCAAACCAATTATTTATGTTGTTGGTTTCTTGATGACAAAACAACACTAAGGCACCCACATAGCTTCCCCACACAACACAAGGAGAACCTCCTTATTTATTGTATAGTACCTCAAAAACTTCATGTGTTATTCAGTGTGTGCATAGAAGTTCCAGGTTGTTGTCTCAAGTTTCAACATAATTCTCCATGGTTCCTTGGCTTTTCTTCAAGGTCTACAAGCTTCAATGCATGGTTGATTTCCTCTATCATGGACTTGGCTCTTCATTTTTGTTGTCTAACCTCTAAAATATCTCTTCCATAAATTTTTCTAACAACCCCCCTCTCCCCAGTCGATTTTTCCTCATGCGTAATGACAAGAGAGTTTAAACTTAAATTCTCTTCCTATTTCCAAGAATGTAGGGGAGACAACTTGCTAAATTCTAGGAAATGGTGGCTTAGATTGAGAAATTTGTTTCCTCCACTCCTCTTAACACCCTTTTATCTTTGAATTTCAAATTTGAAATGGGTGAGGGATCAAGGTAGGAAAATGTACATATTTTAGGAATAAACCCCCCTTAGACCCCCTCACATTTCCCCTCTTGTGGCATCATAACCCCTATAGGTTCTCAAGCTTAGCTCATCTTGATCTTCTTCTTTATTATTTCAAAATTAAAAAAAACATACAATATTCACAACACTGTGGTATATCTATCCCATGGAGTTAGTATAGTATATTTATAAAGTATCCATGTGAAGTATTTAAATATTTATTTACAAATAATTCCAAGAGTAAAACAAAAATGGGGTATTACATATGCCAATTGTCAAAGTTTTGGTTAAGGAAAATAAAATTGAATTTTTTTGCTTCAATTATTGTTAAATATCTATTACTGAATTTAAGTTTTAGAACCATGGATTAATGACAAAGTTATATTTATATTGAAGTATTAGTAGGTAGCATTATATTGCTACAATTTTTTATTATTATTAAGCCTCATTCTCCCACAATTAACGTTTCTCATCAAGGTGTCTAGAAAGAAACCTAGTCAAAATAATATATAGTCATTATCATAGACTCATATACATAATTAAGTTTAAAAAATCCTCGTCCCCTTTCCATGACAATATTTCCAACAACCAAAGTTTTTTTTATTTTTAATTAAAGCATTTATGATCTAATTCCTTCCCTCTTTTCAAATACTACATTGCAATCCCACCTAAATTGTGGGCATAGATGGAAATGTGATTCCGTTGGACCATAATATGATATTCATATTCTCTTGGTGATTCATCTTCCAGTGGCATTCCTTTCTGATAACTCGCCCACTTCTCATTCTCTTCTAAAATGAGTGGAAATTTGTCTTCTCAATCTTTGTCGGATAGTTCATATGTAGAAAAATCCCTAGAACATATATTCCATCTTGTCGATATATTGTTAGTGATATGAGAAAATGGACGTGACAACTTGAGAATTGATGAAAATCAAGCACCATCTAATAGATGGGTGGAAATATCTTTGAGTCAACAAGAGAAGGAACTTTGTGAAGAATATTAATGTGGGGCATATTCAATACTAGGTTGCAAACCCATGATTCTAATATGAGATTCATTCATATATATATATATATATATTGGTGTTTAAGTTCGATTATTGTTCAATTTTGAGACAATTTCTGGAGATATTGGATCAGTGAGATCTTTAATACAAAAACTACGAGGATAAATTTAAAAGATCCGATCTTTAAAGAGTATGAGAGTATGAAAATGGATGAGTATAAGAGGATTTTCCTTGAATTGTGGAGGTATGTTGTCTTCATAAAGGATGAGAAGGTTAAAATCCAAAAAATTATAAGTGGGCTACCTTCTTTCTATAATGATAAAATTCATTTTTATGAGCCTAATACCTTGGAAGAATCCATAAGGAAGGAAAAGTATCTTTATGTGAAAAATAAGTGAAGACCAGATTTTCAAAAATCTTGGGATGAAAAAAGAAAGGAAATATGGATTAGAGGAGGAAAGGCATCAAGCCATCCTTTTTCAAGAACAACTCTCAAGCACATATTCCTTAACACATATGTCATAAAAAATGAATGCAGTATGACATATTCCTTAGGGAAAAGGACAAGACAACAACCTATAAAGTGTTGGGGATGTGAGGGAGATCACATCCCAAAGGATTGTCCCCATAAAGGATATAGGATGATGATTGTGCATAAACTTCAAGAAGTTGATATGGTGAAAGAAATGGGTAGGAGAGTGATAAGGATTTATGTATCCTTGGACAATATACAAACAAACTATTAATCCCACATGATTGAGGTGGAAGGTAAGATTGATAATTATCCCATATCTATTTTGATTGATTTTGGAGCTATTCATAGTTATATAGATCCTAATATGGTTGAGTGATTTAAATTGAATATATGTAAGCATGAAAAGTCTTGGTTGGTTCAACTAGAAACTAGAACCAAGAGAAAAATCAATGAGTTTGTTAAAGATTTCCCATTGAACATGAATGGAGTCAGCACTAAGTCCAATTTGAAAATAATGTCACTTCATTCATATACCTTATTGATTGGTATTTGATTTATTAGACAAGAATCATGTTGTTGTAGATTGCTACAACAAGGATTTCACATGTCTTGACGAGGAAGAGAATTCAAGGATAGTTCAAGGTATTCCAAGGACTATATATGCCAGAGAGATTTAAGAATTACAAATAAAAAGAAGTTTTAGAAAAGGGTTCCAAATATATGCAACACATATGGAAGATCCAACTATGGATGAAGTGTCAAATATTGAAGAATATCCAGTCTTGAAGTAATATGAAAATGTATATGCAACACATATGGAAGATCCAACTAAGGATGAAGTGTCAAATCTTGAAGAATATCCAGTCTTGAAGGAATATGAAAATGTATTTGGGGAATTTCCAAGATTTCCACCAAAGAGAAACATTGATTTCTCTATTTACTTTATGCCTAGAGCTTCCCCAATGTCCACTGCTCCCTACAGAATGAGCACAATAGAACTAAAAGAGTTGCATATGTAGATAGAAGAGTTTTTGAATAAGCGGCACATAGACCCAATGTTTCTCCTTGAGGAACCCTATTCCTTTTCATGAAGAAAAATGATGGAAATACGAGGTTATGTATTGACTTTAGACAACTGAATAAGGTTACAGTAAAGAACAAGTATCATTTTCCAAGGATTGATGATATTTTTTATTAGTTGAAGGAAGAAAATATATTTTCTAAGATTGACCTATGATCAAGTTATCATCAAGTAAGAAAACATGAGGAAGATACTAGAAAGACAACCTTTCAAACAAGGTATGGCCATTATGATTTTGTAGTGGTGCCATTTGGGTTGACAAATGCACCCACTATTTTTATGCATTTAATGAATGGAGTGTTCAAAGATTACCTAGACAATTTTTTTATTGTCTTCTTGGAAAATATTCTTATCTAGTCCAAGATAGAAAAGGAGCATGAGAAACATTTGAGGATGGACCTACAAGTTCTAAGAGAACACAAATTATATGCCAAGTTGAGCAAGTGCACTTTCTATTAAAATCAAATTAATTATGTGGGACACATTATCTCAGAGGATGGCATAACAATAGATCCATAAAATATTGAAGCAATCAAAACTTAGCTATCACCAAAGAATATTTCATAAGTTAGACCATTTATGGGTCTAGCTATTTACTACAGGAGATTCATTGCAGGTTTCTCCAAGATTCCACACCCTATTAATACATTACAATAGAAAGGCATAAATTTTGAATGGACTACAAAGTGTGAAGAGAATTTTCAACATTTGAAATATTTATTAGCTAGTGCGAAACTATTTTAAAGCTTGCAGACTAAAATGAGGATTTGCTTGTGTGCACTGATGCATGTAAATAAGGGCTTGTGTTATAACACAAATTGCCACACCTGTGCATTTGTGACATGGCCCAACCCTTTCCCTAGATTGCTAATCAAAATCCCAACTTACCTCATCAAAGTCACCTAAAAATCTTGACTTTTTCTTATATCTATGGGTTTTCGTTGTGCAACACGCGAACATCTGTGCCTTTCTAGCTTATAGCCTGCAGATTCCCTCAAAAAATGGAAAAATTAAAATAATTCCATTTTTTCGAGTGGATATTACAGTTGGGATCCTTTCCCAACCTCTATAAGCCCATACCAAATGAAATTAAACCTCCTTAACCTTTTAAGGATGGTATAAATGCACCATTGAAGGCATGGATGAAGAGGCAAAACTAAGGTGAAAGATCATGCATGCAATAAATAACTAATTTTATAAAGAGAGAGAGAAAGAAAGGAAGAAGGGAAGGCCTCACACCTTGAATCCTTTGATCGATATCGATCCCCTTTCTCGCTTCTTGAAGCTCTCCTGATCTGTGCCGGAACTAGCCTACAATAGGAAACCAAGAATATGCTTCTACAAGGTAGTTATACATTCAAATAACATATATCACATGCATATATTTAAGTATATAGAAAATACATTAGCATATGACAATATAATGAACCAATAAACACACAACAAAAGTGAAATATAAATCTTCTATTGACACCAATGTGAAAAAGTTATTTACAACCTGATCCAATTGGTTCGAATCCAACTACCTTGGGTTCCTCCAAAGAAATTCAAGAATCAACTCAATAGTGAGGCTCTTCCTTGGATAAATCAATAGGGATAGGAACACACCTGGTAGTATAGATAAAGGAAGGAACACTGGAAATGGAGTTTCCAGGTATGGGATGCTACTCATAGAATGAAGGGATTAGGGAATCTTGCTAAAACAATTCCAACATAATCTTGAACCTTAGTTCTTCCTCCTAATCCATGCCCTCAATGATTCATTTATACCATCCTTGATAGGTTAAGGAGGTTGAATTTCATTTGGTACAAGATTATGGAGGTTGGGAAACAAGCCCAACCAAAATCCTCTCCCCAAAAGTGGAATTATTTTATTTTTTCCATTTTTTCAGAGCATCCACGAGATGCAAGCTAGAAAGGCACGATTGTCTATATGTTTCACAAATGAAACCCGTGAATATAAGAAAAATTCAAGTTTTTTAGGTGATTTTGTTGAGAGAAGTTGGGATTTTGATTATCAAGATTGGTAAAGGGTTGAGCCATATCACAAATGCATAGGAGTGGAAATTTGTGCTATAACAAATTCCCTCTAATGTGCAAGGTTAGAAGGGAAAGTGATGGACAAAATACATTAAATTATGAGAGGTGAGGATGGAATGATGTAATCCATGAAGGTTCCTGAGAAAACAGATCCAAAAACGTAAACCGTCATCCAAAATCAAGTAAGAGTATTCTCTTCTCAGGTCATGCATACCCATGCTCAAGAGTAATGTAAGCATGGCCACCAAATCAAATACATTACATATCCATGGCATATATGAAAGTATGACTAATTTCCATGGCCATGAGCAATGCATAGTGGATCCATGTGATACATATGAAATATCAAGCATGTCCACGAGGAATACATAATGGATCCATGTAAAAGTAGATCATATCCATGAAGAGATACATAAGGGAGTTATGTCTCAAAAATCAGGAACAAAGTATATCTAGGACCAATTGAGTGAACAAGATGATCCTATGCCAGTACCAATGTTTATGGAGTGGTACAATATGTCAGGTAGAAGAAAAAAATATGTGATGCGCATGCTTCACCCGAAATATTCAAAACAATCTTCCATGGTATGAGTCTACACTATGTGTATATATGTGTTGGGGTCGAACATAGTGAGACATTGTTTGATTACCGGTCATTGATGTATACCATTAAAAAAATATATACAACCCAACGATGATGGTAATGGGTGTCAATGTACCATGGTACAATCTAACAAGTGTGAATAACTGAGTTGATGTCAAAAACCTGGTAGAATCTATCGAGCATGGTACATTGATGTATTCCCACTATCAATAGTGAGGGAACTTGCCACTGATGATTGCAAGCCCCAAGGTACCAAATATGGCTCTAGATACCTGTCCCAGAGAAAGATGTGCTAAAATCTATAGGAAGAGATCCACTGGAAGGAAGGCATTAAGGAATCCTCCATCATCTAGCACAAGGGGTAGTAGAAGGCCAAATATTTGGAAGGACTCAAACAAAAAAATTTGTAAGGACCACACTGAGGTACGACTCTATCATGCACCAAATGGAAATAGCGCATGACAAAGACTCTCTAAATAATATCCAATGATGAAGACTAGTGACAAAGATGAGGAATCCACCAATGGGGTAAAATGGAAACCAAGGTACTGCACAAATCCCTATGTGTGATGATTGTTGTTGACATTGAATACAAGGGAAACCACTCAATCAATGACGAATGATGGTTTTTCATATAACGAGCGCAAGGTCACCTATCAATAATGAAAATAGGCCTATGGTGAAACTCTAGGTCATACTCTCAAAGTAATGTGTCGGAGTGGATAAGAGTAGACCTACCAACAAGAAGTGAATGGAGACATTCTATACTATCATGAGTAAAAGACATAGATACTTGTAATTATGAGACAGACTTGATTGACTTGGGAAGGACAAGATGCAAGGTTAGAGACTAATTGTAGAATGGTCAACTCAAGATGAAACTTCCCTTGAACAAAAGCATGAAAAATTGTGTGACTTAGGAAACATGGATTATAAATTGGGATAGATTTTTGATATAAGATGCATCAAAAAATGCTTGATATGGTTGGAAGAATAACCAATTGGGGGATATTATAATCAATAATGATAAAAACTCTCCTAAATCCATACTAGACCCAAAATGATGAGATACTGACTCAATGTTGTGCTCTATTCAAGGGTTAGAAAACTACTACCAACAAAAGAGATGGACTCTTTCCCCACTTCTTTTTGGTTTTTTTAATTTTTTTGTATTTTTCATATCATTAAAGCATGCAAAATAATTAAAGAGTTTTATAATACAGTGTATAAAATGATTGTTGCAGGTAAGAAAACTAGTTCCAAAGTGAAAGGAACATACCTATGATCAATACAAGAAAAACATGTAAAATATAAGGACACTCAGGGAATGTCTCCTCGAGGGATAAAGGTGTCAAGTTGCAAAGGAATAAATTGCAAGGATAGAAATCAGTAGGAATGCATAATCAAATGGTTCAACAATAGCAAGATGAAGTTGGAATTAGTCTTAAAAGTGTGAGTGGTTAATATGCAATGAAATCACAACTCAACAAAAGTTTGGAATCCCTGTGGGTACATTATCCAAAAATAGATTGAGAGGAAGTCATGACGCTTCAATGCAAAGACATGGATATGGTGGGCTTCTGATCCTACAAGAAAACTGCAACATAGGTGTCAAAAATTCTAGTGAGGTACTAACTAGGACAACCATGGAGAGGTAAGCTCTAATAAGCGACACCTTTAAGTAGCTGGAAAGGTATGATGTGGAAAATGAATGGGCTGGATCCTATGAAATATATGCGAGTGATAAAGATAAACAAAATGTGTATATGGAATGGAAACTACCTGCATGCTAGTAAGAAACAAAATACCTTCTTGAAGAATCTAAAATGTGTTGACATACGTAGCAACATACGTTTGAGGGAGTCCCATAGGTAAAGGACAAAAAAAGTTTGAGAAGAATATATGAAGCTTCAACACAAAGTCATGGCATGACTACCAAGCCTAACAAAAAACTTGCAGCTTGAGTGACAAAATACAAAGGGATTCTAAGCTAGGATGCTCATGGAAGGTAGGCTCTACCACATGAATTATGACACTTCTAAACAATAGAGAAGGTTCTGTATGGAAACTCAATGGGGTCGATCCTAAGGAAAAATGAAATATCTTTGGTAATGATCTTCAAATTGGATTCTTTGGTAAAAGGTACCAAAGAAAAGGTAAACTGAGGTAAAGCCAAACCAGGATCGATATTATTGGATGAAATATGATCAATAGTGAAAATTATTCCGTTGTGAGGGAAATTCATCACACAAAAGTGCGTAGACACCACAACATTCATCGCATATACATAATCATGCCCAAGAAGAAAATTAAATTCTAAAGGTCTTGGTACCACTAACAGATCGAATAGGATAGTATTCCCACCTAACTTGATAGGAAACTGAGGAAGAATCCTAGAAATTCACTAGTTCTTCTATCAAAAGCCAACAACTCACTAGTAGCTGACACAAGTTTGGGAGAACCCAAAGCTTTCCAAGCCGAGGATGATAAAATACTTGTAGAGGATGCTTCATGTACAACAGTTTGGCGAATTCCTAATGAATTAAATCCAAACAATTTCTTAAAGAGTGAGAAATAAGGAAGGTGAGGCTCTACAAGATCATTCCAATCAAAAGAAACCATATTAGGACTCAAAGGGGGTGTACTTGAAGAGAGTGGAATTTCCCCTTGTTTAGAAGGTACTGAAATAGAAATGCTACGGGAATGGTAAAAAGACACATTACTCCCCAAACTAAGAGTGGGATC
>ML792314.1:0-10185 GCA_009831015.1 Picea engelmannii | reverse complement strand
GCGATGTTTGGTGCCCAAACATCCCAAACTAAAACAAAATTTTAAAATTTAAAACTAAAATTAAATTTTAATTTGTTTTTAAAAATTTTAATTTAATTTTAATTTTTTTAGTTTTAAAAATTAATTAATTTTTTTTTAAATTGCCTTTTGAAGGTATTTTTTTCAATTTGTTTCTTCAAATTTTGTGTTTTAAGTGTTATTTTTAACTTGCTCTCCCTCCAAAAATTTAGATTTTACTTCTTTTTAAAGTTCAGTTTTTAAATTTTTTTATTAAAAATTTTCAATTTGCATTATTTTTCAACATATATATATATATTATTTTTCAAAAAGAAAAAAAAAACCATTAAATTAAAGAATTTATTTAGGGTTTTTTTTTTCCTATTCAATTATTTTTTTAATACAAATAATTAAAAAAAAATATTTAATTGATTAATAAATTATCAAATTATAACACTTTTATATTTAGGATTCAATTTTAAGTGCTTTATTTGCGTTGGTGTCAATGGTCAACGCGGCAGTTTCAATTAGGTCATAGTTTTAAGTAAAAAAAAAAATGGTGTCAGTGGTGAAGGCCATAGTGTCAATTAGGTCAAAGTTTTAACTCAAAAAAAAAGTGGTGTTAGTGGTCAAGGCCACAATTTAAATTACGTCATAGTTTTAATTCAAAACAAAAAGTGGTGCGAGTGGTTAAGGACATAGTTTCAATTAGGTCATAGTTTTAACTCAAAAACAAAAGTAGTGCTACTAGTAACATCACTTTTCGATTTGAGGGTCAATTTCATGGTTTTGTCAAGGGTTTTGATCAGAATGTCAAGGGTGCGGTTTCAAACAAGTCACAATTTTAACCACCTCCAAAAAACGGGTGCTACCAGTAGCACCACTTTTTGAAACGACGATAAAAATACGACCTTTAAAAAAATGAGAACTATAGAGAGTTCCCGATCAGTTGGTAACTTTGTTTTATTTAGACAAGGGTAGAGCACATAGAGAATTTAAAGTGAGTGAGCATGTGTTTTTTAAACTAAAAGAAAAAAGGATTTCATTGAAATTGGGAAGTTACCCAAAGATAGCAACAAGATATTATGGGTCATTTGAAGTCCCAGAGAGGATAGGCCCTATTCCATACATGTTTGCATTACCTGCATCTGTGAGAGTTCCTAATCTATTTCATGTTTCTTTATTAAAGAAATATGTTCTTAATCCTAACCATGTTATTGATTGTACTATGATCCAAGTGTAGTACGAAGGGGACCTTTGAGTGGAGTTGGTGTGCATTCTAGAAAAAAAATTCAAAGTGCTCAGGAACCAATTCATCAACCTGATAAGGGTTCAATGGAAATGCTACAGTCTTGAATATTCCACATGGGATCATGAAGAGGCCATGCAGGACGAGTACCCACAACATTTTGTAGATTTTGAGGGATTCTGAATGTACATTTGTACACATGTGTATAAAGATTTCATTTTGGTGTAGTTGGAGTTCCTTGGGCCACAACTATGAGACTTATTATCCAATATGTGTTGACGACCTATATGGGATGGAGATTGTCTAAGGGGTTTCCATGCAAAGAAGTAAATCTCATCCCTTAGGTTGTTTAAGCTGAGGGGAACAAGAGATTGTTGGTTGGAATTGCTATAGGGGTCATTAAAATGAATAATTATCAAGTATAGTGATGTAACACACACACACACAAACACAAACCTATCTGATGATGTGCACTAAGGACAATGCAAATTGTAGGGGGAGAAGATTGTAACACCCCAGTTTTAATCTCAAGTGTAGAATTGTATATTTGTAAGTATTATGAATGGTTATGGACCAAGCAATGTAATATGTAAACATTGTACATGGAAAATAAATAAAATGAAATACACTGTTGGTTGTAGATGGGTAAGGACTAGAGTAATGGGGGGATATGATTCCACAAGAGAGGTTACTTTATGGGGGTTTTGAGGGGTTTGCATATGCCTTGATTCTTTAGGTATCTTCATTAATCATCTTGTCATTTATCTATTTATCCCTTTGACATATTAATAACTCAACACTTGAGTTCATGTAAAAGGTTGAGTGAGTAAGTCATCCCACTCAATTGTTAAAATAGGATTTGAGTGTAATCATCCTTGGGGGAAAAGGAAGAGTCAAGCGAGCATGGGAAAAATGGAAAATTCGAGTAGGAAAAATAACTATTTTTACAGTTAGAAATAGGTGAGGAAAATAGAGTAGAGTGTTGTAGAAAAGTGGCCATCCATAGTGGGTATTGAAGACAACTTACTGAAGTTGGAAATTATGCTACGAATAAGGTCATTATGTCTAGGAGTGATTTTATGTTGAGAAAAGTACCTAAAGATAAAGTGAGGTTGTTCGGTGAGCACTCTTGTTGCAATTGGATTTCCTAGAATGCCCCTGCTGCCCCCCCCCCAGTAGATATATTCTTAGTTGGTATGTGATAAAGCACTAGAAAAAATGGAGATTGTCTAAAGGACTATGGTGTAGAGAAGGAAATCTCATCCCTTAGGTTGTGCAAATTGATGTGGAAGAGAGTTGGGTGTTGGAATTACTGTAGGAGTCACATCACTATGTTTTTAGTGAGTTTTTGTTGTTATAGTGGACTATATACACCCATAGGATCCTATCCATCATTGTGGAATCATGGCCATAGATCGAGGTTAGATTTTTGTAGAGATAATTAGTACAACAGATCCTACAATTGGGAGGAACGTCATTTGTCTACAACCAGTTTTGTAAATCATTTTTAAAAGATGAGTGTTTTAATTACTGGGTCATTTACAATTTTAATGCTATGATTGAATATTGCATTTATTTTGTATTTTGTATATATGAATTTTTTTATTTGTTTTTAATTGTTGTTGTGCATGTTTAAATTAGTTGCATTCATGAATTTAATTATTAATGATAATAACATGAGCCTGTATGTCATGCTATGTATATTCCGCATATTATATATTGGTATGAGATTTATGCTAAGTCATTTTAGTAGTAATGTGGCTCAACTAGGGATTTGGGTGTGTTAAAGTTTGGCATCAAATAAGTTTTTTTGTGGTAGTGTGCCTTAGTGAGGATCTAAGGATGTTACACCTTTGCTAAGGATTCATGATCCTTTTGATCAGTTGAAGGAAGAGAATATATTTTCTAATATTGAATTGGAATTGGGTTGTCATCAAGTAGGAATCTGAGAAGAAGATACTCGAAAGAAAAACTTTCGTAAAATGCATGGTCATTATGATTTTGTAGTGGTGCCATTTGTGTAGACAAATGCACTAGCTACTTTTATGTGTTTAATGAATGGAGTGTTCATATATTACCTGTAAAAATTTGTTATTGTCTTCTTAGATGATATTCTTATCTACTCCAAGATAGAAAAAGATCATGAAAATCATTTCTGGATGGTGCTACAAGTGCTGAGAGAACACCAATTGTATGGCAAGCTGAGAAAGTGAACTTTATATCAAAATAAAATTAATTGTTTGAGCCACGTTGTCTCAAAAGATGGCATAACAATAGATCTATAAAATATTGAAGCAATCAAAAGTTGGCCAACACCAAAGAATATTTTATAAGTTATATCATTTATGGTTCTAGTTGGTTATTACATGAGATTCATTGCAGTTTTCTCCAAGATTTCACACCTTGTTACTTCATTACAAAAGAAAGGAATAACATTTGAATGGAATATCAAGTGTGAATAGAGTTTTTCAACACACTCACATAGGTAATTATTTTCCCAAGGTTGATAGTCTAATGTTTATAGTTATTCCATAGATGAGAATATTCTCTCCAGAGAATATTCCCTTAAAAATTAGGGCACCTCCTAAAAAATAAGGTTCTTTCCCTTTTCCGTTCAGACTTAGTTACACCTCAGTTAGACTAGTGGAGGACACTTATGCATGGAAACCTTAGTTTTAACACCTGCAGTTGCATGGAAACCTCGGTTTAGTCACCAAGAGGGAACATATCACATGCATGCATCTAGGAGGGAATATATCATGTGCATGCATTAGTTTCTATCACCTCCACATGTGTCACTCGGTTAACTGATGCTTGCATGGACCGGTTAACTAGGACTAGGTGGCATATTACTTTAGTTTCTGTCAGTAAGTGTATAGATATCTCTATATATCTACTATAGCACATTCACTTAGCCATGTAGAGTATACCATGTGTATTATTCATTTTACTCATTCAGTTAATAAAATTCATTATTTCTCTCAAACTTGTCTCTCTTTCTTTCTTTTTTTTCTTTTTTTCTCTCGCAAGCTTGGTGTGATTTTTCTACTAGCTAGGTTCTCTATGACAAGTTTCCATGATACTTCACACACACACACACACATACATTGTTACATCAAAATACTTTGTAATTATGCATTTAGTGACCCCTACAACAATTCCAAGTGGAAATATCTCATTCCCCTCAATCTACACAACCTAAGGGATGAGATTCCCTTCTCTACACCGCAATCCCTTAGAAAATGTGAATTCCTTATAGGGATCGAACACAGATTGGATAATAAGTCTCAAATTTGTGGTCCAAGGAACTCCAACAACATAAAATATGTAATCTTTACACACATGTGTACAAATGTATATTCAAATTCCCTTAGAAACTGCAAAAACTTGTAGGTACTCATCTTGMRTGGCTTCTTCATCCTCCCATGTGGAATTTTCAAGACCGTAGCAGGTCCATTGAACCTTTTCTAGGATGATTTATGGGTTCTTGAGAGCTTTGAATTTTTGTTCTAGTATGTGCACCAACTTCACCTGAAAGTCCCCTTCATGCTCCACCTGGATCATATTCCAATCAACCACATGGTTAGGATCAGGCACATACATCTTTAATAAAGAAACATGAAACCCATTATGAACTCTCCTGGATGCAGAAAATGCAAGCATGTATGCAACATGGCATATACTCTCTAGGTATTCAAATGGCCCACAATATCTTACTACCAACTTTGGGAAACTTATTAATTTAAATGAAATCCTTTTTTTCTTTTACTTTCAAAAACACATTCTTTCCCACTTTAAATTCCTTGTGTGCTCTTCCCTTTTCTGCATAGCGTTTCTATCTATCCTATTTAGTCTTTAAATTTTGGTTTATTTTTACCATCTTCTCTTCAATTTCTTTCAACAATTATGTCCCACTCTGTTTTCTAGGTTATCCCATCTTACTGGTGTGTTGCATTCTCTTCCATAGAAGGATTGAAATGGGCTCAACTTCAATGATTGATGATACCCATTGTTTTAAGCAAACTCAAAAAAATTAAGGTAGTCTCACCACTTGGAAGGATGATCCATTACATACATTCTTAGCATATCATCAATTATTTGGTTGAACCTCTCTATTTTCCCATCTAATTATGGATGATAAGTTGTGGTGAAATTCATATTTGTCCCAAATTATTTAAACAACCATTTCCAAACATTGGAAGTGAAATTGTTATCTTTTTCAGATATGATTACCTTAAGCACACCATGTAGCCTGGAAATTTCCTTCATATAAATTTCTGCAATGTTGGTTTCCTTATGAGTCATCTTGATCGGTATAAGATGTGCATTATTTGTAAGCATTTCCACAAATACCATGATGGATTCATGTTTCCTTATTGTTTTGGGAAACTTCGTAATGAAATCTATGGTAACAATCTCCCATTTACACTTTGGAATGGGAAATTGCTATAGCAACCCTATTGGATGTATGTTCTCATCCTTTACCTTTGACAATCCATGCATCTAGCAATAAAATCATCCACATCTTCATTTTTCATCATTAACATTGACCTCTTATAGTTACAATTGTTTTTTGATATCCTATATATCTAACATATGACACATTGTGCATTTCTTTTAAAAAAAAATCTCAACTCCTAAGAATTAGGAACATAAACTTTATTCATGTATAAGAGGATTTCATCATCTTCCAACTTGTAATCTTTAAATTTCTATTTAACATTACTCTACTATAAGCTTTCTTTAATTTCCACATAATGTTGATATGCTATCAAAGCTTCTAAAACTATGCTATTTAAATATGAATTGTACATACTAATGGTTGTAGAATGCATTTCATGCACCCTTGTACTAACTGCATCAACCACTTTATTCTCCTTTCCTTTAATGTGCTTGATGTCAAAATCATATTTATATCACTTCAAGGGGGGGCATATATGGGGTTAAATGTATATGATATGACTCCAATGGGGGGAATATATGGGGTTAAATGTACATGGAATGTGTAAATGTATATGTAATATGGTCAGCCTAATAATAAAGGGGCCACATTTGCAATACTTGAATATGTATATATAGAGATCATGTTGTCATTATTGAGGACATGTGAATGGTGATGTATGAATGTAATTGGGTATTTGAAGGAGGTTCTCCTATTCTTTAAGGAGTTACTGTGTAACTCATCTCTCTTATCTATATTGGAGTTGTGATCCATGCTCACATTGGTGTACATGGTGTGTAATTTTGGTTTATTATGATATATTAAGGACTTTGTTCATAACATTTGGTATTAGAGAATTGATCCTAGGGTTTTGTTGCTTCAAGTGAGTCATCTTGGAATTTTCGCTATAATTTTTTTTCTTCAAGTTTTCGTACTATGGAAATTTCATAATATTGATACAACACAGAAAAGTATGCTCAGTAAACATTTAGGTTCTGGGTCATTTTACTTTTAGATATATATCCTTTGCAAGTTAGGGATTTTCACTAGCCCTAAAACCAATATCAAACGAGTCATTTTGGGAATATCGTTATACATTTTGTTTGGTGATGTTTAATACTATGAAATTTGTATTCTACTAACAAAACACAATTAATTTCACTTGGTCAAAATTTCAAGATTTGGATAATTTTGATTTAGCAGATACAAGTGGTGGAAATTAGGGTTTTTTAATTTATCCTAAACTAGTCTCAAACAAGTGTTCTGGGTAAAACAATGATATATGCTTTATTAAAGCTCCAAATTCAATGCCACTAGTTGAATTGGAAATAATATAGTCTCTATTTTTTCTCGTATAAATTTCAAAATCATCTCAGAAATATTGGATACTTTGTTTTTGTTTTTGTTTTTGTTCTTTTTCTTTTTGAAATTAAAATTTTTCTCTATTCCAAGAAAATGATAATTAACATAAAAAACAATTAAAAAGGGGATATGTAATATTGGTAGTGATGCTTCAAAGACACTCCAATGTCTACATTAGATCAAAAACCCCAAAACTTGGAAAAAGGATCTAATATAGATCTAGAGTTTGGGAGTGGAAATTTGCAATGGTTGTAATTCGTTATGTGTTTACCAAAAAAATATCATGTAATATGTCAAAATAAATCCTAGTGAATTCTCTATCTAATAATTTTGTTCTTGTTGCAACCTGATTTCTCTATCAAGAGATATTAACCAAACAGTCCAT
Organism: Picea engelmannii; assembly: GCA_009831015.1. NCBI lineage: Eukaryota > Viridiplantae > Streptophyta > Pinopsida > Pinales > Pinaceae > Picea > Picea engelmannii. The sequence goes on along the minus strand of ML792314.1, from coordinate 2,751 downwards.
GTGGCCGTCACGAAAAATATGCAAAATAATTGATTTAAAACACCAATAATTTCTCCTTCTGAACAACAATTTGGACAATATTTTTTGAAATAGGACAACATTTCAAGATGAATTTAGATCCATATTTATTTTCTTCAGATTCTACACTGAAAGTTATATAATTTGATCTGAAGGCCATGACCCTCTTTTGAGGGAAAAAATCCTAATGAGTTAAGGAAGAAAAAAAAGGTTTTCCCTACTGGAGTCACCAATTCTATTTCAGATAAATATAGTGTACGAATAATCCATAACTCCCTTATATCTTCCCCTTATCCAAGACATAAAACAAGGATAGATTCCTAAAAAGTTTTCCCTAAATCTAAACAAGTAGTTTGTATTTTATACTAGAAGAGGGGGAATGACATACCTTTTCAATGAAGGTTTTCCTCATGTGTCTGAATGATGCAAATCTCAAGATCCAACTACAACTCCAACTCCTGTGATCGACTTCCTACATAGAAGAAAAAAAATACTAATCTAAAAATTATTCTAGTGTTAGGAAATCACAATACTAGTCTAGATCTAGCCTTATCTATTCAAGGAGAAATCAGATCTATCTTCTACAATTGAACATAATCAATTTGGATATAGGAAAACCATAGATATGTCTGAGGAAAATGGAGAAGTACATAAATAATTTGTTACCTTGAATGAATGACACATTCCTCCTTGTACTCCTAGCCCTTGCTCCTCCTTAGCTCTCACTCAAGCAAAGTGAAACCCTATCTAAATGACGATCTAAATGGAGAATCTCCTACAAAAATCCAAAAACATATATTTTTAAATGATTCTTCCTCCTCTTTCTCATGGATGGAATTCCTTTTATAGATTGGTGAAGGAGGATAAGAGATGGTTCTACATCTCTACAACTTAGTGAACCTCGACTGTATTCAGAGTTCCCAAGCTCCTTCCATGATAAAATAAATGCATATAGCATTGATATCCTTGGATATCACCAAATATATAAGGTTACAAATTTGGTCGCGACCAAACAGTAATAAGCTAGAAATCGATCCTGGGTGAACAATTATATAGCTACTAATCAATCATGCTCTTTCAAGCAGTTTAGACGTGACCATCCTCATAATTGACTGAAATCCAATGAAGAAGAGTGTGCATGAACATGTCATCACAAATAAGTCCCCTGTGAGACTCTAGGGTGGAAAATAAGGTTGTAACAACATAGCCCATGTTACATGCATACAAGGATTTTTTTTAACATCAAACATATCCCAACAAGTTGTCTTTCCATGGATGACATGGTTGGTACTCTTTTCCAGCACCCCAATCCTCTCTTGCTCTCCAAAAATATGATGTAAACATGTCCCCTTTTCCCATATGAATTTCCTTCTTCTCCCTTGATTTCTTGACTCTCGCTCTTCCCCAAATGGATTGCTTGACTCTCACACTTCTCCCATTCTTACTTGTATTCATACCATGCTCTCACTAACTCTATGAGATGATCTCACACACCAACCTTCTTCCATGAATTCAATGATTGAGTTTCTAATACATCAAAGAAGAATTAGATGGTACTGAAATATTAATTTAGGAAAATAAAATGGGTTTCCTATTGGATTCCTCATTTATCCCCCTCTTTTGTGGAATTATACCCCCCATCGTTACTGTCCCTCTCATATCGCAATGAGTGATTATTATTTTTATTAATCATTTCAATGTAAATAATACATAGTTTGGCCCTTCACCATGTTAATCAATATAGGTTTTTCACCCCAAACATATCATCTCCCCAATATAAATCATATAATTATAATTACATTACAATCCAAAGGGATTAAAACTTTGTATTTTACATCCCTTCCCTTTTACTTTTGCATTGTCCTCATTTCTCAACACCATACAAGCCTACATACATATCACAATGCTAGGCTCTCTGGGATTTATTCAACATATAGGCTCTCCATACTAATATCACACTGGAATTTTATCCCAAACATATATACATAGGCAGCCTAGCCAATAGATATATACATAGGAACTCTGACCCAAAACCATACAAAATGATTTTACATTTCATCTCTATGGCAGCAGTTCCAACCAAGAATATCTCTTTCCCTTTAGTATGCATAACCTGAGGAAGTGTACCCTCTTCTCTGTTTTACAGTCCCTCAGGATGTACCACTTCCCTCCATGGATCTAACATAGAACAACTAAGAAGTCTCAAAGATGTGGTTATAGGAAGTCCAGTTGCAACAACTTTCACAATTTGTCGATTCCCAAAATAATTCCAACCAACAGGCTCTCATTCCCCTCAACTTGTACAATCCAAGGAAGTGTACCCCTTCTATGCACCACCATCCGTCAGGATGTACCACTTCCCCCCAAGGATCCAACATAAGGTCTGATAGGAAGTCTCAGATATGTGGTTCCAAGAACTCTACATGTGATAATGGAATATCCAAACCTTTAAATGGTTTCATATGTGCCTCCATTTCATCTTCTAGCTCATGCTTTGCTTCTTATGAGTTGTAATGATTGTTGATTAAGGTTGGTTGTCATTGATGTCAACCCTTGAAGAAAGACCTGTAGCACAAAGGTTTGGGTAATGGACCCAATAGTGTTTGATGTAAATATGACTCATTATTGTTTTGTCATGGTTGATAAGAAGTAAATATGGATGAACTCCAAAGTGCTCCCCTTATGGTGAAAGCCCTCACGGGAAGACGCTTTGTGGAGTAAGAGAACCCATGC
>ML792313.1:676500-694144 GCA_009831015.1 Picea engelmannii | reverse complement strand
GGGTCAAAAGTAAGAAATACAATAATAAGAAATGAGAGCAACACTCTTCTAGTGTTGTGATCAATCATTCCTCCATGGTAACCTGGAAACAAAAAAGAAGTTTCTCCTAGAGGAGATGCTAGTTATATCTAGTAAATGATTACAATAAGCATTTATCTCAACAATGCTCACATGCTACCAAGTATAAAACTTTTCAAAATTTCTATCACAACTATAATGTTACTTGTAATGAGGCAGTGCAAATTTGAATCTTATCAACTTAATCAATCAAACCTGTAACCTATAGTCTTGTCCTTAAGAACTGGTGTTGTTTCTTTTCTTCTGAGTCTCCTTCACTCAAGATGACAAATATTCTCTTCAACCTATCATATGTACTAAGATAATATGCTTTCTTAACATAAATATGAGTTAGATAATAAACTTTATAATCTTAACCTTAATCAATCTAATACTTTTGACTTCAATTTTGACCAATGGTTAGTATGATAGTCATAACTTCAACATATAAAAATACAACCTTGATGTTCATAAGATCATAACAAATAGAGGCATATTAAATTGATCAAACCTGAGGTGCATTGTTCCTCTGAATGTGCTAGATCTGAGATCCCTTTGCATCTACGATTGTTGTTTAGACAAAATATCCTTTCTCTTGCAAATACCCTTTAAAAATAATCATACAATTTAAACATATGTAAGTACATACCTCTGATAGTATCGATAGGTAGTGTCACCATCCGACAACAACATAAATAAATAACAAACCTTTAAAACTTCAAAGGTGTTGCAACTTGTAATTTAAAGGTAGCTGGAGATTTGCTAGGGTAAGGCACACTAGGATAATAAAAATCAGTCCCAACACTTCAAAAAACCTTTCACTGCAACTGGTGCTAGCACTGCAACTAGCATGAAGACACTATTACTGCAACTAATACTGCAACTACAACTGGTACTACAACTACAACTTAGGGTTTTATGAGGAAACTCTATTTTCTCAGACTTCCAATTTCAGAATTCTGATCGAGGGACTAGATGCTCCCTCCTAGGACGAGATCCTAAGTGTTGTTACTTTCTCCAACGTCCTCTTCAAACAAGGAAAATGTCACACTTAGGGTTAATGCATAAACCCTAATTTTGCAGCAACTACAATTCTGAAATTGAATCTTGGAGAGGGTGTGCTGAAGATAGCCACTTCTTATAAATTGTGAGTTGGTCTCTTTCAGGCCTACTCTGATACCATGTTGAAGTTTTACTTATACAACTAGCATTTATAGTTCTTCTTTATTATTATAATCATTTATCACATTAGCTGCATAAATAAGATCACTGAAAGATAGGTAATCACAGAAACAATAAAGACACACATATTATCTTGGGAAACCCTCATGGGGAAGAAAACCCAACAAAACTTCCTCAATATAGATATACCAAAGACTGAACAAAAGATCCTCCTCTACTCCTTCACTAGGAAGAGTAGCGCACCACTTGACCAAGAAATACCAAGAGATAGACAAGAAACCCTCCTTGACGTCACCCCCAGTTGCAACAATTTCTCCTCCAAGACTTTCGATCTGCAGAGCTAGATGTGTGTGTGTGTCCAAATGAGGCACTGACCTATCTTATATATAGTGGTCTAACCAACCTGTAATTAGGTCTAGGCCAACCTGTCACTTTACCCTCTTAATTTACAATTAAATGTCAAGAAATAATAGGGCCAAATTTTACTAAGGCACAATAAGGCCAAATTAAATACAATATAATAATATTATTCAACTCTCTCTCAGATAGAATATTCTTTGAAGTTACAATATTTCAACAGATGCAACAATAAATTCATCCCAAGAAGAGATTACTTTACCCTATTGAACAAGAACATTTTGTCTTACTCTCCCACCATATCAAGGATGGTGCACCCAGACGAAGAGCAACCAACTGTATTTTTGCAGTGTCATCCATGATTTTTTGTACCCCGTGTTGGCACAGAGGCAGACCCAGGGTTCAATGCTTAACAACGCACCAACAAAACCCTGACTACTAGCCCCTTTAGAAACACCTGCGATTCAAGCGAAGTCTCATCCAAGGCAGAATCAAGGGGGGTTACAGGGCACAGGTGTCTGTAACCAATATGGGACATAGATATGCGATAATAACACTTCGCAGAGTAATCGGTTAATGCTTAGAAGGTGACATGCATTAGTTTCTTAACATCGCAGAGCATAACCAAAGATAGATCAACTCAATAATAATGAATGATTATATACCCTGAGCACTTAACACTTAGCATTATATGCTATATCTAGCATTCATTTATCCTCAATACAAGTAAAGAACTTAAGAAACAACATATTTATCTCTTGCACAACATAATCAAAGCACTAAGAAGATTTATGATAGGAATAACATAACACAAAGCAAACGATAAGACACCAAATATACGTGGTTCACCCCAGTGTGGGACTACGTCCACCAACCGCTTCGCTCTTTATTATTCGCTTGAATATTACATTCATTCACTCCTGTGCACTAAGCCATAGAGCCGAGCTTCGCACTAGACAGGGGAACTACGCACTGAGCACCAGATCCTCCATCCAAAACTAGGTCAATACACAGAGCTAACTCTCCATTGAGCACAAAGCCTTAACACACAAACATTCCTTTGCACAAAGCAACTTTGTTCACACAGAACTACATTCCCTTTGCTAATTAGCTAGCTAGCTACTTCTACCATACATTATTATTTATTTATATTTTACAAACCCTTACAATAAGGCCTAATCATGCGAAAACCCCATGGGATGACATCCCATAAACCCGTTACAAAAACCTTAGAGGACCCTTTACTAGGTCCACTTAACCCTCAAAATCGATGAGATCCGCGATATCATCTCCATTTGGGCGCTCCTTCCTCGACCAACGTGTCGAAATCCAAAAGTGGGTTAAAATTGACCGAAGTTTCCCCAAAACTTGGTCGAGGGTCAACAACCCCCCAACAATCACCTGTGAATCGTCCCGAGTCACTCAGGTCTGGACAATGCTGCTTTGAAAGCCTCGAGATTAACTTGAGCTGCCTTGACTTGCTACTTTGCATGAGCCTCCTTCTCAGTGAGCTCCTGGATCGTCTTCTCTGTAACAGGCCCTTCCAGGCACCGTTCTATTGCTGCAATCACTTGATATAGTTGTGAGCCCTGTCCATCAATCTCTTCGAACACCTTGCAATATTAGTCTTGCACAGGTTGTATCTTCTGCATAACTTCTATTACCTTAACCGAGAGGGCAGTGATCTGCTATTGTACTATGCATTGCTCCTAGGATCTCTTCATTCTTTCTACTACTGTGAGCAACTTCATCTGTGCCTGCAACGAGAATGCTTGCTGTTGCACCTCCTGTAACTGCGCTTCTAACTTATTTAGCTCTGGATCCTTGTCGATGCATTCATATGTCTGGGCACTCTTATCACTTAACTGTTTACATTCTGAGGCGAGGGCTCTTATGCTTTCAACTGTGTTCTTAGCGGTCTCCTCCCACTGGTCATGCACCTCCTACAGGGTGCTTGGTACTTTTTGGGCCTCCAATTCTGTTATCCTAGCCTGAAGCTGCTGGAGGGTCTCAACGAGCTTCACTATTTGAGCTTCAAATGACTCTTTCTCTTCTTGTGCCAAGCCTGAAACAGAGCAACATGCTTTACTTACCACTTCTTTGACCATGGCCCTCTCTGCGAGCAAATTCTCCTTTTGCCTTTGTAGATGGGTTTTTTCCTCTTGAAACTTCACATGAAGCTCTGCTTTCTCATTTTCCTGGGCTGCTACACTGTCCTGCGTTGCTCCTAATCCATTTTCAAGGCTTATGTATCCTTTTCCTTTTCTTTCTGAGCTCTCTAAAATCGAGCTTCTGTTGCATTTGCAAATCTTCTTAATTGGGTTGGTTCATCCCCCAATTCTACACTCTGGGACGCGGAAAGTGCAGACGATGCAGTAGGTACTGTGCGGACCAAACAAACAACTTGTTGTAATTCCTTCAATTCCTTCTCAATTCTTCCATATAACTCCTCTTGCGTCTCTCCATACCTCTACAATATGTCTTCGAAAGCATCCTCCATAGCTCCTTGGACTAGACTGATGTTTTCCTCAGTGAGAGTGGCCTCAAACTAGGGCTTATTAGTGCATGTCTTCTTCCTTGTTGAAGGTTTCTTCGGAGAAACCTTCTTCTTCTGAGGTGTCACTGTCTCAACAGAGGGATCCTCAGGTGGAGGGGTGGTAGCTTCGCCTCCTCCTCCCTGTCCTTCTGCTTCATCTTCTCCTCCTCCTGGCGAGCCAGACCCGTTATCTTCAAAAGCGTTGTCCTCCTCATTGCTCTCTATATCCTAGACTTCCTCCTACTTTTTCTTCTTCTTCATCCCACTAGACTGTCTGACATGCTCAACCTGTGTAACTATGGGATTTTTTGGCATAGGGGCAGACCCAGGGTTGAACGCTACAACATCGCACCAACAAAACCCTAACTACCAACCCTTTCAACAACACCTGCGAAGCAGATGAAGTCTCAACCGAGGTATAGGCAGGGGTGGTTGCATAAATTAGATGTCTGCAACCTTAGTTGGGACACATATATGTGATTCTAACATTTAAAAGTGCACTTAGCAGTGAACATTCATCAATATTCAGTTCTTAGTAACAATGTAGACAAACCCTAAATACAGAGCATTGCAGTATTCAACCAGATCCGTATCGAATAACACTTAGCATAAAAGGAACACATTAGATCTAACATATTCAGGCACTAAGCATACTCACATAGGTCAGATCTAACATTCATTCTCCTTATTAAGCACAAAGCAACATCAGTTCTATCTAACATTCATATATATCATAGCAAGTCACACATAAACACATCAACACATCACACAAAGCAGAGCAACACAACATATATGTGTTTCACCCCTCCCCTGGGGCTACGTCCATCGACTCTTCTTCTCTTCTGTTATCTTATGTTAATCAGTTACATGCATAGAGCCTCAAAAACCCTACTCTGCATAGGACAAGAGATATGTGCACTTCGCTAGATCCTCCTTCCCCAAGTTAGGTTCAGCACAAATCCTCCTCTCGATCTCTTACAATCCCTTGCACTTAACCTTACCAGTCTTACATAATATGCACAAAACACTTACAATCCTTCGATCGCATAGATCGATCACCACTACTTTCTACATCACCTAGCTTCTATATATATATTACAAAAGTGGGCCTAGGCATGGGTAAACCCATGGGCTAACCCTCCCATACCCATTACATGATCCCAAAACCCAAAAATCCCTAAAAAGGGGTCGAGATCCCGCGATCTCCTCTTCATCTCACGCTCCATCTTCGACAGCTTGTTGAAGTCTCAAAAATAGGTCAATCATGACCAAGTATCCTCAAAACTTGGTCAAGGGCCAACATGCCCCCAACACTCACCTGTGACTCTTCCCGAGTCACTCTGATCTAGGTAGTTCTGCTTCGAAATACTCGAGCTTGGCTTGAGCTACTTTGACTTGTTGATGTCCCATGACATCCTGTTCAACGAACTCTTGGATGACTGCCTCGTTCACGGGTCCTTCTAGGCATTGTTCTACTGCAGCAACAACTTGCTCCAATTCTGCTCCTCGGCCTTCGATCTCCATGAACAATTGGTAAGCCTCATCCTGTACAGGTTGGAGCCTCTGAGTCACTTCCATGAATTTGATCTGAACGGTGTGAACCTGCTTCTGAGTAGTGCGTTGCTCTTGGGATCGCTTCATCTATCCACTGCTGATAGGGGCTTCAACCGCGCTTGTATTGTTTATGCTTGCTGCTTCGCCTCCTGGAGCTGTGACTCCAGTGCCTTTAGTTCTGCATTCTCAGTGAGTTTCTCATAATTCTGGGCACTATGATCACTGAGTTTCTTGCATTCCATGGCAAGAGCCTTTATTCTCTCGACTGCGCTTCGAGCAGTTGCTTCTCTTTGATGTCTTACATCTTGCGAAGTGCTGGGCACCTTGCAGAGCTCTAAATATGTTATTCTTCGCTGTAACTGTTGGATGGCTTCCACGAGTTGCTCTACTTGATGCTCAACCCGGTCTTCTACCTGTGGCTCTAAGCCTGTCACGGAGCAAAGTGATATGTTGATTGCTTCTTTTACCTCGAGTTGCCCTATGAGCAACTGTTCATTTTCTTGCTGCATTTGGGATTTCTCCGCATCAATATTTGTCTGGAGAGAAATCTTCTCCTGCTCTGCAACTTGACGTTGTTCTACAACTACTCCTTGTACTTTCTTCAAAGCATGGGTGGCTTGTTCTGTTTCCTCTTGTTCTCATCGAAGGTGATCTTCAGTTGCATCTGCTAGTCGGCAGAGTTGGGTTGGCTCATCTCCCAACTCTTTTTCTCCTGATGGCCGGGGCATAGTGGAGACTGCGCGACTAGATTGAAGAGCCTGATGTACCCCTCGGAGTTCAACCTCAATTCTATCGTAAATTTCCTCCTTCTTAGCTTCTTGTTTCTCCCCAATTTCCAGTGAAGCGTCGTTTATAGCTTCTATGATGAAGTCAAAGTCATCAAGAGTAAGTGTAGTTTGCATCTTGGTCATGGTGGCTCTTGATTTCTTCCGGGAAGAAGGTTTCTGGGGATAAACCTTTCTCTTCTTCAAGGGGTCAACCTTGTCTCTGGGCGGTGTTACTTCACCTTTCTTTTGTTAAGCTTCTCTGTCCTTCATCTCTTTTACATCGTCATCACCTCCTCGCTCAGGTGATATGGAAGCAGTCTTCCCAGAGGCGTTGCTTAAATCTTAGACCTCTCCAGTCTTCTTTCTTCTGCTGGTTCCAGGTGTGTCCTGTTCTTTGTGAGTGGTCTCCAGGCTATCCAGTTCAGGATCAAACATCTTTGTAGGGTCTCCTCTAGGTCCTCTTTCGTAACTTTATGGTACAACTGGAGATGCTGCTTATGTTCATCGGCTCGCACTGTAATGTAAATGAAATGTCGATTTGTGCTGAACTTCATTAGGGGTCAGAATCTCTATAAGGTGTTTGGAGTCATGCGAGGCTCTGCTTCTATGGATCTCTTCAACTGAAGGTATTATGTATGAAAAACAACGTTCGACTGCCACTGTTTGTTCATATCACTCGAATACCAAAGTGTGGAGAACTTCGTGGCAAGCGACTCAAATGGCTTGATGTCCGGGAAGGTCGCACCTTTCGGCATCTCCCATGTAACAAAGGCAATGAGGATCATGAGCCAGCTGAAGTGAAACTCGTAGCCCTGATCCCGTGCTTAACGACAGTCTAGTTTGAGTTGATTGACTAGGTACTTCACCCAGTTCATTTGTAATCCTTCTACACACTTCCCCGCGAGGTCGACAACACAGCCCGTGACCTGTGTGGGTCAGTTCTTGCGTACCAACTTTCCAGCTATTAACTGACATGCTAGGCGTACTGTGCCATTCTGGATGGAGGCTACCTTGTAGCATCGCGTCCCCTTCTCAACATCGCCGCATGTGTCCTTAATATTTTGTGCTAACACGCAATTGGTGGCTTTTCCTAGGTATAACTCCTGTGAGTTATATTGCTTCGCCATGGCGAAGAGACATGTGACGCTATTCTGATATCCCGACAAAGTTCCATTTTTTCAAATTTTCTTTTTGCGAAGTTTCCTCTAGAACCTTCTGTAACTTTCGATCTTAGCTCTCTTCTTACTTAGCTTTCTATCCTTTTTCCCAATGAGTTTTATCTCGATATCCATTTTTCCATTCTGATTCTTATCTTCTTTTGGCAGAGTGACTTCACGCTGTCGAGATTATTTCTTAGAAATCAGGGGTAATACTTCATCTGTATCTGGAATAGGTACTGCAATCTTCTGGGAGTCCCCTAGTATTCTTTCAACTTCGACATCTAATTCTCTGGTTTCAAATGGCTTCGATCTGTTCTCTTGTTCTTTAATCAAGTGCGCGATCTTCCTAGTCATGAAATATTTTAACTCTTGCTTCTTCTTCTCTAAGACTTCTTTTTATTTCCTTTTGGTCTTCTCTCTTTCAATCCAAGGTTTTCTGAGCAACATAGTAAATGGAGCGTTGTCCTCAATAAATTTAACAACTTCAACTTCTTCCTCTGTTGAAGTTCCATCGACACTCATAGATATCTGGGTAAGATTTCCACATAGGTTTATCATCTTTCCTCTGAATAGTCCTATTCCTCCCAATGAAGGAATCATAGCAGGCTCCCCTAAAGTTTCCCAAGTTATTTCTGTCATAATATTCACCCGTGTTTCTTCATCTAGAACATAGTCAATGTCAAAGTCTCCTATTCTTGCTTATATGAATTCTTTTTCTTTGAAAATATCTAATAAGATGACATGTCGGTGGTCATTCCAGGTTTCTTTTATCTGTATCAATACTTTATCTGATTTCTTCTGGGGTTCTTTCCTGGTTTCAGTTGATTAACCTTTATCATGGTATTTTTGTCTCATATTCATCCTTTTGAGCTTATCAATTATTCTAGGGAAATCTAATACTTCATGGTCCATAGCATTGCAACAGCGGCAACCATGTCTTCTTCCAGGGCATTCCTTAGAAGGATGTCCCGGTTTTCTACAACTGCAGCAAAGGGTTAATCCTCTCTTTCTTTTAAATGCTCCCCAACCTTTCCTGTACTACGCATTAGGATCATAGTACCTAACCTGAAACAAATTATTTCTAGGGTCCTGCATGCATTTGTTAGTCCAAACGTTCTTTCTATACATATGTATAACATATTTTTCACTATTCTCATCAGAACTACTTATATCACATCTTCTTTCGTCTGTCAGTGCCCTAGTTTTCAAGCTAGGACAAAGCTTATCAAACATGCCTAGATCCATACTTTAGAAACAAAAATTTCCACTAATCTTACTTCTACAGAGCACAAAGCTTCCAGATCTAAAACGTTTCACTATTCTTATCTTTATCAGAGCACAAAGCGTTCAGATCTTACCTCTTTTCTTCAGATTGAACTTATTTTCTTTAGCACATAGCTTCATAAACCAAGTAGAGTATTGCGCACTAGAGCGACAGATCTACGCACATAGATTTCACAATTTCTGGTTGGATCTTTGCACAAAGCTTCTTTTTTCTCAGTTCCCAACAATCACAGTTTCAGGTCAGATCTTTGCACAAAGCTTCTTCTTTCTCAGTTCCCAGCAATCACAGTTTTAGGTCCCAGCAACAAAACCATTTGTTGGCACAGGGGCATACCCAGGATTCAACGCTACAACAACGCACCAACAAAACCCTAACTACCGGCCCTTTCGGCAACACCTGCGAAGCATATGAAGTCTCACCTGAGGTAGAGGCAGGGGTGGTTGCATGACTCAGATGTCTTCAACCTTAGCTTGGAGACATATTTGTCATTCTAACATTTAACAGAGCACTTAACAATGAACATTCATCAATATTCAATTCTTAGTAACAACACAGACAAACCCTAATTACAGATCATCGCAGTATTCAACCAGATCCACATCGAATAACACTTAGCATAAAAGGAACACATTAGATCTAGGAGATTTAGGCACTAAGCATACTCACATAGGTAAGATCTAACATTCATTCTCCTTATTAAGCACAAGGCAACATCAGTTCTATCTAACATTCATCTATATCATAGGAAGTCACACATAAACACATCAACACATTGCACAAAGCAGAACAACACAACATATACATGGTTCACCCCTCCCTTGGGGCTACATCCACCAACTCTTCTTCTCTTCTATTATCTTTTGTTAATCAGTTACATGCATAGAGCCTCAAAAACCCTACTTTGCATAGGATAGGAGATCTGCACACTTCGCTAGATCCTCCTTCCCCGAGTTATGTTAAGCACAAAGCTTCCTCTCGATCTCTTACAGTCCCTTGCACTTAGCCTTACCAGTCTTACATAATATGCACAGAGCACTTACAATCCTTCGATCACATAGATAGATCACTACTACTTTCTACATCGCCTAGCTTCTATATATATATTACAAAAGTGGGCCTAGGCATGGGTAAACCCATGGGCCAACCCTCCCATACCCGTTACATGATCCCAAAACCCAAAAATCCCTAAAAAGGGGATGAGATCCTGTGATCTCCTCTTCGTCTTGTGCTCTGTCTTCAACAGCCTGTTGAAGTCCCAAAAATAGGTCAATCGTGACCAAGTATCCTCAAAACTTGGTCAAGGGCCAATAAGCTTCCTATGGTGTCAGTGTTAGATAATTTTGCATCAACAATAGGTACAAGAAACTCCTTAGGCCATTCCTTTGTAATCTTCTCCATATCTTCATCTGTCATCTTGTATTACAACTGCAATTCTTCCTGGTTCTCATCTTTGCATGCGGTGATGTAGATGAAATGAGGATCAACACAAAAATTTTCTATTGGTCGGTACTGGTGCATGGTGCACGGTGTCATACATTGAAATGATTCGATGGAAAACTTTAACTGCTGGTAATATCCATGAAACATGGCATTAGACTGCCACTTCTTCGTCATGTCATTGGTATACCACAGGGTTGAAAACTGAGTGGCCAATAACTCTGAGGGTTCGATCCTTGGAAAAGTGGCTCCTTCATGCATTTTCGAGGCGGCAAATGCAATAAAAATGATCAACCAACTATAATGGAATTCATATCCCAAGTCCTGGGCTTCACAATAATTATTCTCTAGCTTATTGATGAGGTAGTTCACCCAGTTCATCTGCATGCCCTCCACACACTTTCTTGTGAGGTCCACCACGAACCCGGTGACCTGTGTGGGGAAGTTCTTTCTTACTAGATTTCTAGCTAGGAGTTGGAAAGAGAGTCGCACCACGCCATCCTGTATAGAGGATACTTTGTAACCTCACTTTCCTTTCTCTACCTCTCTGTAAGATTCTTTGATGCGTTGCGCCGAAGATCAGTTTGAGGCCTTCCCTAGATAAAACTGCTAGGGTCAGGATCCTTCATGCTTAAGCCTGTGATCCAGTGGATAAACACTGGATCCATAGTAATCCTTCTGTCGAGCCACATATATTCACCATGATAGCATGACATGAGGAGTTTAAAAAAATAGTTAACCTCCCGGTGGCGGCCAAAATGCAGGATCTTCATCACATTCAACACGGTGGACTGCGCCAACCCCTTAATCCATGGCTGTGAAACAAGGTGAGGATTCTTCCCAGTTGTCTTCATGAGATAGCAGTGGGGTGCCAATATGGTGTAGTTCTTCCAGTCTCCTAAGTTGAAGTCATTGTTCTTCAATAGAGGGATCTGTCCTAGCTGACTCCCGACTATGCGAATTCCTTTTAGAATGTACGCAGTGAACACGACGCACTCAAAATATCAGGGGATACTGTCACGGTTAACAATGCCAACCAAAGGTGGAATGCATTCAGGTAGGATCGACAAGATCTGTGTCACATTAGCCATATTGTCACGATGCTTACTTCGTTGTTCCGTTACGGGGTTGACACGACCGGAATGACGTCCAGTCGAAGGGGAGGCCTGCAGTCCCCTGGTCGATGATGCCTACATACCTTCAGATATTAGTTTGTCGAACATTATCTTCTTAAGGACTTCCTCGACAGACTTCTCCAATTCACTAGGCTTGCCCGACATTCTAGCTTTTAATGGACAAGCGGGGTAGACAAATGGATAGGCGGGGTAGAAAAACGGACAGGCGAGGTGTAGTTATAGATAACACAACTTGACACTTGGACAATTCTCTTCTTAGCTCAGTCAATCATGGGTAGAAAAAGTGGTCTCGACGCAACGACCAACGAGTTAAATAAGTGGTGCATCATGACGGGTCTTCCAACGGTTGTGAAGTGCTTCCATCAATGTAAATCTATCCGATATGGCGAGGTCTCAACGTCGAAAAGAGTTCCATCAGCCCATAAATGTGTTTTATAACCATTCTAGAGCATCATTCTAACGGTCAGGGCACCTCCAATGGTCATATAACTTTGCCAGGGCGAAGTCCAATTTTGTGTGGTCTTGTTGTTCCAACGAAGTTCAAATTCTGGGAACCTGCCTCCTGTGAGGTTCTAGCCTGTGAAGTCTGCCATCTAACTTCTGTAACTTCTTGTAGCCTTTCCAACTTAGACTTCTTTTTATTGAGATTAATTTCCTTATTTCCTGTGATCTGAGTCTCTCTAACTGTTTATGGAATCCTCTTTCCATTCTTATTCTTATCTTCCCCTAGCACAATGGCTTTGTACTGTTGAGGTGCCCTCAAGTATTTTGAAGTTAATATCTCTTTTCTTAACACTTCCTGAGTGGCCATACTTATTTCTTGAATAAATAGGTTCTTAAAGCCTTCTTGCATTCTTTCAACTTTGATATCTAATTCTCTTACTTTCTGTCCCTCCTGCGTGGTTACTTTGTTATGTTGCTTCGACTTATTCTCTCGTTCTTCTATTAGTCGATCTATTTTCCTAGCTATGAAATCCCTTAATTCTTTCTTTTTATTTTCTATAGCTTCTTCCTCTTATTTTCTTCTGATCTGATCCTTCTCAATCTAGGTATTACCTAACAAAAGTGGGAAAGGGGTGTCGTCCCCAACAAACCGAATGACTTCAAATTCTTCTTCATTTGATTTTCCATGAACAATAATAGGTACATTAGTAACTCTTCCACATAGGGTTATCATCTTACCCTTAAACAAGCCTATCCTTCCTAATGAAGATACCACAATAGGCTTTCCCAAAATTTCCCAAGTTTCTTCTGTCATAGTATTCACTTGTGTTTCTTCATCCAAGACACAGTCTATGTCAAAGTCTTCTATTCTTGCACTTATGCACTATTTTGATTTCAAGATTTCTGGTAAACTGACATCTTTGTGAACATCCATCATTTCTTTCAACTGTAATAACGTAGTCTGAACTTCCTCTGACCTTTTCTCTTTATGACTTTCTAACATGCCCTTGGTCACTTGACTTTCTCCATATTTTTCTTATCTCATGTTCATTCCTTCAACTTTAGCAATAATCCTTGGACAATCCTCAACCTCATGACCAATAACCTTACAACAAATACAAATAGGGCCTACCTCAGGACATTCCTTAGCAAGATCTCCTGACCTTCTGCAATTATAACACAATGCCAATCCTCTTTTTCTTTTAAACGTTCCCCAACCTTTTCTGTACTGCGCACTTCCCCTCGGATTGTAGTGCTGGACCTGCAATCTGCAAAAAGCCTTTCTAGGTTCCTGCATCCACTTATTAGACCGAAAATTCTTTCTATGCATAGGAATAACATATCTTTCTTCATTTCTATTAAATTTATTCAAATAAACTCTTTCTTGCAACTGCGCCCTAGCCTTCAGATAGGACACAATCTATTAAACATACTTAAATTCATGCTTTTGAAAGAAAAATTTTCACCCATCTTTCTCTTACCAAAGCACAAAGCTTGCTTCTTTAGGATCTTACCTCTTTTCTTTAGATCATATTACTCTCTAGGCACAAATATTCACAAGTCAAGTAGAGTACTGCGCACTTCAACAACAAATCTATGCACATAGCTTCTCTGTTTCTTTACTTCAGTTCCCAGCAATCACAGTTTCAGGTCCCGGCAATGGAACCATTTGTTGGAATAGGGGCAGACCCAGGGTTCAACGCTTAACACCGCACCAAAAAAACCCTGATTATTGTCCCTTTCGGCAACACCTGTGAAGCAGGCGAAGTCTCACCCAAGGTAGAATCAAGGGGGGTTACAGGACGCATGTGCTTGTAACCAAGCTGGGACATAGATCTGTGATAATAACACTTTGTAGAGTAATCAGTTAATGCTTAGAAGGTGACATGCATTAGTTTCTTAACATCACAGAGCATAACCAAAGATAGATCGACGTAGTAATAATGAAAGATTATATACCCTGAGCACTTAACACTTAGCATTATAGGTTAGATCTAGCATTCATTTATCCTCAATACAAGTAAATCACTTAAGAAACAACAGATTTATCTCTTACACAACATAATCAAAGAACTAAGCAGATTTATGACAGGAATAACATAGCATAAAGAAAACCATAAGACGTCAAATATATGTGGTTCACCCCATTGTGGGGCTACGTTCACCAACCGCTTCGCCTCTTAATTATTCACTCGAATCTTACATTCATTCACTCCTGTGCACTAAGCCACAGAGTCGAGCTTCGCACCAGACATGGGATCTGCGCACTAAGCACCAGATCCTCCTTCCAACACTAGGTCAAGACATAGAGCTAACTCTCCATCGAGCACAAAGCCTTAACACACAGACAGTCCTTCGCATAAAGCAGCTTTGTTCACACAAAACTACATTCCCTTTGCTAATTAGCTAGATAGCTACTTCGACTACGATACATTCTTCTTTATTTATATTTTACAAACCCTTACAATAAGGCCTAATCATGGGAAAACCCCATGGGCCGACATCCCATAAACCCGTTACAAAAACCCTAGAGGACCCTTTACTAGGTCGACTTAACCCTCAAAATCGGTGAGATCCACGATCTTAGCTCCGCTTGGGCACTCCTTCTTCGATCAACGTGTCGAAGTCCAAAAGTGGGTCAAAGCTGACCGAAGTTTCCCCAAAACTTGGTCAAGGGCCAACACCCTGCAATATACTTCAATATGTTTGATCCAATTTTCTAACTTTTCTGCATTCAATTCTCCATTGTAAATCGACAAATGAAATTTTACATCTAACTTTAATAAAGTAAAATCATGAGAATGTGAGGGATTCTTAGAATACTTCTTCTTATGAGAAGAATGTTCACTTTCATCAGAAAAAGATGACAATGATTATGATGACGGGGATGAAGGGGGATCTAGAGGTTTTTCATCTCCTCCTTATTCTTCAACTTTTACCAATTTTTTGGCTCCTCCTTGAACCTTAAGGGTCAGTTCTTCCACCATTTTCTTCATCTTGAGAAATTCCCGCATCATAGCCTTGAAGCTCATTCTAGGATATTCTCCTTCTTCGGACGCCATTCCTCATTTTCAAAATTCTCTTTGAATTTATGGGTTGAAGTCTTCAAGCGTGCTTTCACCTAGCTTGGACTTAGACCATGAAAGAATTCACTTGCAAACACTTGTCAAAACAACTATGGTACCAACTTGATTTAAAAATCCTTAGATGTTATATTATTTCTTAATTTTACATTAACATCCAACCTAATTCGAAAAATTAAGATCGTCTTGCCTATTTGCAAAATAACATATGAATTCACTTACTTATCCAAAACCTCATTAATAATTAATAACTTGCGAGAAACCAAGTGAAATAGAAACAACAAGAACAAATCACATTACACAAGTTGATAATAGAGCTCACCCATCTTGGGCTATGACTTTGGGTCCACTTCCAAATGAGAGACCACTCTATTAATACTGAAATGCTTGATACAATAATGGCTCCAACTTATGTTTTTACAATGACCTTCTTATCTGTTGCTCAAACTTAGATACGAGTATCAAAATCAACTTTGTCTCATAAAAATGAAACTTTTGATTGTAAACACTCTATACTTCTCTCAAAGAGTCCCTAAGGATCAAAATCTCATGAACCCTTGACACTCAAAACAATGCAATAACCCTTTGGCATGATTTCCAATGCAATCCTGCTCTAACTTGGCACTCAAAACTATGCCAAAATAAACTCATTCATATTCTTGACATGAAATCACATGTAGCGCAAGTGGTCGGATCTTGGTTTATATAGGGGAAGTCAGGGGGGGGCTCGAGCCCTACCCAACTCCCTATATACCCAGATTGGCACTTATCCAAACTTAAATGCAAGTATCCCATTGATGTTTAACAAGGAGTCTCATTGGCACATTGGTATGAGTATAATTTTAAGTGGCTGGGTCGGTTCAAAGGTCGTGGGGTCGATCTCGACCGACGCTTTATTTATAGCATATACAATTCAATACAATTTAAATATTAAACTTCCCAATGGAATATTCGATTATATTGTTAGTTCATTTGGTTAAGACGGTTTTTTCATCCATCATAGTTCTCGGTTTCGGTTTCCCTCCGAACCCAACCAATTTTTATACTCCTTAGCCAATATTGGCAATTCAGAGAGTGCCACATGATACTCAATGATTGGTCCATGTCATTGTCATTGTACACCCAATCAACTACCTCGTCATCGATCCAGTCACCTATCATGTCACAACTATGCTTGCCACATCATCTATACGATGCCACCTATCATCTGCCACATCAATGCCATACTTCCATGTGTTAACTTGTCATACTGCCACATCACCCATTGTATTTCCACATGTCATCCATACAATCCACATCATCCATACAATACACATCATCACGTCATCTGTATAGTCCAAGTGTCCATTTGTGATGCTACCACATCATATGATCGTACCTATCTATACGGCCACGTGGTAGCCTATTGTTGGGCCCGAGATATGATCACTTTTATGACGGTTATCATACATTTTTGCCGCATGTACATATATGTTTTGCATGTTTTGAAGGAGATTTTTGAAGAATTTTATGATAAAATGGTATAATCGGCATGAGGTACGTGTAATTCATGTTTTATGATTAAATCAAGTTTAATTCATCATGTTTTATGGTTTCCAAGAGTTAATTTGTGTTTTTTTGCTGTTACAGGGCAAAACGCACCATGTTTCCAGTTCTGGCACTTGATCCGACACTCGTTCCAGCATCGTTCCGGTACCCGATCCGACACTCGTTCCAGCACCCAGTATTGCACAAAAACGCAAGGCGACTTGGTGGTTATGGTATTGGCGGCCAGTGATAGACAAATTGGGCACATGGGTTTTGTTTATCATCGCCCCCTCCAGCTACTAAGCTCAAGACAACTCGATTTCAGTTGTCCAAAGAGGGCGATTATTGGCTTCCTCCGTTTTGTTAGTTATGGTTGCATTTATTGTAATTTGCCAAATTTAGAGGTGGTTCAACCCTCCTATGGTCGACCACCTGGGTTGTAAGATTATAAATACTGATAGGATTGTCATTAGATTGTTAACCAAGTAGCATAAGCATTAGAATTGCCAGAAACTCATTTTTACTTTGTTTTGACATTTCACATTGCCATGATTGTGCCATAACCGTGTTTTTATGTTTTCATGGGGAATTTGGCCCGTTGAAGTTCGTGGTGTGCTTGTAGAAGGTAGCCACAACTTTCTGGGGGCCCACTAGCAGTCTGGTGATTGCATTTCTGTTGTTTATGCAATTTATTAATTTAACTACTCTTTCTTATTTCCTGTACATGTGTTTTTTTTTTTATCTAATTGATTAATTTGTTGTAGCTTAATTGTCTTGCTTTTATTTTGCAGGTTAGATGATGATATGTGTTAGCATGTATTAGTTTTGTAGATTAGGAACAAACTTGCAAGTTTCTACACTAACCCTGTGTGAAGTTAGACGTTAGATCATACTTTCTTTTATGATTTTATAGTCTAGTTTAAAACAGATTTTTAATTAGATAGAACATAGTTTTAACTTGGGTTTCTTTGACATGGATGTTGATGGATGGATAGATTTAATTCCCGTTCTTAGTTATAGTTTGCTTACTTCAGTTTTAGATAGATTTCATTTGCTTCATTATTGGTTAATGTAATTGTCAATTTACTTCTTGATATCATAGTTTAATTTATGTTTTTA
>ML792313.1:656423-676194 GCA_009831015.1 Picea engelmannii | reverse complement strand
AATAAAATGGATTTCATCTCATGCATTAGAAATAGTTTTGCATCAAGCATTTAGTCCACTTGCCTCTTAGGCTAGCTAGTTGTTCAATGAGAAGTCTTTGCTTACTTGTCCCTTTGCTTTAGTAGGATAGATAGTTGTCTTTGTTTACTTGTATTTTGCTTTAGTAGGTTAGTTATGTGTCTTTGCTTACTTTTCTATTTTCTTTAATAGGTTAGATAGGTGTTTTTGCTTACTTGCTTATTTAATTGCTTTCATAGGGTAGTTGCTCATTGAATGTAGGTTGGCAAGTTAAAAGTAGTTTTCTTTCATCATTTGCTTAGTATGCTTAGTAGTTTACCTTTGCTTATTGTCATGAACTAGTTTTCTTTGAATAGGGTTTTTACTTGCTTTCTTAGGAACTATCCATCAGTCCTTGGCCCAAAAGTACTTAGGTTACCTAGTTTCAAGTTGCTTAGTAGGGTTTGCTCATTAGATAGGTTTGCTTGAATAGATTAGTCTTAGATAGATGCTTTCATTAATTATATTATAATCCTACCAACCTTTGACCTTTGGCATATATTTTGCTACAACTCTAAGTTTACTTACCCCGGGTTGACAATTTAATTGAGGATAGTTTAGTGTCTTTTTTAGCACATATAAATCACCTAACATTTTGGCGCCGTTGCCGGGGAGTTGTCTCAAGGTAAGAAGTAGTTAGGAATTAGATCATTTCTAGACCTTAGCATTAGTTTGGTGGCGGGGGAACTTTAAGACGAGAGGTAAGAACCTACGCATCTGCTATAGCAGGTTCCCCTAAACCTAATGGTAGTTTTTCTTTTTGTTTTTATTTTTCATGAATAGACCTAGAAACCAAATGGTAGCTTTTTATTTATTTTTTGCTTTCTTTCATGAATAGGCCTAGAGACCCACAAGGTAGATACATTAAATAAAAATCAAACCTTTCAACCAAGGTTCCTTCCGATCTCTTTGGGGGAAGGAAGGTTCCGCTTATAAAATCCGCAGACCGATACTGAAAAACAGAAGCTAGCTTGACTCAAAGAGCTAAAATAGTCTCTGAAGGGACTAACACAGGGAGCACTATAGAACAAGAAATTGAAGCATCAATCATATTAGGACAGGAGGCAAGACCACTCGAGTCTTCCACAGAACCAAACAATACAACCTTTGATTTTACACCACCACCAGGGTACCCTAATTTTAAGGACATCATAGACCCTGAACAGGTGAATCCTTTGTTTGGTAGTTCAGCCAATGTAATCATCTCTCAAATTGACACAGAAACTTTGGCACCGATAATCTCAACTAGCTCGAGTAGAGTCCCAGACATCTAATCAGTAGGAAGACCTTTTCATCAAAGAGAAACTTTGTTCTCTTCAAAGATAAAACCACTCAGGTACTCTATTTTTGGAAACCAAGCCAATATGGGTGATCAGGAGCACCATAACAATGTAAGACACGGGGAGGAAGAAGAAACTGGAAACCAAACCGAAACTACCTTCGGATTTTTGATTTTAGACACCACTCCAAATGTCAACATGAAGAATATTTCTCTCTCAACATTGCCTACCTTTTATGGTAAAAGCAATGAATATCTAGACACCTTCCTATTTGAATTTGACATCTTTTGCAGGAGATACAACTATGTGCAAGGTGCCCATAAATTAAAACTCTTTCTTCCACCCTCAAAGACTCTGCATTAAGATGGTTCATGGGGTTGGGAGAATCCAGTATTAGGTCTTGGGAATCCATCAAATACATCTTTCTTAAGAAGTACCAAGACTACTGCAAGACCAAAGAGTCTTGTAATGACATATTTAAAGTCCAACAGTTAGAAGACGAGACCCTTGAAGACTATATGGAAAGATTTGGTTATATCTCCCAGAAGTCAAAATACCACGACCTCCCAGAGGATGTAGTTAGGGCTCTTTTCCTTAAGGGAATTTAGAAGAATATTTAGAGATGCTTAACCTGATGGTATCAGGTGATATTTCTCATAAACCATTTGCGGAAATATGTGAAATGAGTAAAAGATACTCAAGGAGTAGAGCCAAAACATGAAATAATGTCGGGACCCTTACAATAGAAGCTTAAAACCAGTTAGTTCAGGTGGTATTACAAGAGCAAAGATAGGGAACCTTTTAGAAAACTTTAAGACTGACATCTTAAGCACAATAGGTTCCCAGTTGGATACCCTTAAACTCAAAAAGAAACAGGAGGAGGAAAAAGTATCAATGAACATATATTGCCCAAGGTGCAGGAGGAAGCATTCCTCAAGGGAGTGCCCATTAGATAACATTTCAGTTTGTGGCTTCTATACAGAAGACCATGTGACTGAAAAATGTCCATCATTTCCCGGTTTATTAGCCATCTATAGGAGTGGAGATCCTGGGGAGTCTTCTTATGCACCTAGGAGGCCATGGCAGCCTAGGAATCAACCCACATACCCAGATCTACAATCCCAAGTTCCACCCTATTATCAACAACAATAATGGAACCCACCAGGTTGGAAAAAATGGTCTACTCATTACCAACATCCTTGGCTACAAGGATGGAGAGGAGGACACAATCTAGGAAACCCTCAAGCTCCACCTATTCCTATGTCCAACCATCCTTATCCTCAGTTCCCATCGAACACTCCACAACTTCTGCCAGGATTCGTTCCACCACCTTTACCTCCTATCCCACAACAACAACCCCTACAATATCAAAATGCAAGCTCCTCAAGACTGACACTATTACCGGCACAGCCAGTGCCGAACCCCAATAATAAGCCCCCTCAACCTCTTAACAATGTTGAGATGCAAGCCTTCCTAACATATGTCATTACTTCTGTTCCATTACAAGTAATTCAACTAAGATCGGGAAAAGTTCTAGATAGGCAGAGACCTTCAGTAGTCATCCAGGAAGAAGAAGAAGAAGAAACCACCCAACAACCCATGGATGACACTAGGTGGGAAGATGTTATTATCCCGAAGAATCAATAACCCAAGCTTCCCCAAAATGAACCTTCACAAATTACGAAGGTCCCTCCTTATCCAGACTGATTGGTAATCGAGAAACCTACCACCCGACCAAAATTTGACATTTTGAATGAATTGAAAAATATTTGTGTCAAAATTCCTCTTCTTCAATCCATTAAAGACATTCCAATCTATAGTAAGGTAATCAAAGAAATGTGTATTAAGAAGCCAGGTAGGAAGCAAAATGACCTCCCTATAGTACATTTGGTAGGAGGAATCTCTGAGTACATATCAGAGCAACCAAATCTAGCAAAGTATGGGAATCCAGGAAACCCCGTAGTGACTATAACCATTAAGGAGGTCTCCATCGGAAACAATCTCATAGACCTAGGGGCAACCATTAATGTTATGACCGCTACTACCTTGGAACAATTACAGTTACAACCTCTTCTTCGGCCTACCCCAACCATTTTGGAATTAGCAGATAAGACTAGGGTTATACCTGAAGGGATTTTAGATGATGTCATGGCTACTTTAGCCTCATGGGAGTACCCAGTAGATTTCCTTGTCATTCATTCAAAGGATCCTACCAAAGGCCATCCCGTTATTTTGGGAAGACCTTGGCTAGCCAGTACCAATGCATTTATTGGCTGTAGAGAAGGAGAAATGACCATCTCGAATGGTCTCTCTATCCAGAAGCTCACCATTTACCCTCCAACTCAACCTATTATGGAGAATATATTGTGGCTTGAATGCCCATATGAGAATGAGGACTGGGAAGAACCCATATTGCCAAGTGACCATGCATGGGAACTTCAGGAGCACACAACAAAAAATGTGCTAAACCAGTTCATTTCTGCTATCACATGTGTGGATTTTCCACAGTCTTTTCCCCAATTTGAGTACATGTTTGGGGAATAATTTCAAGAACAATTGGATCCATCCATTTTGTCTCTGAAATCTTTTATTTTTGAGATAGATGAGTCTGCCATGTCTTATACTATTCCCTACGAGATTAGTCCAGGGAAATTTTTACATATAAACTCCAGGCTAGATACAGACCAACAGAAACAATTAGTAGATATCCTTAAAGAAAAATCAGGAGCATTTGCCTGGGAATACACTGACATGAAGGGTATACACCCTGACACATGCATCCATCATATATAAACCCAGGGGGAAGTAACACATGTTAGGCAACCCCAGAGAAGGATGAAACCAACACTCAAAGACATAGTCAAGGAGGAAATCCAAAAGTTGTTAAATGTCAGATTTATCTATTCCATCTCCGACAGTAAGTGGGTATCCCCGCTTGTAGCGGTCCCAAAGAAAGTAACCGGGAAATGGAGAATTTGTGTTGATTTCCAGGAACTTAACAAGGCCACTCTAAAAGACTACTTTCCTCTTCCTTTCATTGACCAAGTTCTAGATACCTTGCCTGGAAAGAAATACTTTTCCTTTCTAGATGGGTAGACCATGTACAATCAGATTATTATAGCACCCGAGGACTAGGACAAGACTACCTTTACTTGTCCTTGGGGCACCTATGCCTATAGGGTCTTACCATTTGGATTGTGTAATGCCCCCACCACTTTTCAACGAGCAGTACTAGGGATATTTGTGAATCTTATTCATGATTGTGTGGAGGTCTACATGGATGACTTCATAGTCTATGGAAACACTTACCAAGAAGCCTTAGACAACTTAGAAAAAGTCCTCATCAGATACCAGGAAATGAACCTATCTCTAAGCCATGAAAAATGAAAAATATTGTTAACTGAAGGAGTGGTTCTAGGAAATCATGTTTCATCTGAAGGGATAAAAGTCAATCCTGCAAAGATTGAGGTCATTGTCAGAATTCCACCCCCCAAGACCCACAAAGAGGTAAGAAGCTTTCTTGGACATGCTGGATATTACCGGGGGTTTATTGAAAATTTTACAAAGATTGCTGCACCTATGTTTGGATTATTGATAAAAGATGTTGATTTTGTTTGGACTGAGCATTGTCAAACTGCCTTTGAAACCCTAAAAGCCACGCTGTCTGTGGCACTAGTTCTTAGAGGGCCCAATTGGACTCTCCCATTTCATACATCCACGGATGCCTCTGACACAACAATAGGAGGGGTATTAGGGCAGAAAGAGGACCAACAATCCTATGCCATTTATTTTGTAAGCAAGAACTTGTCCCCTGCTGAGTTGAAATACACAGTCACTGAGAAAGAGTTCTTGGCAGTTGTTCATGCTATTAACAAGTTTCGTCATTACATTACAGGTTATGACGTATTTTTACACACCGATCATTCCGCCATTAGGTTTCTCATGAACAAACCTATAACTAATGGCTGAGTGACTAGGTGGCTCTTGTTATTGCAAGAATTTAATATTATTGTGCTTGACCGACCTGGAAAGGATAATGTAGTAGATGACTTTCTTTCTCGAATAAACAACGAGGATGATGATATCCCTGTAGATGATAGTTTCCCAGACGAGCACCTCTTTTCCCTCTCTGTCAATACCCCATAGTTTGCGGATATGGCAAACTATTTGGCCACTAGGAAGTTACCGTCTCATTTGTCACCTCATGAAAAGCGGAAAATTATTACACAAAGTGTTAATTACTCTTGGGTTGGTCACGATATTTTTCGCACAGGTCCTGATTTGATTATTCGTAGATGTGTCCGAGAGGACGAGGTACCTGATATACTACGAAGTTTTCATGATGGACCATGTGGTGGCCATTTCTCTGACAAATGTACAACATATAAGGTGTTACATTCAGGTTACTATTGGCCTAGCATTTTCAAAGATGCTGCCAAGTATGTGAGAAGTTGTGATAGTTTCCAAAGGTTAGGAAGACCTACATCATCTGATGAAATGCCTTTGCAGGCCCAAGTTATGATAGAACCCTTTGAAAAATGGGCCCTCGACTTTGTAGGACCAATTTCACCCATGTCCCGTAGGAAGATCTATATTTTGGTTTGTACGGACTATGTCACCAAATGGGTAGAGGCAAAAGCCCTATTTAGGGCCATAGAGAAGTCTGTTGTCGAATTCATCTATGAAGACATATTTACCCACTTCGGTTTCCCTCGTGAAATTGTTACTGACCAAGGCACTCAATTCAGTTCCAAGATGATGAAAGAGCTAACAGAGAAATATGGGATTAAACATTGTAAATCTTCTCCATATCACCCGCAAGCCAATTGTTAGGTAGATGATCCAGATTTTATGAGCAGAACGAAATGAATACAGATTATTAATAGGTGTTTAACACAAAATAACAGAGATATAGTAAAACTGGTTTTCTATTCAATAACGAAATAAGCTGAAATTGTAAAATGTAGCGGAAACAAGCTTGCTGGAATGGTGGCGGCTTATCTCTGAGAAGAGATGTGACGGAAGCATGCATTCGCAAGAAGAAGGTTACAATGAGGCTCTGAAGGAATTTTTACATTAACAAAGAATGCCCAAAACCTAACCCTAGGAGATGAAGCGCCAAAAGTCATGTGGGCCTCGTTTGGGTAAGTTAGTACATCAACTTCCCGGGGTCGTAACTTTTCATACGATCTCCATTTTAGGCGTGCAATAGATCGTTGAAAAGGTATCGTTGAGGAGATTCATTTTGAGGGCTCAATCATTAATTTGGATATCATTGAGGAGATCGATACCGAAAAACCTTCAGTTAGGCCCTCAAAATGGCCCTGGAAGTTAAAATTGCTAAAAATAGTAAATTGCCAAAATTGTTAGAAAACTGTTTTGAGCCAGTTGGAAAAGGTGGGTGGCCACTGATATCCATCTGGATCAATCCTCCCTCCTTAGGAAGCAATGGTATCCATTGCGTTGAGGTCCCCCATTAGATGAGGAAATTTCTACTGAATTTGGCCCCGGGTGAGCCACTTGCCTTGGTGCAGGAGCTGCCCTGCTTTGACGACTCGATAAAGATGGATTCTTTGTTGTCGGGTGAACTTGATCTGTCTATCCACAATATTATCATTGGATGCTTGTTGTATGAATTCAGGGTTGAGCTTTGTTGGTGTCAGCTGTTCTGCTACTTCTGAGGTGTCCAATAATGGTGGGAAATAAGGGCGAAGGAGATCCACGTTGAACACTGGGTGCAGGCCAAGGAAATGAGGAATGCTGAGCTCAAAAGAATTATCCCCCACGACCTTGGTGATAGTGTACGATCCATAATGGAGTGGGCGAAGCTTTCGATGGGGTCCTGCAAGTCATTCTTTCTGCAAGTGCAACCAAACTTTGTCGCCCACCTGAAACTTATGCGGCACCCAATGTTGATCATGGCGTTGTTTGTACTTGTCATTGGACTTCTGTAGGATATCCGGAACCTGTTGGCGGATGTGCTGGATCCACTCAATGAACCGGGTGGATTTATTAGCTTCAGTTGGAGCAGGAGATGAGTCAGTCGAGGTGATCGCAAGGGGAAGTGAAACATCTATGGGACCCAATGGTTGGAATCCCAACCCCACTTGAAAGGGGCTATGGCCAGTTGAACTATGCAAGGCTCAGTTGTTGCTATGTTGGACATAGGGAAGGCTCTCATCCCATGTGCGAGGGTGCTTTGAATTATACATGCAAAGAATATGCACAATCATTCGATTTATAACCTTGGTTTGGCCATCTGTCTGGGGGTGGAAGGCCGTGGATTTGGTGAGCTTGGTGTCCAACAGTGACCAGAGGCTCGACCATAATGTGTTGAGCAATCGACTATCTCGATCTGAGACAATGGTTTGTGGGATTCCAAAATGTACCCAGACTCATTCAAAGAACAGTTTGGCAGTGGCCTCTACTATGATGCTCTTCTTGCAGGCAACCAGAATCACCATCTTAGAAAAGCGATCAACAACCACAAAAATACAATCATTTCCCCGCTTGGTGGATGGGAGGCCTGACATTTAGTCCATTGAAATGGATTCCCATGGCCTGTCAGGAGTAGGAAGAGGGGTTTACAAGCCCTGTTTCTTAGTGGTCGGTTTGGCAATAACGCAGGTAGTGCAGGACCTGATATACTTGCCGACATCCCGTCAAAGTTTCAGCCAGTAGAAATGTTTCTTTAGCATCGCCACTGTCTTTTCGATGCTGAAGTGTCCTGCCACCCGACTGTGGTGGGATTCCCAAATTAGCTTTGCTCGCTCACTTGATGGAACACAGATATGGCCCAAACGAAACAACAACCCATCCTGAAGATGGAAATTATCGACAACTGCATTTGCACCCAACATTTGGTAGGTGGTGGCAAAGTTAGGGTCTGTCTCATAGAGTTGGGGCCATCCAGATGTCTCATGGCCGCAAGAGTCTAGCACCGTGGTGAGTGCCACGACTGGCAGTCTGCTAAGGAAATCGACGACGCGATTGGTGCTTCCTATTTTATACTTGATGTTCAGGTGGAATTGCTGCAAGTATGTGGACCACTTTTGATGGCGGTCATTATGCAATTTTCCTTGTGTCTGCATGAACTGCAGTGGCTTATGATCAGTGTGGATGACTGTTTCCTTCCCAAGAATGTAATGTCTCCACTGGCGGCATGCTTGCACAATGGATTACATTTCTTTGTCATAAGTAGGGTACTTACGGACATTATCTGACAGTGTCTCACTATGATAAGCCACGGGGTGGCCGTGCTGAGTGAGAACGACACCCACAGCATAGTCTGAAGCATCTGTCTCGATCTCAAAGGGATGCTGCAGGTCTAGTAGTGAAAGTACTGGGGCTGAGCACAAGCACTGCTTCAAATCATCGAATGCTTGTTGTTGGGACCGGCCCCACACAAATTTATCCATACCACCACCCCTGTTTATTTGGCTGAGGGCCCATGCAATATGGGAGAAACCCAACACGAACCTATGGTAGAAATTAACAAGTCCCAAGAAGCTCCGAAGCTCAGTGAGTGTTGTTGGGGCTGGTCATTCATGGATGACTTGGATCTTGGCTGGATCCACATATATACCATGCTGATCAATGATGTAGCCCAGGTAATGGACCCTATCCATGTTGAAGGAGCATTTTTCCAGGTTGGCGTATAGCTTGTGCTATCGCAGGGTGTGCAGAACCTGCTGAATATGCTGCAAGTGTTTGGCCGAAGTCTTGCTGTAAATTAGAATGTCATCCAGATACACCACTACAAAAGTATTGGTGAATGGTCGCAGGATATTGTCCATCATCCTCATGAAAGTGGTTGGAGCATTTGTCAAACCAAAGGGCATGACCAACCATTCAAAAAGTCATTCCTTTGACTTGAAGGTGGTCTTCCATACATCTGTCTGTTCTATCAGGACCTGGTGGTAGCCAGACTTCAGATCAATCTTACTGAAGTATTTTTCCCCCGTGAGTTGATCAAGGAGGTCATCGATTCAGGGAATCATGTACTGGTTTCTGATAGTGATTTTATTCAGAGCCCGGTAATCAATACAGAGTCGCCAGGTTCCATCTTTCTTCTGTACCAGCATGATTGGGCTCTCACAAGGTGATAAGTTGGGGCGGATGTGCCCCTTGTGGAGCAGTTCTTGGATCTGTCACTTGATCTCCTCATTCTCTAACAAAGAGTGACAATAGACTGGCCCATTGGGAAGCGATGCACTGGGGGTCAGATCGATGGGGTGCTTGACCTGGAAGTGCAGAGGTACCCCTGTAGGTGAGGAGAAGATATCCGAGTATTCTTCCATGAAATTATTTGCTTGCTTCTGCTGTGTGGAGAGGTTAGCCGCAAAGACCCTGGATGTAGCTGCGATCTTTCACTTATTCTGAGAGTGAATCACGAAGAAGACAAAATTCCCCGTCTGAGAGATGACCTTCCTGCATTGCTTAGTAGAGATCAAGGAAATAGCACTAGGTGGGACTGCCTCAGGTATCCTGTACAATTTCTTGTTCAAAGTAATAATAACACTACGAGGCCTAGACTCATATACAACATGACATTTCCATAAATAAGGTTGGACCAAAAGACCATCACAAACTTTGAGAGGAGCAACATCACAAACTTCGAGAGGAGAAACATCACACAATACCTTGTCTTTGAAGGGCTTGATTCCGTACGACAGTCGACACTGTTGGCTGACGCGGAGATCCCTTCCTTGGCGGAGCCATCCAATGATGTAGGGTTGTGGGTGCGGCGTTGTTGGCAAGGCCAACCACTTGATGACCTCTGCTAAGACGAGGTTCTTCTGGCTACCGCTATCAATGATGAAGTTCAATGGGGTGCCTTTTACCCACATCTATGAATGGAAGAGGCACTCTCCTTCTTCTGGCTCGTCTGGTTCACCAGGCTGGAGCTTGGTGGTAGAAACGGTGGCACCGAGTTCCATGTCAATGATCCGTCTTCCCCTTTCTGGTTCTATCTTAGAGTTAGAATCCGCATCTGATTCAGAGGATTTCACTTCGACCACCAACGACTGCTTTGAGCGGCAGTCAGTAATGTTATGCCAAGGGCTCTTATAGAAGTCGCACCACTAACCGGTATCTTTCTTTGTCTTTCCATTGTCCTTATTTGCTTGCGGCTTGTACTAGTTGTCTCGATACTATCCATCTTTGCTCTATCCTTTGTTCAGTGGGTTGGGGCCACCCTTTCATGGATTTTGTTGTGAGGGGTTCCCAGGCCCAAATTGCCGCGTCTTTTGTTTGAGCTTCTGCTCGATTTTGAAGACATATCGGTAGGCCGCACCCAAGGATGAGATGTCCATAAATTCCATTTTGATCTGGATGTATCTATGTAGAGCACCGTGACACTTGAGCACCAGATGTCACTCTGAATATTTGATACCCAACTTGGTGCGCAAGGTATGGAATATATTTGTGAAATCTGGCATTGCTTGGTCTCTTTCTTGTCGTAGTGTGGTCCATTTGGTATACAGGTCGTCATAACTTTCGACAGGGTAGTATTGTTCCTTAATAACATCCCTGAAGGATTCCCAGGTGTCCGTGACTAAAAATAATGAGGTTTCCTCTGTTTCCTTTTGCTCACAGAAAGTTTCCCACTAATCTTTGACATGGGGAACGACTTTGATGAGCGCAAACGTAATCTTTTCTCTATTCGAAAATTTATGAACAAAAAAATACCCTTCTAGTAGATTCAACCACTTGTCCACAACATCTGCGTCTATCTGACCTTCAAATATAGGAATATCAAATTTTATTTGTACCTTGAAGGGGGCAACGCTTCTGTTCAAAGAAGATGCGTTGCTTGTTTGTAGTCACCGAAGGAATTGCGCGAAACTATCCATCATCTCGTTCCTCTGTTGCATGAGGGCTTCCTCAATCAACAGTTTGAAAGGATCTCCTGTCCTGTCATATTTATTTTCTCCTGCCATGGGAGGTCGCTTTGGCGTGCGAGAGCTTTTGTCCTCAAGAGAAACAAGCTCGAGACCCAACTCTTTGTACTTCGACCTCGTTGGGGACATGCATTAAGACGACAAGGAGTATATCGCTCTGATACCACTGATCTGAATTTTATGAGAAGAAAAAAATGAATATAGATTATTAACAGGTGCTTAACAAAAAATAACAGAGATACAGTAAAACTGGTTTTCTATTCAATAACGAAATAAGCTGAAATCGTAAAATGCAGCGGAAACAAGCTTGCTGGAATGGTGGTGGCTTATCTCTGAGAAGAGATGTGATGACAACGCACATTCACAAGAATAAGGTTACAATGAGGCTCTAAAGGAATTTTTACAATAATCAAGAATTCCAAAAACCCTAGACATCCAAAAACCTAACCCTAGGAGATGAAGCGCCAAAAGTCATGCGGGCCCCGTTTGGGTAAGTTAGTACATCAACTTCCCGGGGTCGTAACTTTTGCATACAAACTCCGTTTTAGGCGTGTGATAGCCCGTTGGAAAGGTATCGTCGAAGAGATTCATTTTGGGGGCTCAATCATGCCTTCAACTATCATTTAGGAGCTCGATACAGAAAAACCTTCATTTAGGCCCTCAAAATGGCCCCGGAAGTTAAAACTGCTAAAAATAGTAAATTGCCAAAATTGTCAGAAAACTATTTTGAGCCAGTTGAAAAAGGTGGTGGCCACCGATATCCATTTGGATCAGTAGAATCCACAAAAAAAGTTCTAGAAGCCATTGTTATAAGCAAAATCTGTCTGTAGGGACAGATCCGACCTATTCGACCGTGAAGTCGGTTACAGCCCCTTTGTTAGCTCAGCACGAGGCAGAGACTACCCACACCTCAGGTGGTCCTTTGCCTGAGGCAGTAAATAAGGGGGAAGAAGAAAGGTGAAAGACTTACAAGAAGTCGTTCTCAGTACCACCCACTCTGGGTTTTATCCTTCCTTAGCTTCCTGAATGGCCGAAATGGCCTGGGGGATGAAAACTATGGACAATGGGATGAAAATGAGCTTGCTGATTTTTAGGACAGCTAACTAAATAAAGTGGACAGCGAGCTGTTCACTCACGTAAAGCGTTGGAAACTTCCCCAAAATGGGTCGCCAGGGTAAACCGGTATCCTGGGTAAATGACCAATGAATGTTTTAAGTAAAAGGGTATGAAACAAGGGTGAAAAGGGGGTTTAAAAGCTACAGCCAAGTACCTTTAAATGGCTGTAAATTACGAACAACAAGCTGTTCAAAGCTTTCAAAGTAAGGAAATAAGCCCAAAATGGCTCAATACCCCCCGGGGTGACCCGGGAAGTGATCCTGGAAGATTGTTAAGTAAAAAAAGGGCTGTAAAAGTGGATGAACAACTTCATAACAAGCTGTTACAGCTACGATATAACAAAAAGTATACACAAATTCAGTTTTGGTTTGTGAATGGAAAAGGTGGACTGACGAAAGGTTGACTTTAAAATATTTTATTGATCAATTTTTGTTTTTTATCACATGCCTTGGCCACCACACTGTTATGAAGGTTATCCCGATCAGGCAAGCACATCCTGGAATTGTGCCAACCAGTATATGAAGAGTAGTCCTAGATGTCCACGGTGGTTAGGTTGAAGAGTGCCCCATGCAGTTAAGAGAAGTAGGGATTAGCCACTTCTCGTCACTAGCGCTTTCGGGCTCTTAAAGCCGCTCGGATGGAAGAAGGATACCTGCGAAAAGGAAGAGGCTCAGGATCCCCCTAAAGAGGGTTTTTGCTGAGCTTACCCAAGCAGAGTAGTGTTCCAACCGAGCTAAGATAATCAACTCCTTGACTGTGTGGTACTGAGGAAAGACCACTCGACTTATACTAACTAGACAACTTTCGAGGGGCTCCTGATGAAGACTCCCTGGCTTTGACTCTTAATGTTCTATGAAATTGAAATTGCATAAAAGAAATACCAGACCATCCACGTGGCAAGGTCACGCCTTGCTTTCACAAGTGTGCCTCCTGGTTACTGAAATTGAAATCTATCTTGAAACTATATACATGAAACGAGTAAATAGATAAGTGACATATATGTCACGGCTAGATAATATGTGTATATAGATATCTAAATAATATAGATTTTTTGGTTTTCTGTGTATAGGGCAGACCCCTGAATTGTATTCAAGTTTGTTTTGCGGCGTTTTACATGTGTTTAGCTTGCTGATTTTATATGACCCCTTTTGGGGCAGCCACCTGTAAGTTAGTGAGCAAAAAGATGATACAATGAAAATGTACAAGATTAGATAATTACAAAATAACAATTACAACATTCAACCCAAAGGAATGGGTTGAGACTTTTTGCGAATGGCAAAGACGCCATGTGCATGAAAGCCTCAACTAATTCCTTGTCTGGGGATTGGAAATTTAGTGTTTGAAATACGAAGATGTGGTTGTTGTTTACACAAATATTTAACCAGATTTTTCTATCATGAATTTACAAGTAAACCATTCAAACTACTTACACAAATTGAACCTATAAACATTGATATGTATACCAAAAATCTTTGGGATGAGTGCAAGTGATAATTAAAGAGTATGTGAGAGTGATTGGGTAAGATTTACCAATTGAAATGTGTGTTTTTCTTCGCTGCCCTGCTGGCCCCTTTGCCTCAAACATGTCTCTAGGTGGTCCCCAACCGCTTGAGAGAAACATAATGGGTGACCGGATGTATCCTTGCAGGCAAACAATGAAATTTTAATATTTATGTATGGAAAAAACTGAAATAAACATAACAAAAATTTACATAAAAGAAGTATATAACAACCAACTAAGATGGCTGTCCCATGAGGGGAAATTGGCCAAAATGATCCATTTTCCTGTTTAGGATAGCAAGGTTAATGGTGAGAAAATATAACAGAAACATATATGAACGAATAGATGAAGCAAACAAGTATGGACAACCAGCTATGAGGTCTATTTAAGGGTTCTCCTAAGGGGCCCTAGGACTCCCAGCCACTAGCTAAGGCTGAAAATAATTTAACACTTCAGAAAATCTGCACTAAAACACATTAAACAAATTAAACCAAGCTGTTAGAAAATGAAAGTGAGCAAGTTAAACCCAAGGAAGCAACAACAAACACCTAGCTAACCAATCCCTCCTGGAGATAGCTAACATATCAAGCATTTACTCCTACCCCTCAACCCTTAACCAACAAATGACACATCCAACAACTAAAATTCAACAAGTACACACACACAAAGAGTCTTATAAATTTAAGCAGAGCTTTGTTACTATACTCATCCTCCTCTTTACAATGCCAACCCTCTTATTTATAAAGGAGAGGTGAAGGCTTAGGGTTAGGTCACAAGACACTTGTCACTTTTGGAAAAGTGACAAGTGGACCAACCCTGAAAGACTTTTGTCTTTTTACAAAAAGTAAACTTATCCAAAAAGGGAACCTTATCCAAAAAAGAGAATCTTATCCAAAAGGGGATCTAATCAGATCTGACTTGACCCTTCAATTACACAATAATTTACAAGCCAAAAGTAAATCATACGGAAGTTTATATTACAAAAAGTCATTTTCCATGAAATGACAAAGTTTGATATGCCACATCATCATTTTCCATTGGGATTTGTGCCATCCCAAATGCTCTTTGATTGCTGCCATATTTTGCAGCTGTAGGTGATGTGTTTTAGGATAGTACCCGACCATCCATGGCGGCCGGATTCACCGGAATGAAGGCCCAAGGTGTGGGGAATTGCTGGGTCGCTTTGGAGGGCAAGGGGACTTCGGGCTTTGGCCGTTGTAAGTAAGGAAATGCCCACTGTTCAGGCACTTTTCAGACCTGATTATGCCCCCCCTTTGCTGCCTATAAGTTTCCTGTGAGTTGGTTAAAACATGGCCTTGATTTGGGTTTGTTTCAGCAAGAGGACCTCTTGGACCTGAACTTTGAGAGTCTCTTCCTCTGTACCAAACTATCCCAAATCTATTCTTTACTGTTCTCATGCTATATCTCTGTCCGCTGCCTTTCTGCTGCCTTTCGTTTGGCGCAAATCCGGCTTCGGATGAGTGAGATATGGCCCTGGGAATGTATGCGGATGGAGCGGGCCAATGGGATGATGAGGTAAAAGATTCAGAATTGGAGTGAAATTCTGGGTTGGACACCAGAATTGACAGGCTGCTACAGGCCTATATACCTGTAGCTGAAAAAATGGGCCCAATTTGACCTCGGAGGCCCCCAATTAGGCCTCTTTCTGGTGCATGCTTGTAGGGCCAAACTGAGTACCTGTCGCTCTGGGACATGTCACTGAAAATTTGGGTGGAATTTGCTAAGGTGAATGGCATGGGTGTATTCTAGACTTCGTCCCGGTCGTTTTGACTATTTACGGGCGAAAATCTGCCTCCGTACTGGGAAGTTATGCAATTAACAAGTCCAGTGACCCTTGGGGGGGGGGGAATTTGATTTTTAACATATAGTTTAAAACTATTTAAATTTTATTTAAAATTTTTATTTATGTTTTAATAAAACATTATAATTTTTTTTTTTTTAAATAATTATAATTATAAATATAAAATATATTTATAATTAAATTAAAAATTAAAAAAAAACAATATAATACAAAATTAAAATATAAAATTAAATTTAATTTAAAATTTAAACAATATTTTAAACTAAAATTAAAAAAAAAATAAAAAATTAACAACAATTGTGAACCCCCCACCCGTCATCCCGTGGTCACCATACGACCGGGCCAAGGGCCAAAAAGAGCCCACGGGGTTTTGGGGGGAAATGGCGAATGGTGGTGGCGCTGGGCGGTTGGGCGGAGGTAAAGGGATGCGCGCGCAGGAGGAGGGGGCTGGTGGAAGTGGTGGGTAGTAGGAAGTGACAGAGGGTTGTGGGCGGCACGCGCAGAGGGAGGAGGCCACGTGGGATGGATAGAGAGTGATGGAGGTAGTGGAGGGGAGGGTGTGGCTGCGCGATGGTGGAAGCAACGGAAGCAGATGGAGGAACATCGTGGGGAAATGGAAAGGGGGGTGTGGGCTGCGGGGTTGGAGACTGGCGTGGAGGGGGAGAAACGGAGGAGGGGAATGGAGGCTGCACGCGTGAAGGGAAGGGAAGAGGAGACGGAGGTGGAGGTAGGAGCTAGAAGGTGAGGGCCGAGGGCATAGGCGTGGTGGCTTTGGGCAGATGATGCACGCGCACATAGGGGAATGGGGGTGTGGACTGCGGCTGGTGTGCGTGGTGGCTGTGTGGAGGGAGGCCGAATTGCAGAGGTGGTGGTGGTGGCGCCCAGGTGGTGGACGGGTGGCCAACCACCCAAAAATTAAAATTTTAAAACTATAGCTAAGTGGGTTTTTTGGTGAAAAACTGGACAGGAGGTTTCAGGTTCAAAACCCCTACCCTCCATTTGGATTTCTGGGTTGTTTTTTGAGGTTTCTGGGCAAAGGAAAATGGGAGGGCTGGGGTTCAAAGGCCAGGGATCTCCAGTGACATGCCCAGGCTTGTAACCCCCAATTGATAGGTTCATAATCTTTTAAATTCTAAAGGAGCCATGGAGGCTTGGGTAGAATGCCCAAGAGGGGTTCGAATCCCCTCTCCTTTGCACCTTTCAGCACACAGAGAATCTGAATGAACTCAGCAACCAACAAAAAAACTAATTCTAAACCAGCAACCATTATCATCATTTAAATAGGCAAACAAACCCCAGTTTCTCCTTGCATAACCTCAAAACAACCAGCATATCTTATTGTTTTTTTGGGAAAATAGCATAATGGGTTACCTGGTCCATGGCTTGGAAATGGCAGCATGAAAACTGGCTATCCACTGCTGAGTTCTTGTTGCTGCCTGAAACCTCCCCCTTCTTCCATGACTGCTGTTGCAGAGCTCTCCCTCCTCTGCGAAATTGCCAAAATGACTTGGGAGAGAGGAGAATGGAGGTTTTTTTTTTTTTTTTTAATTTAAAAAAAAAAAAACCAATTTTCCCCATTTTGCATGAGGCTACGTGCCCATTCCCCAAATTTCCATTTTTTCTGAAAATGTTTAATAAAACATTTTATTAACTTTTTAATATTTTTGGAATTTTGTGCAAGTCAAAGTTTGACTTTGACTTTGACTTTGACTTTGCTGCAGCTGTCTCAGCCCAAAAATGTTGACTGGGGAGACGGGGTCGGAATCAGACGCAAGTCACATCATTGGAAAGGTCTTGATGAGGAAATCAAGAATATGTCATCACCAACTTGAGATAATGCCACCTCATCCTTCAAATTCGGCTCAGAACAGTGGCCACTTAAAACCCCTGACTTGTTGGTGGGCCCACATGACACCTAATCTTGCGAAAGGTGCCAAATCGTCATACGATATCCAATCGAGGAAAATGAGGTACCGTCGGAAAGGTATCGACGAGTAATTCAATGAGGTGACAATATAATTTTGTGCCAGGGTCATTTATGACTATCTTATCTGTTATGAAACCTTGTCATGTGAGTTGGTGGACCCCTTTTTGCCTAAAATTATTAGCCAATTTGTGACAGCTCTAACCAGGCCATCTGGAATCAAAATGAGGCAAATAAGATGTCGTTGGAAAGGTATCTGAGTCTATTACAGCATGAAATTGCTGAATATCTTATTTATAACTCTTTACCCACCAATTTTAAATCATGAATCACTGCAACCAATTTGGTGTCCAAAAGTGGTCATAAACTTGCGAAGGCTCGTTCTTACCAACCGAGGGTCGAAACCAAGCACGAGATATATCGTTGGAAAGGTCTCACACTGCCCTACACCATGTCTAGGTTTTATTTTCCCTTTGATACCATAATCTGGACAGAATCAGACCAGGAAGCCACGGCTATTGGTTTTGGCCGTTCGGGTGACATTGACTTTGCGTGCCTCATATGAGTCATACTGACTCAGAATCAAGATCATGATAGCTCGTTGAAAAGCTTGTCCTGATCTCTACCACTTGGAAGTGTTGTATTCCTTGAATAGAACAGCCTTGACATGAGGAATAAATGTCATGGGAAGGACCACCAATCCCTGAAAGCAACCAACTGATACTCTTTCAAGGGCAGAGGCCATAGTAACTATGACCCCCGCCACTGTCTTTGACTGGAACCATAGCATCAAGGGGCGTTTACGGAAAAGTAACTGTGTAAAAAACCATGTTGATCCCAAAGCAGAGTTTTAGGTCAACATTCTTGGCGCCGGAGGGGAAATGCTTTCCGAAGCATGTCGAACAATGGGATCACCCGCGTGATAGGCGGGAATACTTGGTGGAAATTCATACTTTAAAGTAACCGATTTGGGTGAGGGGGGGTATTCAAATGTAGTATAAGGACCATTTTTCACATTAGGGATGACCGAAGAATGAAAGTGGTGCAATAAAGATATACAACATAATTTATACTGAGATTCACATAAGATGGAAGAATGGGAATAATGACCCGGGTTTTGTTGAGCAATGTGGCCCAAGTGACACGGGTCCCTCACCCGGATTATGGCTTAACTGTGAGAATCGAGGCTTAAGGTGAACCTTGGCTCAACACAAAGTCTCATGCATACCATCAATTCTCGACACATAGACAAGCAAACGGGGAATGTTTTAGGAATCAACGACTCACTGGAGGAAAACTAGCAAGCAAACCAGTCAAACAAGGGAATAAATAAATATAAAAACCTATGGCAGTAGATGTTGAAATCTAAAGTCCTCATAAGTGATGGAACTTTGAAGGAACACAACCATTGCTTGGAGATATCAGATTGTAAGTGATCATGTGAAGTGTAGTTGCAATCACATAGCTATGTAAACCATCATGCCATCATGGTTTTCAGCTTCACCAGAGAATGATATGCTACCCCCTTAGACTTCCCCTGCTGACTTTGATGAATTAACAACCAAACTTACACCCATTTAAGATGACTTTAAGACAAAGTTTCCCCAAATGTCAAGTATGGTAAAAGAGATTCTAGGAATCCAATATTTCCATGTAACCACCCAAAAATAAAGACAATATCCTTCGTATTGAACACTAGAAAAACCCAAAAGAAGGAAACCTACAACTTAAAATGGAAAAGACCAACCCATGGAAAAACAAATAAGGGATTATACTCCAAAACTGGAACTAAGGGAAAAAGGGCTTAAGATTGAAACCATGGGGAAATGTACAAACATGAAAAGGTAACAGTAAATACATCCAAGAAAGAGAATAAATAACATTGAATAAATACAAACAAGAAGAGGATGAAAAGTTGAATAGATACAAACAAGAAAAGAAGGAAGGTGATTTATGTACAAGATGACGAGGCCTCTCAGAAATAAAATAACTTTAGGTGACGACCATTCACGGGGAATTGAAGTGGTTCTCCATCCAAGGTTTTTAATCTGAAAGCATTTGTCCCTAAGACCTCGTAGATTGTGTAAGGACCCAACCATAATGAATCAAACTTGTGATGTTTGGATGGGGCCTCATGTGCTTTGTCCCATAATAGAACATCATCTCCTA